>VZTD01004415.1:226450-391726 GCA_013397725.1 Rhagologus leucostigma
GGCTGTGAGCGTAACTGCACCCAAGGGGAAAGGGCCCGCGGCCGAGAGAGGCTGGCACTGGGTTTCTGGTTCTGTTTGTTGCTGTTGTTGTTGTTTGTTAGCCTTGTTTTATATATATATACATATATATATATACATGTATGTATGTATATTCTAGTAAAGAACTGTTATTCCTTTTTCCATAGCTTTGCCTGAAAGCCCCGTAATTTCAAAGTTATGGTAATTTGGAGGGTAGGGGGGTCATATTTTCCATCCCAAGGAAGGTTCCCGCCTTCCTTGGCAGGCACCTGTCTTTCAAACCAAGAAACACAGGCAGCAGGAAGCACTGCTGCCAGAACCAAAACCAAGATAAAGCTCCAGACTTGAAATACAGATTAGAGGAGATCCAAAGGTCACCTACTGCTTCAAATAGATCTTTCTTTGCCTCTGAAATGATTCCATTCCAAGCTTACCTGTTGTAGTGCTTTCATGAGTTACCTCATCCCCTCCTCTCTCCTCCCCTCCCCTGTTCTCCAGAGAAAGAAATAAACAGAGACAATTTCACATGCCAAAAAAGGCAGGTGTGAGGATGCAAAGCATCATCCAGCAACACAAAGCAAGGGCATAAACATAAACAGAACATTTTAGGAGCTCCACCAGCTAACAAGAGGGCAAAAGTAGGCCTGGAGTTGAGGATGCCACATGTTTACTGCATCACTGCTTTGTCCCCAGTAAACCAGGGCAGATGTCTGGGATGGAAAAGTGTTAAAGACTGATTCATCTATAGTTAAAAACAAAACACACCTATAACAGATGGATGCTGGCAGTGTCAGTATTTAGTTTGGCTATGGTGAGAAGCACATCACTTCCTGCCTGCTGATGGAGGAGTCAGTACCAGGCTGCACATTCAACATGCAAATGTTCATCTGTTGCAAATGTTCATCTGTCAGTGACGACCAGAAATGATGATGGTCCAGAAACGAGGATGCAGCCTCAAAGCCAGTTGATACCCAGGAGCCCCTTGCTGAAAGCATCTTTTCCCAGTAAGGACTCTTCTGTGTCAGCGCATGCTGAGGGGCAGCTCCAGCAAGCTGCTCTGATCTGGACCAGTCTTCTTCTTTGTGCCTCCTTACCCACATCTAGAACAGTAAGGAACTGGCTGTTATGATCCAATTTAAACACAGAAGAGCAAGGAAACTAAGTCTCTGCAAATAAAGCGGATCAAACCCAGAAAGGTTCAAAATACACCCAAAAACATGATTAAAACCAAACGAGGTTAGATGTTGGTGCCAAAGAACTGATATATTTTATTTAATAGTAAAAGCGGCAAAGAGAAAGAAAGAGAAAATAAAGAAAGAAATAGAAAAAGAAGTGTGCATGGGGAGTGGGGGGACAGGGAGAGGGTGACAGAGGTTAGGTAGAAATATATCACCCATCCAAGGGCCCCAGTGACATCTCGTTGCGCCCCTCCATCTGGTCTTCTGGTGGTGAGGGTCCCCCGCTGCTGCACCACGCCACACCATGTCACGCCATGCCATGCCACGCCAAAAAGTATAGAATCCAGTGGATTAATACGTTTTGGGCAGGCGGGAATGCCCACGTGCCTCCCTTGCAGGGGGCCAGTTTGACACTGTCCCTTGCAGCACTGAGGGTCTGTTGCATCATGTTGCAGTGCTCTGGTGCAGGGTCTGGGGACCCCTTGGTGGGGCCTTTGATGGGCCATGACACCCCCTTCTGCTGTGGATGCACCTTCTCCCAGGGTGAAGGGCCCCACAGCTGAACTGGTCTGCACAGTGGAGGATGGGCGCTCACTGCCTCTCACCAGAGGCTTTCTCACCACAGGCCCAAAGCCTCTTTCCCCCCACCCTTTGGTGCGAGGGCCTATTCGAACCTGGCAGCTGATAGCCCTGGGGCTCTGGTCTCCACCCTGAAGGTGCTAAGCTTGTGCTCTGTGGATGTATTCTTCTCCTCCAGCCCTGAGTTGTTACTTTATCTTATCTTCATCAGCAAGCGGTGTAGGGCCTCAGTCAGGGCCCCATTCAGGGTATGGTGGTCTTCTCTGCAGCCTTTGTAATACAGTTTTTGCTATAATAGGCAGAAGTCCTCCATGAAGGTGTTTAAGTCATAAACTATAATATTTCAGTCTCTGACACTGGCATTGAGAAGAGAAGGGGAGCTTCACCTTAGAGGCTGTATGTGGAGCCAAACCACACGTGACATCCCAAACAGCCAGCTGAGTGAACAGAGATCCAATGTCTGATCCTCCATGACTCCCTGGTAGGCTGGGAACACACAGGAAGTGGTGCCAAGCCTTGAAGGCTGCATGGCATGTTTACCTTGGACAGGCCATACATGTCCAATATTTCTATGTGCACGTTCCAAAAGGCTTCTGACAACACAATTCTCACACTGTTGTAGCAGTCGGTGATAGGGAATTATTCTAAGCATGTGTCTTTATCCTTCCCCAGTTTTCCCATTTTCTCCAATTCTATGTCCAGCTTCGTCACCCCACCTTGTCTCCATCTTGTCTCCTCCCCTGAAAGCACCTCCCTACTCTCTACTTTCACTCCCATCACAGAATAAACACAAAAGGTTGGAGCTGCCACCTCTAACCGGCCAAATTAAGGACCAGCTTCCCTGTAGCATCTGCCTGAGCACAGGCCTCTCCTCAGAGCACAGGAAGCTTTGGTAGCCTACCTTGCTGGAGAAAGGGGCATCATGACAGAAGGAGGTGAAGCACGTCTCATCCAACAGCTCATTACAGCAGTTTGGGATCTGCTGCACAGGGACTGCTGCTGGGGCTGCCTGGGATGCAGGGATTCACTGGCTGCTGAACCTGGTGGACAAGAGGGACATCCTGGGATGGGCCATAGCCAGCCTGTCACTGCTGAGGTGTAACACGTCTAGCTCCACCAGGTGCTGTGATGCAGCCATACAGAAACCCCAGGGCTGATTCAGACCTGCCTGCATACAACTTCCCTCCCCTCCATGGAAGATTGCTTACTGAGGTGCAGGAGTGGGGCAAGACATGATCCATATACACCAGGTATATGACTCAGATAACCATCTTTTATTTGGGTTTCTTTTTGTTTGTTTGTTCTTGTTTTGTTTCTTTTTCTTTAAAAGTGGTGTGTTAACGTCAGGTATTTTTCTACATTTTCAGGCTCTGTACAGGTCTTAAAAGGAAATAAGCAATGCTTAATGCACAAAGTAAAACCAGAAAACTAGAAAAATCTGAATAAAATGGAGCAAGTTGCTGTCAGGGATACAGTACAAATTAGTAATTAGACGTCATCTGAAGTGCAATACCACTGCAGTAAGGATGAGTCAAGGAATGAAATAAAAATACTCTATTTTAAACAAACAGTATATATATATAATTTTTTATATGTATATATTTTACAGATAGTAGACCCAGTGATATCTGTAGAATTGTAAAAACATATTTACAAAAGACTTTTTTTTAACATTACATATACATCAGCACCATAGTAAGAAAGGAAAGAAACCCCCAAACAACCCCAAATCTAATAAAATCTATTCTCTAGTACTTGATCCCAGTATGGAGTATTTGGAGGAAGCTTTACAAAGACAACAGAAACTCATTTTCACCACCATTTATTACAAAGGCCTGTATCTCCCCAGTGCACACTGACTTGCATTGGCTGCTGTGTGGTGGATGTGTGTTTCTAAGTCCCCCTTTTCCAGCTCCGTGTTGAGAGGTGAGCCCTGATTGCTCTCACTCGAGGCACGGGTGCTGTCCCTAGCGCTGTCCTCTGCCCAGCAGGGTGGCTACCTCCTCACCCTGTCACAGCTCTGTCACACAGGTGTGTGCCCCATGCTCACGCTGACACACACAGAGCCACAGCACCCTGGTCCCTTCAAGGTGTTGCTTCTCCCAGTGTTTGCCTATCCCTTCCATTCTGACCAAGAGATGCTGACCCACAGGATGAACCAAAAACTTTGGCTGGTGCTCCCTTTCACTGAATTAGGGCCCAACCTGGCTCCTGCTGAAGCAGCAGGCAGGCAAACCATGTTCATCCTCAGCAGTAGCTGGAATTGGCCCTTGTGCTGTATTTTAAAAAGAAGTCAGCTAAAAGAGATGTGATTAAAGCCATTTAAAAAAATATAGCAGTCCGGGCAGGCTGGATTGATGGCTCACCTTGAGCACATTAAAAATGCAGCTTGTCCTGCTGCATCACAGCATTTAGAACAAGTAATTCCCCCCACTAGGCAAGCCCAGCAAGGGAAACTGCTCAAAAGGGAGTCTCAGTGAGGCAGTGAGATGGTTCCAGGCTCATTTGCTCCCCTTCTTTAATGTGATGCATGTCTGTGCTCCACAGGAAAAGGCAGGACATGAAAGTGTCAAGTGCCAAGGCCCTCAGCCTCCATGGAATTCAGGGGCTCAGCACTTGGCATCGCTGGGCCCAGGGAGAGCAGCGCAAAAGGAGGTGATCAGGAGCTGGGGAACTGGGACTGGCACTTATACACTTCTGCTGCAGAGCAAGACTCATGGCTCACAGAGGCCAGCACTAGGCCAGTGGGTGCTAAAGCTCTGGACTGTGGGTCATGTTAACATTTTTTATGCACAACTATGTAACCTGATAAGCAGCTCTCAGCTGAAAACACTAAAGAGGTGGTAGGTTCCGGAAAACAGCTTCCAACTGCAGTTTCGGTACACACTCAGAATGGCTGGTGACTCAATATTGTGTGAGATCTATCACAACTTCATCACAGGGCTGCTCAGCACTGGTCCAAACAGTGGAGATAGTGATACATCCCTATTACCTAAAACCTTATTTGGGCGGACCCCATGTTTGTAATACCAATTATTTTACCCACTCATGAATGTTCTTTACAGTAGTCCTTCACTGACTCCTGTTCTTCAAATACTGCAGTCAATTTTATTCCAGCAAACCAGAGGGATTAGACCAAACATCTGTTTAAAACTGAACATATCACATTGAGAGCCCAGACACCCTGGGGTAATACTACCTGCCAAACCTGCACTTTTCAAGAGGGGAGGAGAAAGTCTTCCTGTGTGCCAAACCCTCACTGTGTGTTTTCTCATGCCTGTTTTCTCCTCCCCTGCCTGCCCCTTTGTAGCTTGCCTGAAAAAAAGTGCAGCCAGCTCAGCTTGCTTTACACTGAAGGAACAGGAGGGGAAAGGAGTGAACTGAGAACATCCTGGGGAGGAAGGAGAGGGAGGGACCTGCTAAAGACCTCTGCTAATGTCTCTTGGTACCTCTCAGCCCTTCAACATCCCAGGCAGCAGGGCCACGCCAAGTGCTCTGACTTGGGAAGCACTACTGCAAGTCCCAAAGGGACTGAGCAGTTCATTAAGTTAACCCACCACTAGGCTGTCTCCAACAGCAGTCACATAATCAATCTGCCCTCACAACACTGCCAAATTTATGTTCTCCTGTGCTTGTAGTGGGGTTTATCACTCTGCAGTGAAAACGGTGACCTCTTTGTGATTGTTTAGGTTTGTCACATGAATGTTGCACGTTCCCTTAGGAGAGCCCAGAGCCAGCGCCATGGGCCTGGCCATGGCTCTCCAAGACCGGCTTGCCCCCGGGGTTAAGCCCGTTTCTGACCAGGGCCTGTGCAATTGCCCCTGGATATCTGAAGGCTTTGCTCCCAGCTCTTTCATCTGCTTTCCTGGAAGCTGCAACGTGCACAGTCATGTAAGGTGGGAGATATCGGGACCACCTCACCCTACTGTGCAATGAAGCCTTGTTTTAAGTAGGGAGAGAACAAATTTTCCCAGCCAGAGGCATCAGCTGGCTTTTCCAGTTTCCCCATTCTGCCTCACACACACACAGAGTGGGCACTGCCACACAACAAAGATTGCTTGGTGGAAGTTTTGGGATGCTGATGTTTTCATCGTCCCCTGAATCTTCCAAAGTTGGCTACAAGATCAGCTCGGTTTACACAATTAAAAACAAAAGAAAACAAAATAACCCCAAACCAAACCAATACAAACAAAACCCAACAATTCAGGGATAGGGAGAACATCTGACTCCCTCTTTGCTTGTTCAAACGTAACAACCAAAGCTCCAGACTATACAAGCCCATTCACTGGGGGTTTCCAAACAACTCATCAAGTTCTTGAATCCACTCATCCCCTGGTCCGCTCTTAATAATTGAGTCCACAAGGTCTGTGCCCTCTGCTAAACTGGAGAATGAGCCCCCTGCTCCTTCATTACTGTAGTTGTAAGATATGTCCTGAGTGGGATTCCTCTCATAGGCCTGGCCTTGGCTGCTCTGAGCAAAGGTACCACCTGGCATTTGCTGCGTTGGGGGCTGACTGAAGCCTGACATGGCAGGGACCCCTTGGGTTATTGCTGGCATCACCATCGGCCTGGCCTGGCTGGCTGCCTGTTGCTCAGGTAGTGGTTGCAACAACTGTCTCCCCAGCGCTGGATTCAGGGCTCTCACTGTCCCACTTGTGTCCATAACTGTCTGATTGAGCCCCTGTGGGAAGTGCTGCTTGGCTAGGCGTGGCTGCCCAGATGGCATTGCATATGTGGTAGTGCCATTGTTGAAGGACCCCATTTCACTGCTAGTCCTTCCAGGTATGCCTTGCAAGCCTCGCTGCTGCCAGTTTTGTGTTCCTGGAGGGACAGTCCCCATCAGGTTTTGAAGTCGTGGTGCTTGTGGCCTTGGCAAGACCTGGCCCACAGGTCCTTTCATCTGCTGCTGATGCTGGGGAAGAGGAGAGTTTACCAGCATGTTCTGACCAAAGCTGCCAACCATTCCCACTGCTTGTCCAGAGGCAGGCTGCCTTGTTCCCTGGCCTGCGCTGTGTGCCATGTTCACGCCACTTTGGTTTGGGTGCTGCAACATTTGGCTCATCCCTGTGCTCATACTGTACATTCCTGGCTGGCTGGAAGAGCTGTAAGGAGCCATGCCCATATCCGACTGGCCCGCAGTGGTGGGCAGCGTGCTCGGGGTGTGGGAGGGACCCATGGCCATCATGCTCGCGTTCTGGGCCATCATTCGGGATGTTCTCACGCTCTGGAGTGCTACTTGGTTTCTCACAGCCACTATATCCTGGGGTGAACCTGCACCAAAAAGGGGGGAAGGTAAGAAAAAGCCCACAACGCTGTAAATCTTAATTAACACATCTTTGCATAAGAGAGAATCTGTAGGAGCCTCCTCAGCAGCACTTATCTACTTCAGCTACACCTAATTCAGCTTCTAGCAAGCAAATGGGAAAACTTCCACCAGTCTTCTTCATTGGCTGCAAAGCAGCTGAACTTCAGTTTACCATTTGAAGCTCCCTTTTAAATATTTCCATTGTCTTTCAAAAGTAAGCCTTGAAAATGGAAATGTCAGGCCCAGAAGGCCAATAAATTTTTTTAATAGCTCAGGAGGCATAAATGAATGGATTTTCTATAGCATTGCTACTGATTAATTCTAGGAAAGAAGAAAAATTGGGTTTTTGTGGACATTTAAAGCAGGGAGAGTGTATTAGTGAATCAATACTATAAGCACATTTTACTTCTCTTTAGGCCAGTGATGGGAAACCAGAAAATCCTAGCCTTGTTAAATTCCACAGTGTGGCAGATAACTTAACCATGCTTGTGTCTTACTTTCAGGGGTAGTAGGGGAGAGCTATTGATTTCTGGGAAGCCAATATGCTTCTGTATTTACTATCTTTAAATAAAGACAATTACCTGGAACTCAGATTATGCCATGCGTTCATTGTGGATTTGAGTCACTACCAAATATAACAGTCAGATTTGAGTCATTAACTAAATAGTCAAATTCTTCAGATTTGAGTGACTAACTAAATACAACACTCGGCAGGTGAAGCTCAGAGTATATGAGGCGCACAATTGCTCCAGGCTCAAATGTTATTAAATGCCAGGTGTAAATATAAAACCATTGCCTAAGAGTTCAGAACTGTATAACAGAATCTGAATGTTTTTAAATCAGCCCCTATTTGTTGTCCCTCAGTGGCAGACAACATCCCTGAACATCTGTGGGGAGTGGAGAACACTGGTCCCTGTTATTGACGTTGGCTTGGTTTCCATGAGAAATGGGTCTGGATAAAGGAAGCATCATTTCTATACATGTCATTCTATTACATAATGCAGAGGATGGCTACAACTCCATTTTCTGCAGCACCACAAGCTTCTGGTGGGTGCTTTTAGCTCCAGCACACAGCTAAATAAAACATTTTGTAGCATGAAAAGAGACCATCTGGATCTCACTGGAACAGGCCACATGTAGTGGCAGCTTTTACTTTATTCATGCTATCAAACTGCTTTCTTAATGAATGGCACTGGGGTTCCCTTGATTTCTCTTAATTTAGAGCAGCTCCTTCCATGATTAGACACAGTCTTTTTACAATGACTCCAACAAGTGCTTAAGATACAGAGCATGTTAAAATCTTAATGCATCTTCAGCTATTTTAAAATTGAAAATGGCAGCTGAAAAGCTCCAAAGGAGTCACTAACAGCAAGTGGTTCACATACTACTTTTGTTAGCTACTGTGCTTGGCATAAGCTACAGGAGATCAGACAAGGAGTAGTTAAATGAGAGATCCAACAGATTTTAGGCCACCTTCTGGTCTCATTTACACATAACCTACTGCACTGGATTACATTCATGTGACTAAAAAGGAAAAAATGGTGAACTATTTAAATTAGTTCATTTATGAAAATGAATTCCTTGCTCTGTCAGATAAGCCTGAACCCTCTTCTCTGTTTCTTTTAAATAACACATACAAAGGCAATGTTTCAAAGAAGCATGAATGTAGAGAGATTGTATGTGTCCATTTTAGTGGATGGCCGTGCACACACACTTCTTGATTTTGGAAGTGAATTATTGGGGGGAAAAAGTAATTTCATACAGAACTTATGGTGCCAAAGATAAAAATGAGGAGGTGATTAGAACAAGCCACCCTGATTTATGCCAGTAGAAGATGTGGCTGCCTGTTCATGTCCTAGGAATCAAAATGGCAATGTGAACTGTCCAGAATTGCCCCTCTTGTTTTCTGTTGCAGCTACATGCCATTATCATGAATATACAGCACAGGTGTGTGTTCATTTCACGTCTATACAGAAATCATGGTTAGTGAAGACATTCAGCTGATGCTTTGCACCTAAAAAGCTCAGAATTACCTTCTTTTCCTAAGCCAAAATGAGTACACTTACAGTCTTCAGTTACCTGGGAGCACATCAAAATAATACTTGGGCTTTTTTTGAGATCATTAAAAATCTCTATTTACATCTCAGATATTTCACTGTGTTTCCCAGATCTGACATTTATCAGTCCCTTCTCCATATAAGCATGACCTCTCTGAAATTCTCTGTTCATCAAATTAGATACAGTGGGGAATGAAGGAGGGGCAAAACCAAGATACAGTCAGAAATGCTAACAGGAAAAAAATCTCGTAAGAGTAGAGGCAAACAAGATAAATCCATGAATGAATCCATGACGTCTGGATGTCAAAGAGGCAAAACAAATGTCAAAAAAACAACAACAACAAAAAAAAGCAGCTTTCACTGAAGGGAGCAGAAAGGAAAATATAAACTTAACTGAATATGCAAACTTGGGCATTCCCCTTTGGTAAAATATGTGGTGGTGCAACTGAGTTAAGATTATGAAGAGTTAAAACTTTAGCTAGGAGTTAGAAGCAATTTGTACTGATTAAACCAAAAGATAAGTTGACTAAGTATAGTGCTATTCACTATTATGTACCTGTCTAAAACTTTGCTTATAGTAAATGAATCGTCATAAGGACAAAAGAAGCTGCTGGAATTATAGCTAGCACCTAAATTGCATGATCGAATACAGGCAGGAAGTATGGACTGTCTCCAGAAGACTTGCTGAGGCTTGCCCACAATAGAAGGTAGAAAGTTCATGGTGATGAAGAGATCCCTGACTTCATCTTTCAGGACCACTGACTCAAATCAAGACCACCGACCCAAATCGAAAAGGAATTGCGCACGTGCAAAAGACTAATAACCTCATTTTCATAAGAAGCGAGAAATGGGAGGTGCTAGAAATATGTATATGATTAATATGTAACACTTTGTAAAATAAATAGAAGGCAAATAACTGTGTAAGGTGCTGGCATGTCTCTAGGAGGCGACTCCCGTGCCGCCCGCCAGCGTAATAAACATACCGCTTTCTACCTTTAATTAGTTAGAGAGTTTTTGTCCTTGAATATCATGATTTTAATGATTCACAACAGCCTGTGTTCCTCTTCTGGCACACTGCTTAAATCCTGGTGTTCACAAACTGCACAAGCTTTCACTTGCTACCTTGAGGAGCATTGACTCCAAAACAGGAAAAATAATTTGACTTTTACCTTGGAATTGATTGACCTGTTGCACTGGATATGGGCTTCGCTGTTGATGCAGATGCTGCCGAGGCAAATGTGACTGCTGCTGCAACTGCTGAAAATGAAGGAGGGAAAGAAAGCAGAAGAGACAGAGGACAGAGATGATTAATTAATTAATGGGCTGGTGGCAAAACAGCAGTGGTTCTTATCTGGTGAGGCGTTCTGGAAAGACAGGCAGAGTCATCTGGAGAGTCCTCCTCAGAGCACTTGGGCTACTCAGCACTCAGACTCTTTTTGGCTCAAAAATGAACAAGCACCGAGGCCAACATCATCACTCCTTACCTACAGCCATTTCATCCTGACCTCTGCAGCATGAGCCTAATTGTCTTCAGGCAGAAAGGAGAGGGAGGGATGTGAACTAACTTTGCTCGCCTAGGTCTAAGGGCAACTGTTCCACATACACACTTTCCTTCCCTCAGTCCCGCCAAAGTCCAGAGGTTTGTGTTCCTGGTGCAAGACTTTGCTCCATGTCTGCATTCATAACACTTAGCTGCAAGGATTACTGCATCCTGACCAAGCACTGCAGCCTAGGAACATTCCTGAGCCAAAACAGAAATGGATACTAAGGCACATTTCCTCTTGTGCTTCAGTGAATGATATTTGGGGAGTGATGACTGCAAAATGCATTGCTCCCTTGATCCAGACCACATTACTCCTCTGTGGTTGTTTTCTATGAATAGTTGTGAATATTTTAAAACAGAATCAAGGGCTGATTATAAAAACAGAGCTTTCAGATGCTAAGGTATACTTGCTTGTGTCTCCACAGGTCACCACGTGAAATGGGTTCCTTCGCGGTGTGTGCAACCATTTGTTGCATCATCCTGATTGGTGAAGGCACTGCGAGTGTTTTACCCCCTACATTGGACGGTGCAAATGTGTGGATCACCCTTGCAAATGCTACGCACACCGATACCATGTGCATTTCTATGACAACCCCTAGTGATCCTTTTTGCACGTGCTTGGTAGGGGTACCCATCGACGAGAAACATTTTAGTAAGCTGTACAATGAAAGTGTGCAGCAGAACTGCACGGCCCCAGGTATACTACAGCCCAGGTGGTGGTGCCAGGACACCTGGCGAAAGACCACAGGATGGGATGAGAATGGTACAAAGATCTGAGAAGGATGCATGACTTTTCAGCAATGCTTCCTTGTGGTGTAATCGGACCTTGGAAAGTCAACTGACATCGGGCATCAGTGCTATTGCTCTCCCCTCGAACTTTTTCTTAATATGTAGGGTGCTCATCTGGAAAGGTATACCAGGCAAAGCTGTTGGCGGACCTTGCACCACTGGCCAACTAACCTTGTTTCACCCAAATTGGACTGCTCTAATTGTTGCAACACAGCAACACACAGCTTCTTAACGAGAAGTGTGATCCGACAGTAACCTTCTGGAACACTGCAGAACGCATCTCTGCCAGTTTAATACCAGCATTTGGTACTGCTCACTCTCCGGCTTCCTTAAACAAGCTTGGCTGCTGGCTTGCGAAGGAAGCTAATGCCACTAGTGCCGCTCTTTCAGCAATGCTAATTGACATTAAATCAGTGCGACATGCAAAACTGCAAAACAGGATGGCCATTGACGGCGTGCTGTGGGCTCAAGGCCATGGGTGGGAAGATGTGGACAGCACGTGCTGCATGAACTTAAGTGATCATTCAGAGTCCCTTCACAAGAGTATCAGTAATCTCAAGCAGCTCATTAAACAGTTACGGCAACATGATGAGGGTGATTGGTGGGGGGTGTCTTCATGGCTCTACAACATCAGCTTTGGGGCATGGCTTAAACACTTAGTAATGTATGGCATAGTTATCCTTGGTATGATCTTAATGATTGTGATATGTATCCCTTGTATTTTATCTTGTGTGCAACAAATGCCTTAACAATATAATGGCTCTACCATGGCACAGACAGTATTAGCTGTGCAACACATAAATAAAGAAGGGGGAAATGTTACTGATAAGTAAAGCTTTGTAAAGGGAAGGCCTTGTAAAATCATGGCTCAGGCCTGTTACTTTGGCTAAGTAGAAAAGGACTGTGGGAGAGTGACTCAACTGGAATAGGGGAAGTGAGGCATGCTGTGTGATTGCCTCGTTCTCACATCGTGGTGGTTGAATTCTGTTTGTTGTGCCTTAAAACTATGTAAACTGATAACTGACTAACAGCTTAAAAAGGACGGGTTTTTGGCAATAAACGGCTCTCCTTTGCACCTGCCTTGGGACTCCTTGTAGCTCCTTATCGCAACATGTACTCAACTAAGCACTTATTGAAAGAACATGTCTTGGAGCATCATCTGCAGCCGTACAAATACTGCGTCCAAAACCAAGGATGTGTAACAAAGGTACAAGAATGACAGAGATGGGAAAGAAGAAAGTACTAATTCCTGCATTCATAAGTATGTGTTACAAATTATCAAAAAGAAAGAGGGACTCTTGTTAGGCACAAACTACCCCAAAGATAGGAGCCTGAGGACTGTGACTTTGCCACTTTTCATCTCTGCCAGCATAGCTGACAGCCTCAGCTTGGTGGCTTTTTAACACTTTTAGGCTTGCCCTCAGCAGCCAAGTCACTGACTGGCTCTTGGCTTTATGCATGTGAGTTGGCCCAATCTGTGGGATGCATTACTGAGTCCTCTACTCTCATGCACTTGTTCACACTTGAATCAGTTCAGGCATCTTTATCCTAAATATTTCTAGGAGCATCCTTCCTGTTCACTGAAAGTAATTTTTTCTGTTTCTCAGAAGCAACAAGAGAAAGGGTGGAAGGCAATCTGTATTTCTGTGGTTACACAGCATGCATGTGTTCTAAGACAAATTTAAGCAGATGGTCTTAAGGTGTTTTTCTTTAGCAAGAGAGAAGAAGCCAAGCTTAAAGCAACTGCTGACCTACCAGAGCATTATTTAAGTAACATTAGGGGGCTGCAACTTTAAACTTGGGTATGATCTTGTAGGAACTCAACAGTGTGACTTTCCAGTGCCTTTCTCTTGGGCTGCTTTAAAACTACAGCTGAATTAAGCACACACCACCATTCAGACTGGGTAGTTTAACATCCATATTGCAAAGCCCAGGAGCTCAGGAAGCCAGGTGATAGCTCCAACGCAGCTCTTCCACATTGCCACTGCCAGAGGTGGTTTTACTGTTCTCCCACTTCAGTCTCTGGTTATCCCCTTGCTGCTGTCTCTCCCTTGTATGACCTAATTGCTCCTACTGCCACTCAATAAACCAGATTAAGGAATTGATCTGGGTAAATAGTAACATTTTTTTTTGCTAAGGCTTCTTTTAACCCATGTCCATTCTTTGTCCCAGATCTCTGTGCAGCTGTGCACAGATTTTGCCAGTGCAAGACCATAATCAGAGCTAGGGGAGAGGACCTGTGACTGTAACTGCATCTGAGTCTGCTTCTGCTGGAGTAAGTGCACCATTAGATGCCAGGTTAAGAGCTAACTTTTCCAGTGCCTAAAATCCAATGTGACTGTCAAGCCCACCACTGGAAACATGGGTAATATTTGCCAAGCTAAAGCCAGGACTGATACAGTTGCATCTTCTTTGACAACCATTGCTGAAATACCCCGACAGGAGCCACAGAGAGAGAATTCCCAAATCTAGAAGGAAGGGCTGGTGCTGCACTGTCTGTAGCGCTCATGCTCATCCCAGAATGCATTGAAGACAGACGGATACTGTACCTGCTCTGCTAAGATCTGCTGCTGCTGCTGCTGCTGCCTCTGCTCTCGGAGAAACTGCTGCTTCTGCTGCTCCATCACATGGAGCTGAGCTCTCTGCTCGATCAGCATCTGCTTCATGATGGCCGCCTGGGGCTGGCTGCCAAGGAAGGGCCCCCTGGAGCTGGTGCCTGTGACTACGCTGCTGGAGCCCGCCGGGACAGAAGGCTGCATGGGCCCTGTGGGCCGCGACAATCCCACCTGGTGCTCCTATGCAAAGAGAGAGGGAAGGCCTTGTTACTGTGGTGCTCCACAGGCAAGGGAAATCACAGCTCACCAAGCTGAGGAGGCGCAGAGTACGTGGATGAAGCCTGGAGCTTGGAGAAAGCGAGTCCTTGGGAAGACTCTCATGGCTTGTGACTGAGCCATGGACTGCTCCCCACAAGGAATAGGTTCCTCTTCTCTCCTGGAATTCAAAGCCCCTCAGGTAAAGCAGAAGCACTTTATAATTAATTAATAATGAAACAATGAAGTTGTGTGCTAAGTTTTTTTCATGCTTCGGAGTAATGTTTTTCTAAACTTTTTCTCCCTTCTCAAGGAGACAAGTACATTCTCTTCCTTTCCGTTTCCCTCTCTTCATAACAGCAATTTAACAAAGCCCCCAGGATTGAGAAGCCAAGGTGTTAGGTGCACACAACAAATAGTGGGAACTGGCAGCACTAATTCTCCAGATCCTCAGGATTTAACTTCATTATGTGTTTATTCAAGATTTCCATCCTGCACCACTGGACCAGTGTGTGTGGCTGGAAGGATTCAGGGCAAGCGCCTTCCCTGCACACACCCCACTCTCTCTTCGTGTTCTAAATCCAATTTGCTGCCTTTTAGTGCTGGGAAAAGCATCGACGAAAGGCTGGGGTAAATCCCAATCCGCGTCCCGGCGGAGGGTCGGGATCAGGGTCGGGATCAGCGGAGCCCTCCCAGCGCTACCGCCGCCGGCAGGTGGCGCTGCCCGCCCGCGGCCCTGCCCAAGCGGGGCCGAGCGGGGCCGGCGTCTTCCCGGCGCCTCCGGGGAGTACTCCCGGGAGCCGGCTGCGGTCTCCCAAACCGCCCCCGCCCAGCCCGAGGCTGTCCTGCGGCCAGGGCAAACGGGGCTCACGACACCGCCAGCGCTCCCGAGGGGTTCAGCCCAGCACCACGCCGCCCCTGATGCCGTATTTGAAAACCAGAGACTGCGTGCCCGGTCCCTATCTCGGGTGTTAAGAGCCCGTAGACCCTCTCTGACGAACAGAGACGACAGGTACTTATTCAAAACCACCAACTTGATGGAAAGGACCTGTATCACTTTAGCATCCTTTGTGCAAAACCTGCCAGGGTGAGGTTCAGGCTCACCTGCCTCACTGCGGGTTTGAGTTATGTCAGTCACTGCGTGATCTGGACGTACAGAAAGGTGATCTTGCAGCACCCACTCCAACCCAGTCAGGGAAAGGATTAAGTTCAATGATGGAATGTAGCTTGGGAAATGAAGATCAGCCTTTCTGCACGAAGGTCAGGTTTTCAAGGACCCTTCTGAGGAAATAACAAAATACAATTTGTCCACATCTCTACTTTGCCCAGATAGTCCCTGAAGGGCTTTCTGCTGAAAGGCAGCTCTCTGATATTTAGATTCTTTCCCCTTTTAACATCTGCCTTGGTTTGAAAGTTCTCTCCCTGTTCCTCTTTCCACTTCTCCCCCAGTACCATCCCCCACTGCACTTTGCACTTTACAACCTGGTCAAGCATGGTCCCTGCAGCATCCTAACGGCCAGGGCTGCAACAGTGGCTGGGTGTCCCCCAAGGTGGGGTCAGGGAATCGCTAAGGATCCCTCAGCTGCTCCTGCACCAAACCCTTCACTCACCCCTGCTGCTGAGCTCCTGCTTTCTTTGCTTTGGGGGGACACATACATTCATTGGCTGTCTCCAGCAGAGCTGATGGCAAAGGCTTTTTCCTACCACCTCCTGGCTCTCCCCTGGCTTCTGATGAAGTCATCAAGCTACCAATTGCATAACTGATGCACAGGACTATCCTGTGTTATAACGGGAGATGGGCCAACTGCTTCCATTTATAGACAAAAGCAGTGCCATGCTGCCAAATAATGGAGCCTTTGCTGCAGCCACTACAAGGCAAAGAAAAAGGAGGGGAAAAAACCCAGGAGCCGAAGGGCATGCTGTGAAGTGACATCCCTTGGAACTTCCTCTGCGAGCTTCAGTGCACAGCTGCCTTTGGGGCTGCAGCCCAAGTCGTCACTGAACTGACTTCAAAAAAATCTTCCTACAGAACTCCTGTCCTGGCTCCTAATGCACACATGGGTATAGCTGAGGGACACACTCACCCCACGCAAAAAGCACTCCATTCTCTGTTGGATTATATTATAAATTATTTCTGGAGTTTAAAAGGAAGAAGGTTTTGAAAGGAGCCCCACCAGCTGACATGAGCCTGGTGCACTGTGCAGCAGGTGAAGGAAATATGAAGATTAGCACAAAGGTGTCATTTCCAGTGTTGTGTGTTTAGTCATTTTGAGGTACATCATGAAAACTTCCTATTTCTGGTTTTAACAGGTTTAAAGCCAGGCCTTCTTCATCTAGACCACTCTCCTGCCCAGAATATTTCTTCTCCTTTCCTTTTTTTTCTTGGCAAAAGCTCTTCCCAACTGATGATGAAAGGCCCTTCAGAGATCACTGGGAGCAGCCCTGGGTTGAGTGTCCTGAAAATAAGAGCACAGCCCAGGCAAAAGGTCTCTGCAGGCAAGAAAATGCTCCCTACCACCTGGGAGCAGAGCTCTTTCCCCAGAGCTCTGCAGCCTGCCACTGCTGCTGTTATCCTCTGAGGGGAGTGTGTGATGACACCTGGCAATAGGCTGTGTGGCAGGGAACTGGGGATGAAGGAGGCAACACTGGACTCTACACGGCTGCCTCTTACAAGCCACGGCAGCTCCAGACCCAGATGAAATCTCATCACAGGAGCTGAACACCAAGTCAAGCAACTCAGGCTAAGTGCAGCACTTCCACACTTACAGAGCTTAAAAACCAAACTAATCCAAGCTTCACTGACAACCCTCTTTGCTCCTGCTCTGCCTGACAGGTCCCTCATCCTCCCACTGCACCCTGAGCCTTCCTGCCCCTAGACTTCTGCTCCTCCTCCTCATTCCCTGCTATCCCTTTCTCCTTCCTACACCCTCTGCCCAGCCTTTGCACTTTCCTTTCTCCACCAACTGGCACTGCTGCCTCTTGCTTCACTCTCCAGGCACCCCCATCAGCACTCAGCCTGTGGCCGCATATCACCCTTGCAGCTGCCCATGCTGGTCTCCCCAGTGGCCCATGGTCACAGCTTGGCTCACCCTGTAACTCCCAGGGATCTGCAGCAGCAAGGGAACGGCCCAGCTCCTTCCCCCAGGGCCCTGTGCTCATGTGTGCATGTGGGCACGTGTGTATGGGGGTGCCTTGTGGGCAGGTAATCCCTGAAGAGAGTGACAAGATGCCCTGGAAAGGGAAACACAAGTTGTATTCTCAGGCTGTGATATCTGGGAAAATGGTACAATGTGATTTCTCATTTTTCATTCTGGCTCTCTTTTAACACCACCCAAAGCCACTATGTGCTGCTCTCAGGCTGCAAACTGCTGTCTCCTGCTAACAGTGGCTCAAGCAGAGTCACAGGCGTTCCAATCGGGAACAGTGGTGCTGCAGCTCCGCTGCAGGGTCCTCACCAAGGGACAGGTGAAGCCAAGAGCTGGTTACATAAATGGAGGATGGTGCCAAGGCCCCTCAGCTATGCCACAGAGTGAGTTCAAACACAGGCTGGCCCTGGCTCAGCCTCCCACCCCTGCAGCCTCAGCTGCCCACTTTTAAGGCAGCCTGGGGACAGAATTGAGATCTTGGCCCCTGCGAGCCCAACCAGGTACTGAAGGAGCCAAAGAGCTGCCTGTTCACAGCACCAAAAAGCAGCCACTGTTTCCAAATGGTCAGCATAACACACCTGGGGAGGTTCGTAGAGCTGCAAGGCACCCGGTAAGATGAACTTGTGCAGGGATCTGGCTACTTACTTAATGTCTCCATGGGAGTTGCCCCCTGTGGATAAACTGATCCTTAGTGAAGCAACAGTAAGATAAATCCTGTGTCTTCCCAGTGTATTTCCAGGGCTCTACTGGCGTGATGGGATACTCCGCAGGAGCTCAGAGTAACATGTGTGATATGTACAGTTATGCACAGGAAAAAGATAACAAAGGGGAGTGGAAATGAGATTGTCCTCTTTGTCTCAAATCTTATGTACCTCTTCTTTATCATGCAGCAG
The DNA here is from genome assembly GCA_013397725.1 of Rhagologus leucostigma. Taxonomy (NCBI): domain Eukaryota; kingdom Metazoa; phylum Chordata; class Aves; order Passeriformes; genus Rhagologus; species Rhagologus leucostigma. Next base: position 244,769 of record VZTD01004415.1, read on the forward strand.
TTTATTCCTTCCACATGTCATTCAATCCCCCAACTGCAGCTAAAAGCAATCACACAATTTCCTTTCAGAACCAGAAGAATGACCACCAGCTGAAGCCCCAAGAACCAGGCAGGGACAGCCAAGCCTGTCCATTATCCCTCTGTGCACAGCCTGATATCCGAGCCCTTGGATGTGGAGGAGCCAGCTCTGCTTCTGCTGAAGGCCAGGGGGGCAAAGTGGCACCTCAGGGAAAAGGGGGCTGTTCCAGGCAACTACTTGCAGAAATCAACAGAGGATGGGTATTCCACGTCTGGGAACAAAGCGTTGCCCAAAAAGCTGAGAGAAACATAGCCTGGAAAGCAGGGTGTGAATGTACAGAACGGATGAACAGACATAACTTTCTGTGCCATTCTGTGGCATGTGAGTGAATGGATATTGAATATACAAAGCAAATAGAAGTCAGGAGGTAGCTTATCCTGCACGCTGCATAAGAATGACACTAGAAAAATGTATACAATCAGACATCTACATTTTAGAGTCAGAGCAGAAAAAGAAAACAAAAAAATGATTTGTGGCAGAAAGCACCTGCCAGTGAGTGACTTAAAGAGCTCAATCCATTTAGCTTACCACAAAAAGAACGGAGAGATGCTTTGACCATGGTGGACAAAAATACCTTCATGAGGGAAGAAATTCCTTAAAGAGCTCTTTTATCCAGCGAAGAAGGCAAAACCAGATACAAGGACTGGAAGCTGGAGACAGATTCAAATCAGAAAGAAGAATCACATTTTTACCCTCTGATTCTATTACCCATCAGAAATGGCAGATCTCCACAATTTGATATCTTCAAGGATAAATGCCCTTCTCAATAAACACAACACTACTGCAGTGGAATGGCTGTGATGTACAAGGTAGAACAGCCCTCACCTCTACACAGCTCTGAACTGCTGCTGGGCACACAGGCACTGCCTGTGTGTCTGTATGTGTGTGTGTGTGTGTGTGTGTGTGTGTGTTAAGAAGAGGGGTCTCCAACCTATTACTGGGATCAAAAATATTACTCCATTTCCACACACTAGGTCACAGTAAAACATCATCTCTACCCAGTGTTTTCAGGGCAGCCTGAAAGCATATTCCTATACTCCCCCAGAAATATTTCTATTGAATTCCATGTAATGTTGTGACTTGTTGTGTCTTGCAGGGATCTTAATCCTCTCTCTAAATCAGACTGCCCACAGCAAAGCCACCTCTCTCAGAATCATACCATCTGACAGACTACGGGAATTACAAATCCATTCCTTTCAGACTTCTGGGGGTGTTTTTTGCCTCAGAAAAAACAGTGTGTAGGACAAAGGGATGGAATATACTGGTTCACAACTCCAGCTCCAGCAGCAGGCTCAGCAGAGCAGATTGCTTCACCTATTTCCTCTGTCATCCAGCCTCAGGGAGGGGCTGCAAACCTCTCCTCTCCCCCCAGGCCCCTGGTTGCCATGGTCTTTCATACAGTATCTGAGCAAACAAGATCCCTCTGATGTTTGACACCAGACCTCTGCATGCAGCCAATTTGTTTTCCTTTCACCTCTCTTTGCCTGCATCTTACCTCCCTGTGTTTTCCATACAGTTTATTCTGCCCACAGAACAAACAGGATCTGTCAGACTTTGGTGTATTTTTATTTTCTTCTAGGAATTTTCCAGTGTCTTCATATCTGGTGATGAAGTAGGTAACAAAGGGCTCTAAAGGGGGCAACTGTTATTCTAACACTGTTTAAGAGCTAAAGGCTGGCAGAAGTTCTTCTCAAAGCCTGTGAAGAGAAGGGGCTGTCGTTTTTCTAGCACCTCCCCACACACCCACTTCTGCTCCAGCCCAGGGGTTTAACTCCACAAACCCTGAGCACAACCGATGGAATTCAGGAATGATGGGATTCAGGAAAGTAGCATTTCAACAGAATGCCATTGAACTTCAACCAGCCTAATAAAACAAGGTTTATTTCCTCTTTTACAAATAATAGCTCTGGCGATTTCTCCCTTCCCCCAAGAAAGAAACCTTTGCAGGGGAAATCACTCCTGCTTTCAGTTTTGTTTATCCCCAGTTTCACCTGCTAAGGCCATGGTATGGAGTGTAAGGATATAATGGTTGGGTTTGTGCACTGAGAAGTATTAATTTATCTCAAATAACTATTTTCCTTGTAATTGCAATTTTTATTGGTCTTATTATTTTCAGGAGAAAAACAAAAAGTGGCTCAGCCCAAATTCAAGTCAAAATAGCCTCTTTACATCCATAACTTAAAATAAAAAAGGGAGAAATAAGCACTGGCCCCCAGGCAAGGCTGGTGGCAGGGAGGGAAGGAGGGTGAGGATTTGAAGAAACACTGAAGTGCCCAACCTTATATTTTAGGTGTATTATGAAGGCTGTAATTACTCTCCTCAAAGACTGCTGCATGAAGCTGTGCCATCATGGCATTCCACAGTGTGCCTTACCACTCGGAAAGCAAGAAGGAACCTTTGGGGAGCAAAAGGCAGGAGGAGGGAGTTGAAAACCTGGCCCACGCCAAAGCTTTTCCATGCCACATCCCTGCTGCCTTCTCCAGCTGAGGGCTTCCAAGGGTACAAATCAGCCCCTCAAGAGGAGCTGTGACCTGCCCTTTCAGTGCCAGCTTGGCTCTGTCTTGGCAGATTTCCTGGGACTTTGGAAACTGGTTCTGGAGAAAAGGAAGTGAGAGCTGAGCTCACGGAGGCCACTGGACCCTGAAGCTGGTGCCTGATAGAAATTCTTCTGCTGCAGGTTTTAGCTTTAATCAATGCCCCCTTCAAGCCCATCCTGGAGCAGGAGGGAGGAAAGCTAATGTGAAGCATAAGGGTAATCATGGCTAGAGAGCCCCTGGAAAGAGGGAGAGAAGAAAAATAGAAGATGAAAGCAGGCAAATGGTTTAAACAAACACTCACACAGGGCCAATGAAAAGGGGGAACAGAGGGAAAATGACACAATAAAAATAAATGCTGTAAGAGAAAGAAAAGCTTCTAAGCACACTCAGGGAAAAATGTGGGGCTTGGAAAAAGCAAAAGTGTAAGAAAAAGATGCTCTAATGGAGCTCTCTAGCAGTTAACACTCCCCATTACCAGGCAGCCCCTTTCCTTCTAATGGCCTGAGCCTGTACCATATTATCACCTTGGATCGCATGGAGCTCACTGGTTGTTGAGGTATTTCGCAGAGCCTGGCTCTAGCTTACACCTAGCAGAAGCTGCCTGAAGTCTCCTGTAGATGACTGCAGAGTTTTTTTTTACTCTAGGTGGAATTTTGTTAAATTTCCTCTTGGTTGTTTTGTTTGAGCATAAACAAGAGGTATTTTTTCACACTTAAGGACGTTTTTCAGATCGTTTTCTCTGTGCTGTGATAAATGAAATCTTTCATTTTTAGAAATTCCAACTTGGCACTTGTGTTGCTCCTCAGCAAGCAGCGTGTAATTTGCCAAGCCTGGAAGAATCCTGGCTGAGAAATAAACACAGTGGGCCATATGCTCTCCTTCCCATATGCAGAAGGCACCTTACCTCAAAAATTGAGAAGAAGCTGCAATCACCCCCATGGTGTTGCTTCTGCCAAGGCAAAAAGATATCCACAGAAAAATGTATGGCAAAGGCTCTCACAAAGTAGCCCTCTTCCTGCATGGCTCCAGGGACCTCTCCTGCACTGTTCCTGACCCTGCGGTGGTCTCTGGCCTGGTAGGAATGTGGGGAGGGTGCAGGGAGTGTGTCTACCATATCCCTGGTGCTCGCAGTAAAGCTGCTCTCTCTTCCTGGGTATTTCCTGGCACAGCTTGGGAGCGATCTGCAGCTCATAACTGCTCCTTTCACACTGCTCTCTTCTCCCTGATCCACACCATGCCCTCAGGAGAGGGAGATCACACACTAGCAGGATTGGGTGCAGTGAGGACTTTCTTCTGCTCTGTGCCCATACAGGACACAGAGGGAGAGTGTACCTTGGATACACAGTAACTCAGATCCCTGGTGGGCTTCAGCAGATTATGGGTGGGACCGATAAAAGCATTGGTGCTTATGAGGAATGGTCATCTGTATCTATTCATGCATAAATTCCATAATCTTCCTCTGCCTGACAGTGACTTCAAAGAGCTGGAATAACTCCCTTGCCTTGTTTGTAGGTGCTTGTCTGTGCAGCCCCTCTGGAGGTGGGACTTCCATCTCAAATCAAGAGCCAAGTATTTCCATAAGGGAGCTGGCAGGCCCAAGGGAAGTGGTCCAGCTGCCTGGCAAAGCCACAGGATCTTTGTTGTGGTTTCACATAACTAGCTGCTGATAAACCAACCTGGTTGGGACGGCACAACAGGTGTAGGATTTCATTAGCCAGTTCTTTTAACATCCTTGAATCCAAGCAACCCAGATCAACTAGTTCCAGCACTTGAAACTCATTTGATTTTTCTTCCCTCTTGGATGTGGTCTTTGTGTTTCCATTAGCCACCTGGCCTGTACTTTGACACTCAGTCATCTTAGTCCTACTGAAAACTGAGATAAAATATTCTGATTTGGGCTATGCCTAGCTTGTCTTTAAGACCTTTAACCTCGACATGTCCCATACTGTATTGTTCCTCTATTTATATGACTAAGGAAAACATCACAAATTAATTTCCTTTGCAAGGCCTAACTCAGCTCAGGTTTTAGAAAAACTGACTTCATCCCTAGACTTCCAGGTCTCTAAGGCATAGCTTGGTTTGCTGATCAAGCCCTTATTAATGCCTAATTAAGCCTTGATACCGCTCAAGCTTTAAATTTCCTCTTTTTTTTTTCTTTTTTTTTACTTCCTCCACAACATGAATGGTTTTTTTGCCTCCTTCTATGCTGCCATCTTCCTAATGCCTACTTATCTTTGCCACCTTAACTAGCCCTCCCAGTGCAACCCCAGCTGTCTTTTTGCAGCCTTTGACTCGCTTCTGAAACCCTACCTTCACTGGAGACAGGTCTTTGCACAGGATTGTGTTGATCTCTCCCATGAGAGACTTAAAGCAAGACATGATCTCCCTCTACCACCACTTCCCATCCTGCCCAGCTCTCCATTCCTGGCCACAGAGGAGGTGGCCTCATCAGTGGTTCCCATCCTTTCTGCTTGTCCTGGCAGCCTCACGGGGTCCTCTCTTCTCATCTCTCTTGCCCCCATCTGCCTTCTCCTTTTTTATATCTCATTCTCCTCTTGCTCTTTCCCATTGCAGCACATGCATGCTTTATCTCCATGCTTTAAAAAAAAAAGTCACTAGGAGTCAACCCTTGACTCCTAGTGACTCTCCAGCTCTCACTCTCTATCTCTTCTCACTGTCACCTTTAAGCTTATTGAGTGTACTGCTGATAATTTATATGATTTAGACTGAATTTAGGCTCTGTCTCCAACAGATTCTTTTCCAAACAGGCTTTCACATCACTCCTCTCACAGAACCAGAATCACAGAGTTTCTAATTTCCTTTGGCTGGCTGCAGCTCTGCACTATACCAGGCTCTCTGTCATAGCCTGTCAGCTCCTTCTGGAAATCTGGTCCTCCTTTCCCAGTGCTCCTACTTGACTCCAACACCTTCATGTGCTTGCTCAAGGTTACTCAGACTAGTTCGTCACTGCTTACCCTCCTACCTGCTGCCATTCTGTGGCTCTGTGTCCTCACCCCTTGTCTCCTTTCCCTCTCCCTCATGTCTCAGAGTGAACTCTCCCTCTGTACACATTCAGGAACCTTCTCTGCACCAGTGACTCACCAACCTGCCTCTCTGTCCCTGGCCACATCCCGTCTGTTCCGACTAAATTCATGCCCTGCCTCTGGGATTGTCTTGTGGATATCTATCAGATCAAGCTCAAGGTAGGCTCTCATCTTACTCCCTAGGCCTGCTCTCCTTCCTGTTCCTTCAGTCCCCATGGGCAACACCATGGCCTGGCTGTCACTCAGTCCATGGCCTGGTTGTTATCTGGGCCCCCACGCTCTGTGCAGTCCCACAGCCAGGCTCCTGCTGCCTCACACCCTGAGACTTGCAATCTTACCCTGCTTGTAGAGAGCCCAAGTTCTGCTGTCCTGCTCATTTTCTTTGCCTGTCATCCTGCCTGTGCCATCTCTCTCCTTGCAGCCCTCTCTTGGATTCCCTTTAGCCTGGATTTCCACACCTTCCCTTGCTCTCAAATTCAGCTGCAGCATATGCCACCTCACACATCATCTCTTTTTCACTGCTGAGACTTCCTGTCACCCCATCACAACCCACTCTTTTCCACATGTTACATTTTAGCTAGAAGTGCCTTCATGCTGTCCTCCCTGCTGGATCTCATTCTTGGGAGAACAGTCTCCAAATCACACCAATCTGACCGTGAACTCTGCCCCCAGCATAGTTACATTTGTAGAAGTTTCTGTCTCCATCATGTCCAGCAGTCCTCTGTTTCCTGGTGTGTTTGTCTCCCTGCATTATCTCTTATCTTACTCTTAGGTTAGAAGTATTTGTGGGGAAGGAAACATATTTACATCCTGAATCTGCAGAGAGCCCAGAACAATGAGACTCCTTAAAGGGGACTACGGCTCAGAGGCACGATAATAGTGTAACAAATACAACTTCAATCTGCATACAGCTAAATACACTATTTTATATTCTGTAGGTGTGAAAACACCAACATTTCACTGTGCCCTTGCTTCACTTCTCCTTCTTTTAAAGAACATAATACAAGGATGAGCTATTGTGTGTTGAAAAAGCCAGGAAATGTTATGTTACAGTTCCCAAGGCAATTGTAACTCAGCCCCCTCCAGTGCAGCACAAAGGTTATCACCATGTACAATAACAGGGGATGTTGAACACATGCAAAGTGACCAAATTACTGTCATGGCAGATAACCAGGTCTTTGAACTTCTGTGCAGGTAAAAACTTAGGCATTTACTGGGCTTTTAGCATTTAAGTCTGGAAATGTGAAGTCCAATATCCTATAAATAAAAGTCAGAATTATGTTGTATAGCAAGTAGCTAGTGCCAGCTTGGAGCCCTCCTTGAAGAGACACAGCTAATGGCAATAAGAAATATTTTCATTACTTTATGAGCTCTGGTAGCTGTCAACTGAGAGAGGGATCTACCGATCAGAGAAATCTGGGGAGACAGCAGCGTGTCAGAACAAATGAAAAGACTTGACACAGAGGGCACATTTCTGTTGAGCAATTTGCATTAGCACTTCTGGACAAATTCTACATTTCACATGCAATCCACAAACCAACAGCAGCACTGCTAATTGGTGCAGTTGCCACTCAACTCTGGTGCTTTGTTTGAGCTATCACTAACGGGAATGAAGACTACAGTCTTTCTTTAGAAAAAAATGCAGCAATTATTTTCCAGACTTTAAGTTGGGTTTCCCCTGCCCCCACTTTCATCCTTGTAATTTCATTATCTCAGTAACTTAAAAAGGACATGGAATAGAAAAATGCAAATCTCAGAAAAGTCCTGCTGGAGTTATTAATTAAAAACACCACTGTTTGCAAAGAATGATGCCCTTCATTAATACACCCTGCCATCACTGTGAATTTGACCATGTCTCAGGGTCCCAATGCAAAGTTATATGTGTATCTGAAAAAAACAACAGCAAGTGGCAGAGCACTGGTGACTTAAAATCCCAGCCACCAAACCAAGGCTGTGCTCTGCACAAATCTAAAATACTGACGGGATGACAGAATCTCTCTGCTCCCTCTTAGGTGATATTAGAAGTTATTTAATTGAAAACAGGGCAGATCTCCCATCCATCATTCTTCATCCTTTGTAAAGTTGAGTCTCCTGAGAAAAGGAAAAAGCATCCATACTGCAGCTTTCTATTACCACTGCTCAGAATGCTCAGACAGCTGCGGCTTAGCTGGAGGAAGGTTTGGCTGACTCATTTTCGTAAGTTAGATGGCTATTTTTAGGGAACATTTCCTTTAGGCCCCATACAGCGCAAAATCCAAAGGAGCTAATGGCATTGGCAGTTGCATAGATTATTGGTGACCTCCTCTAGTCAAGCATTCACATTTCCTTACTACATTTTTTCATAATGTATAGTGAAAAAGGGAACAACCTACAATTAAAGATCTTCCAAAGCAGCTTTGATACCTCTTCTGTTCATATGCTCAATGAGAAACCAATATGCAATAGCAAAAAATGGAACAGCACGAGAGAAACTATACAGATGCACCTAGAGCTAAATAAATCTAATTCTGAAGAACTTGGTGCTAATGGCGTATTTTGGTTGCATCTCTATGGATGAATAAGTGTCTGTAATGCAGTTGCATTCTGACCCTGATCCTTCTGCAGCTGCAAGAATCCCATCCCCTTTCTTGCTTCCCTTGAGATCTCCTTGGCCCTATCCTAAGGGTCCAGCCTCACTGTTGTAGAAGTCACTAGCAAAAGCCACGTCTTATCCACATCTCCCAGCTGTGCTCTCCTTGGAAGGAATAAGAAAAGCTACAGTAAAGCCAGGAATTCCCAATCCTGATCACAAGGGGTCTGTCCTGGATACTGATGTTGCTTTATTTTCTGCAGTGAAGCACAAAGCAAGTTGTTGGGCAAACTCCTGAAGTACAACCTTCTGGTGTAAGTACCTCTGCTTCGGCTTCCTTCTGCTACACCCTGGGTTACTGGCACAGCAGTCACTTCCCAGTGACTAAATCCTGATTTGGAGGCCAAATTATTTTGAGTCTGACTGCACAGTCTTCTTGGTAATTAGTGCTATGCACACCCCCTGCTCCCCAGACCGAAATCAGTTGGTATTTGGGGAAACAGGGGCTGGCTGGGAGCTTTGTGTGTGCCCTGTTCCAAACATGGTTCCCTCTCTGAGCATCCCACCAGTATTCACCTGGTGATCTGTGGAAAAAGGGAGCCTCTGAAATCCCCAGTGATGCGGGTTGCCTCCTTCCTTCTGTCTACTTTATCCTTTGTCTGTGTTCAAAAGACTTTGTCCAGAGAGCTGATACCTCAAACCTTTCACAAAACAAAGCCAACAGTGGCTCTGTGAAGCCACGGGCTGTACTTCCCAATGACAGAGCAGGGTTCCAATTTACCAACACATGGTGTGGCTGTCAGCTGTGAGTCTACAAAAACTGCAGAAGATAGCTTTGGACCTCTTAATACCTTGTTTCTGATATGTGGAGGGACTGAGGAGTTTGCAGCTTCCTACCTGCTTAAATATAATTCACTACAAAATATCAAACAGATGCATTCAGCCCTTTGTAGACATATCATTACCTTATGTGTTCATGTAACACACATCTGTAGCATATTGGCAGTACACCTAGTTAATGTGTGGGAGACTCCTAGGTTCAAAGTCTCCAACGTTTCTTTTGTTCTCTAATGAATCCTTCTTTTGTTTAGCTCCACCTCCCCTTAGGTTGTAGCTGTAACTCTGTCATTAGCATTTTAAAAATTTTTTCCTCCAAACCTACCTACAACACTGCAATAGACTGGGAACCTAGTAGGAAACACCTAAATGAATCACAATTCTTACTTCAGACAGGTTTAACAGGTCTGGGTCACTTTTCAGCAGCACTGCTGCTTCATTAGCAAACTCGCTAATCAAATATTCCACCTAACACCATGTGAGGTGATATTCCTGTGCCACATTCCAGCTGGTAAACTGGGTTCATAATGTTTCAAATAAAAGATGCAGTCATCACTACTAGGAGTGTCACAATTTCTGTGAGTCTCTGCAGGTTCTCATCTGCTTCTTGGTGTCCAAAAATCAAAGCACTCAGGCATCTCCACGGTAGCCCACTGAAAATGTTGAGTTGTATCCTTCGGGTGCAAACATTTTGTTGAATTTTCACTGTGTTTCAACCTAATTACCCCACACCTGATTTTCTAGATATTATGTATGAAAACACACATGTAAGACTGAGATATCTCTGACACACAGACTGGCAGCTGTGGTGTCCATCAGAATCACCATCCATCCTGGAGCTGGCATCTTTCTGGGCTTCACCAAAAGCTACCAACAAGTTCTGGGAAACAAGCAGCTGAAGATGCAGCTAAGGATCTGCTACCACAGATAGGCATAAAGACAGAAAGTCTTTACCCATTTGGCTGTGAATGAAATGCAGTGGGGGTTTTGCTTTTAGAAAAATGCCAAGTGTATATCCACTGAGTTACGGTGCTTTCAGTGGGCTGATTCCAGGTCTTTCCAAAGTTGCCAGGCCTCTTCTCCAAGACATCCTAGGGACTGCCAGAGATGGCCAGTGGTCAGGGTGCGATCTGAGGCATTTCCTCTGAGAGAAACCCAGTGGTCAGGCAGGAAGGCCACACCACTGGCAGAAGTGTCAGGACTCTCCAGTGCTGTGCTGCTTTTGCAGCTCACGGACATCTCCAGCAACTCAACCGCAGTGCTCACACTTCCTTGTCCTGCAGCCAGAATACCTGTGCACCCTAGTAAGGCAGTTCAGCTGTATGAAGATTGGGATTCCTAGCATGGTAACGTGTCTAACTTTGTCAGACATCTCCAAATTGTAACAGAGTCATCAGACTTCAGTGTTCAGTTTGTTACTGTGAAAACATCAGCTCCTTAACAAGCACAACACATTAGCAATGTAGATTGTTGCCCTATACTCATCAACCAGCATTATTATTTTTGTTTAACTGTAAGTGGCATGTTTTCTTTGCTGGCTTCCTTCCAAATTAATCTGTTACTCTGAGCTGAGGTAGTAGTATGTCTTTTCACTGCTTACAATGAGACATTTCTCTCTTAAAAGATATGAACATGCCATTACCTGAAAAAGGCATGACAATGCTCAGGAAAAAAACCCAAGCATAAATAAACCACATTCGTCCTCTTCCTGACATTTCAGAAACAATCCTGCAGCAAACTCCAGCTCCTTTGGCTAGCTACTAAAACCAGCAAACTTGCAAGCCAAGGCAGAGCCACAAGCCTTCAAAAGCTGCTGGGGGAAGTGGTACAGGAAGCTCGTGGAATGGCCCTGTCTTCCTGCTGTTCCTCCTCATAGCAGACTATGAACCTCTGTGCTGTAGCCCTCCACGGTGACTGTAAGTGCAGTGACAGCCATAGATGTCACCTGGAAGCATCCTTGCTTTGGAAAACCAAACAGCTCCACACTCACACAGATCAACAGCCAAATGTAGCTGCATCTTCAGCAGGTGCTGGGCATGGACACAGCTGTTTGCGGGAGAAAATGACTGAAGATTTATAATGACAAAATCAAGGTGCACAACCTGAAGGAATAATTAGCTTTATATCATTCCCTCAAAATATTTCCTTATGGTCTAAAGTGCATGGCACCAGTTTGGCAGTTTGGTGATCGTATGCAAAACGAGCCAGTGTTGTGTGTCTCATTTCCAGGTTTTTACTGTTATTATCCCTCACTAAACTTGGACTGCTTCAAAATTTACTTTCTCATCTTTTTTAGAGGCTGTGGCCTTGTACAAGTGAAAACCTACAACATTTTTCTGCAGCCAAATCTGCCTGGAGGGTGAAAACCTTCCTCTGCAACAGCCTTGGTTGCCAAAGCTGAATGCAGTGCTGCAATGCAGGTCACACAGCATTTTCTAGGGATTTACAAACAAGATTAGCACAGAGAGGTCCAAAGCTTGGTTAAATACCAAAACAAATTTAATTGCCTAATTAATTGAACTAGGCCTCTCCTCCTCCAGAATGACTCGACCTGCTCAGCACTGGAAAAGGCTAGTGTTGACACTGCCCCTTTTTGTCTGGCTGCATGTCAGCCCAGGAAAGTATATTTAGCTCCAGCGCACTTGCAGGATTGCATCTCACAGCTCCACAGGAAATCTCTGGAGTCAGAGCTAAAGATATCACTGCACACTCGGAAATTCATGGTCAGCTGTACAAGTGGGGCTGTGGTGGTCAGAGTCCTCAACAGCCTCCTTTCAAATGAGCGAGGAGGCTGAATTAAACACTTCGCTGTGCTGGGTTCACGGCAGGCAGGGTGCACCCAGAGAACCCAAAATAGCAACAGAAGAGGCTCTTCTCTTGCTGGGATAAGGCTGAATTGATACATCCCGTTCTCAATCCCACGCTCATGAGTAGATGGGAGGGGGAGAAGTCTGAGGAGGAAGAACTGGGCACTGCTGTGCTGAATGAGCACACAGAGATCTCCTCCTCCTCCTCCTCTGAAGCTCTTAGAAATTTTAAGAGTTGTCAGATCCATTTAAAGAGAGAGAAATCATAAAAAAGAACACACATCTAACATAGGCTTTCCTTTCCATTGAAGAATATCTACATATGGGTTGTGGTACCAATTGCAGGGCAAGTGAACAGACAGAGAATCCTGTCAAAACCTCGTTCCTGATGCTTTTAAATAGCATTTTGCCTGATGCTCTCATGGCTCCTAAGCAACCTCTCCAGCACTGGGCAAGCATGGGGCAGCTTGGCCACAACCTCACCTAGTGCCTCAGTCTTGAGGAAGGATCAGGCCCCTTCACTTCACCACAGTTATGGCATGAACATGACACAGAACCTTTCCCTACTGAGATAATGAAAAGGCAGGATGCAAAACCAGCTCCTGTTTTCTGTTAATAAGAGCTTTCTTACTTTATCTTATCATTTTCTCTCAAGTGATGGCTAGCTGACTGTTTGCATTTCATCTCAGCTTTGGGAATGCTCTGTGCCGTCCAAGTAATTCCAGTTAGCCAGAGCACACCTCTCTTTTCTCACTGACAGGGCCGCTCTGTGTGTTTATGAAGCAAGATCAAAAAGGAGTAAATGTAAACAAATTGTTCCTCTTTGAAGAGCTCCTTGGGATTCAGAGCGTTCTGTCAATAGCAATCTAAGGAAGTACTGTGGTCTTAGGGTCCTGCATACTGTTGATATGGGACAAAAAGGAACTTATTTCAGAATCTTATTTAGCTCAACCTGTTTTCTTTCAGGCAAAAAGCCTGGGGTGCCACCCTGGCTACAGCTGACTGGTCTTGATGCCTTAGGTTTTAACTTCCATATTTTTCAAAGCCTGTATTGCTTAGTGTGTAACTGAAGTTTCTTGTAGCCTGCTAACTTCTGTTCTCTTATGCCAGTTAGACATAACAAAGCCTCTCCAAGTCTGCTCTCCAAGGATACCCAGATTGTCCTAGACCCAAAATGTGTAAACCAACATCTTTAGAAGAGGGGTAAGCTTGGGGATATTACATCATTAACTGAAGTTTTATTTGGAGAATTAACCCTGATATGCAAATGAACCAAACTTATAAAAATGTGAAGAACTCGTGACTCAGGGTCCATCTTGGGTGTCGCCTTTAGCCTGCCCAGGGTGTACCTTTGAAGGCCCTTCAAATAAATACTTACCTTTATCCCCTTATTCCTGTCTAGTGTCTGTTTTTTAGGTGGCCACTTCAGGCATCAGTCTCCTAAGAATAGACAAATTTCTGTGCTTCCAGACAGGTCATTAACTGGTGGAAAGGGGGCAGGTGGGTATATGCAGCCTAGGAAGTGTGCAGGATATGTTTTTATTAACCCTACATAGGAGAAGATGTTGTAAGACTGGTGTTTGGCAGCCTGATATATTCACAATCCAGATTTTGGACGAATCACTGCTGTGCCTGATGCATCAGCATCCCTACCCCTACAGACAGAACAGTGACAGTTCCTCTGATTCCAACAAACTGCCCCAATCCCAGCAAGGCAACAGGATCCAGGGAGCTACAGTGCCAGCATGCTTTAGTTACATCCTCAGATAAAACATTTTCTCCAGATAAAAGCTCAGAATTGTATTTCGTGTCTGCATGCACCTAAACAAATCAACTGAAAAAACTCTTCCTCAAGACCGAAGACAGAAAATAAATTTCTCTATCCTATGTGATTCCCACTTCCTTTGAGCAATATCACTAAAAAAGTAGGTTAAGGAGCAGGCAGGAGAAGGACAGCAGGATTCTTGGCTAAAACTGAGGGATTTGCTGTGGCCCAGGCAGTGCCAGCTTCTGTGGATGCTGAGACAGGCATCTCCTCATTTCTGCCAGGGTGAGATGGAGCGGCAGAGCCCCATGAATCCATCACGGTTGTTGAGAGCTGACAGCCGTGTGTTCCCCTTCAGCTAACTGCTTCCCCTTTGTCAGGTGTCACTTGAGTGCTGCACACTACCAGGCACATACCCGGCCCCTCCTTACAAGCACCTCTGCCGTGCCAGAGCAATGCTCAGTTGCCACTGGAAAATTTAAGGAAGGATGCGGAGATGAGGGCCAAGGCTGGCCATGGTTGCTGCTCTGGGCTGCTTTTGGCAGCGCTGATGGCTGTGGTGGTGTCTCTCGGGCTGTGCTACACCACCAGCGCTCACTGCTGTGTCCACAGGAAGCAAAGTTCAGTGAACAGGAGACCCCGCAAGCAGGGAGCAACCCCACAGATTTTCCATGAGTGGAAGAACTGAGGAAGTTGTGGAGCCCTTCTGGACCAAGGCTCTGGTCCAGCTGCCAGAGCATGTGCCAAGCTCAGCAGCCTGCTCTCCTGGGGTGGCTCTTCAGCATGGTGACAGCTCTGCAGAGCAAGCCATGCTCCCAAAAAGTTGCCGTACCAAGTCATTACCTGAATGGCAGGCAATGGGAGTCAAGCCACAGTCCCCTGAGTATGCATCAGATTCTTAGACTGTAAAACTACTGCTTTGCTGTCTATACTTTCTAATATGCAATGCGCTTTGAGCTAAAAAGGCTCTTCTTGGACAATCCCAGCATTTTAGACCTGTATTGCCAGCAGTGCTCTCTAAGGGCACTGTTTAGAGAAGTGACATGTAGGAACAGTGGAATCACAGAAGGCAGTGATGGAGAAGATCAGCTAGCCCATCTCTCAACTCCCATGAGGACTTTTTAGTCCAACACACTGGAATTACTGTAATGAGAGAATCTTGTAGCACATCAATGCTGCTTAACAAACAATGAAAAGTCTGGGAAGAGGAGGTGATCAAGAACTTTGTGATATATGCCCATTAGCAGACAGCTAGAAACGGCCTGGAGATTGCTCTTGTTAAAAACCAGTTGGATGAGTGACATTTGAAAAAAAAAAGAGATACATGTGTCACTTTTCCACAGCTCCCCCCTGGCTCAGTGCAGACAATTATGGCTTAACTACCAGGGTTAAGTTGAAGCCTTCCCCTGTGTCAGAGTATAAGATAGAGAGGGACACAGTCAAGTTCTTTGGGTATTGAAATCTCATTTGCAGGAAGGGAAGGCATTCTCTGCCAGCTGTTTCTTTCACATCTGAAAGAAGAAAGTCAAAGTAGGTACAAAGTAAAAATGTGGTAGGTGTTTTTCCCCAGTATCCTTTACCTGTGGTCTTTCATTCACATGGCTGCTGGGAGAGGAGCCTCCTCAGAGGCTCTCTGGAGTAAAACTGCCTTGCCATTTCACAAAAGGGGAATGGTGCCTTCCCTACAAGCCTCCTCCTGATGAGCTCCATCAGAAGCTTTCTAAGCTAGTTTCTGTCAGAGCCACCAACATGCCACAAGCCTGCTGGGTCCCTGCCCAAGGAGCGGTGACATGCCAGTGGGTGAAGGCTGCACTGGCAGTGAAACCACATCCATGCATGTGCAGCGAGGTGCTACTTGACCACCCTCCCTGGATGCACTTCCTGAAGCTGCCACTTGGCACTGAGAGAGGAGATCTGGGAGCTTAACTTTAACCTGAGGTGCCTACTCAGACAAAAGATGCCTCTGAGTTTCACCCAGCTCCAAAGTGCTGCTGAGGCTTGGCAAACACCTCCCAATGGGAAGGTGAGAGATAGGCAAGAAAGTGATTTGCAAGCTTCTACAGCCTGGAAGTGAAATACCCTACTCACACTACTGAAGGGGATAAGAAAGTGGTCAGGCTTCTAATGACTTGTGCCATACAATCAACATCAAGCTGTAAATATCACTGGAAGATGTGTCTCCCTGGTGATCACTGCTTCTGCAAGAAACTCGTAGAACGGCAGGATGCTCCTGGTTTCTGGAGTGCTGCAAATCTCAGTCCTGCAGCTCTCTCATGTTTCATAATCAGGAGCTCGTCTTGCCTTTCTCGACCAGAGTTAAGGACAGAAAATACACCTGCAGGTGGTTCTGCTCCAGATGTAAAACTTTACATCCATGGAGTAGAGAAACTTGCTGAAAAAAATACAAGAGCTGTAGTGAGACATTCAATCATCTCACTCCAGGAATCCAAGTCTTGGGACAAAAACCAATGGATAAAATCCCACAGTGTAACAACATTACCAGTTGGCTTATACATGGCCAGATTCCAAAAGGGATAAACAGAAGAGACATGGTTCTCCCTGAAGAAGTCTGGGAAGGCAGAAACTTAAGGCAAAATCATGTAGAAACTGATTAAATTTATTTCTAGGGTTGCCAATGTAACAAAATGTTATGATGGCATTTAGTTATGTTTAGAATTGGAAGATAGGTTTTGCTTCTTGCTTAATACCCATTTCTTAAGACTTTTCCCCCAAAGTTTAAGTGGTTATCTGGAGCATTACAAGCCAATAAATACAAGATGCAGCAGCCCTTTGCTTGCCCAGAATCCACTATGAGATCCTGAATGTATTACACAGTGGGGATAATATTTCCAGTGTGTTGTGACACATGTGCAGAGTGTTATTGCTTCTTCCACACACGTCTCATTGCTTTCAGAGTAAAATTTGTTCTTGGACGCTTGCACAAAGACCATGCCAAAAACAATGGATGTGCTCGTACACTTTCAAACACCAGGTTTTGGCTTCCTGGAGGGAAAGTTTTTGTTGTTGTTGTTTGGTTTTCAGCAAAGGCCTCTTTCCAAAGGCACCGGGAACCACCCTTCTACAAAACAAATTACGAATGTTTTCCTCAACCACACATGTGCTCTGTGGAAACTTAAGAGGATTCATTTGGGAAAGCAGGGAGGGACTGCACCAAGGCCTGTAAGGAAGCGTTTATTTCTTTTTCTTACTTTTCTCATTGTTAAATGATCTGCCTCTCCTCTAGTCCATGGTACACGTTGCATAGCTTTAGCTTTAATTGCTGTCCATATATATCATATATATCTCTGCTTGTGAGGTTCACATGATTGCCTCATTTCATGAAGCAAATCCCAGACTTCACATCATAGGACACGTGGCAGGAAACAGTAACCCTTCATGAAGAAATAACACTTATGAGGAATTTTACTGCTGTGTCCACTTTTGATGCAAAGAAAGAGAAGAGGCAGCTGGCTGAGGGAAAGAGAAAGAACAAATTTTTACCTTCTGGGGCAGCAAAGCCACAGTAACTTCTGTTCACATCTTCTACATGATGCTTCTTTATGCTGACCGCTCTCCATCCATTCTCAACAGTTCTCTGTTTCAGTGCATGGCCCATCCTTGCCCTCTCCTACTTTTCCATATTAGTCTGCAGCAGCATGTAAAGTGCTCCAGGATTCTCATCCTCAACATGTTTCTTTATCCAACAGAAACATCTGTTTTCAGGGACTTTACATGCAGACACACACATGGCCCTCTCCTTCACACCAGCATCTTTTCTACTGACCCAAATGAAAGTTGTATTGTACAAACCAGTCCCAACAAAATCAACAATTTTAGATGGCAGAGATCGCAACCAGAGTGAAGATGGTAAATAAGCCAGTAACATCTAACTATTGCTGTCACCAGAAAGTCTTCACTTTCACCAAAAATGCCTGTCAGAGAATCTCTATGAATCACATAATTTCAACACTCTGTGTAAACTGCTTAAGGTAGGTTTCTGATGCTTAGCATTTTTACATCTTCTGTACCAACACCTAACACCTTTTTCTGTAGAAAATGGGATTTCCCAGATGAGGCCATTTCAGAATTTGGGGTGCCAGGAGGGGCAGGACAGCTCAAAGCCCTGTTGCAGTACTGGGCTCATCTGTGACCTGCTTGTTTTGAAATAACAATCTCACTCATAACTCACGTTTGTGAACATCCTTAATCACTGGGTACAGTGTTAAGCCTCTCAATAAGTACCTGTGTCAGAAGACAGGACTGCACTTGTGGTCAGGCCCAGGCTACTGAAAGTTTCAGCAGCCAGACTGATTAGGCAAAAAAACCCCACCAGCATCTATTTACAGATTTTATTTTCATCCACAGTGGGATCTTCCATCTACATAGCCTTTGAAACTTTAATCTGAAACTTTATGCTGGAGGACAGAATTAAAAATAATTTGTTACCCAGTGTCATGCTCTTGAGTTTATTTCAACTCTTTCTCCTTAACTGTGCTAAAATAATTAATAGTAAATACTGGTGGCAGCAGCAGCAAGAGTGGCAGCTGCAGAGAGACATCCAAATCCAATCCATGCTACAAAAGTAAAGAAGTAATAAAATTTCTCTCCTTCTCCTTTATTTTCCCATTTTTTCCCCGAGGATTCTACTGTCATTATTGTCTACCTAAGCTTTTGCTTTCCCTGCTTGTTTCTACCAAGGGTTGTGGGGGACTGTAAGAGGTTGGAGGATTTCACATCAGTCCTCCACTTATTTTAGGTACTGACTGCTTCTGGAATATGTAATTAAATCCTAACAACTGGGTAAGAAGAAGGTGTCCCTACCAAACTTTGCTCTGAAATACTAAATCTGTGAAATACTAAATCATGACTTTCATACAAGGTGCAGGAAGTGTCCTGTGGCATCTCTGTGCTAGGCTGGTTACTGGATCTTCGTTCCCTAAAACAGCCACAGTAACAATTTATAAGTTCTGTAAGTTGACCTGGTTAGTGTAATGTTTACTCTACAAATGTAATGATTTTGTTTCATTAAAGGCTATCAAGAATGAAATGAGTAGTCCTGGCAAGTCATCCATCAGTGATCATGGGTCTGCTGAGAGACAAAATGTCCCCTATTAGCACTGCAGGTCTGCCTCTAGCCAGCTAACAAATGGTTTAGGAAGGACTCCACACAAATCAGAGGGGAACAAGAACAAAAACTGAGCAAGTTCAGAGAGAGACCCTAAAAAAAGAAAAGCATTTGCTAAGGAAAGACAACTGAGAAGGACATCTTCTGGGGTGATCTGAAAAATCTACTGGAGGTATCATCTGCTGGGCAGGCAGGTGTGCATGGGCACCACTGATTTAAAATATGTTTAATCACAGGGACTGTCCCTACTGTTAATAAAGAAAACTTGGTTTGCCACTGGCCACGTGCTCCTATGAGGAAGCCAAACAGATTTGTCCAAACTCAGCCCAGTTGACCACAAGTTAGTACATACAGTCTACAGCCCAGTGCAGGAGTAGGAAGATGTCAGACATGAGAGTGGGGAAAGGTAACAGCTTGATGTGCAAGTCTTGCAAGGCAGACTTGAGAGAGTCCAGGAAGGAAACAGAGGAGTTTCTAGTTCTGTCACTGTTGCAAGTCTCACTTGAGCTTTGGAAGCTTCAGAAAGTTAACTTTCATTACAGTCTTCCACTAAATAAATGTACAGAATTAGTTTGAAGGATCTGGAGGGAGACACCAGTTGTCATCTGGGACACACCAGGGGGACAGAGCCCTATTTTAGCCATCGTGTGTGGCTTTCTTTGCACATTAGGAAGGCTGATAGAGGAGCTTTACTGGTGAGCTATATTTTTTTACCGTGACAGTAGTTTGGAATCAAGTTATGCTATTGATAATTTGCCCTTTGAAGCTGACAAATACAGACAATGAAAATGCATGTTCTGCTTCCCCTTGCTCTCTCACAAGTGCTTTTCTCTATAGACACACAGACACATGTAAAAATTGAGCAAGAAAAATCGTCCTATATTTGAATTTTTTAATCATCAAGCTAGGGGACTTGTGCAAGGGCATTGTGCTCATCAGAACTAGATTCCTGACAGCAAAATGCTGTAGCTGATTGGTTTCTTTAAAAAAAAAAAGAAAATAAAACAAAAGACAACAGTAACATGCCTGTGCAGCAGAAATTATAGAGACAGTCCTTCAGAGCAGGCAGCAAGAGACCTGGCAGTTTTCTCTGGCTGTGTAGCTCAGTGTGACTAACACAGCCAAATGTCAACACATGCTCCCTAAACCCTCAACCAGCCTAATCTAGCAGGTACTGTCCTCAGTGATGAGTTCCTTAAATCAAGGATCCAAGCATCAGTGTGATGGATGTGCTGCTCCAAGCGGTGTGGAGCATGGCCACGCTGGGTGAGCTGATAAACAGCCACCCAGGGCTGATGAGATCTGCCTGCTCCTCTCCTGCACAGCCACAGTGCTGTATCCAGGACTCACAGCACAGAAATGTGCTGCAGAGCCCAAGTCTGCATAGGATCCATCCTCCTGCCCGGAGTAAAGGGCTGTAAGAACCGCTTTGCCTCCTCATTTGCAGTCAGGCTCTGCTTTCCCCTGCTGAACACCTACGTCCCTGCCTCTCAGCTCTCCATGATGGGACAGCCAAAACTGACAGGTTGCTCTGCAAACAGCACAGAGGGGAGCAGCTCTCAGCTGTCACTCGCTGCAACTGCCAGGGGGTGTTTGTCGGGGTGGCTGGTGGCAGACCTCTATATAACTGAGAGTGAATGGGGCTTGTGTGTGCCTTTCATGCCTTTGTGTACAACTGAAGTGTGGGACAATGAGAATGGAAACATTTTGCCTGTTGTTGACATCCAACTGCCTCCTGGAGGATACAGTCTCCACCAGACAGATGGCTAATTTCTTTACCCTAACCTCCTCCTCCAGCACTCCAGTGTTAGTATGACGTTCTGCCCCTGGAGTGAAGCCCTAATTGCTGTCAAAGCCCTAATTTTGTTCAAAGACAAAAGTGGTTGTCTATATATCATTCATGCAAGTGTTGTTACTGGGGTGTGACTCAAACAGCAGAAGTCAATTGACTCCAACCTGAGCCATTTTGCTCAAACCCTGGCTTGCATTTTAAAGGATCAAGGTTGACAATTTTTATTTCAGTGCAGGCAGGGACTGTGTGCATGAGAAGATACAGCGTCATTCACTGAAGGACCCTCAGCCGCTCTGCCTTATTTAGGCTTACAAAGGACACGGGGTGCTCTTTCCCCTGATCATTCAGAAATCCTCCCATTTTCCTCCCCTGAAGAAAAATGTTCATTTTCCTTTGTCCTCACCAGCTAAACACAAGTGGCTGTTCAGCCTGAAATGCGCACTGAGCACAAAGCCAAGACACAGAATTCCTCATTTGTCTTGCTCACACACAAGACATATTTTGGGACCGATGAAGTTCTTGTTTCCCAAAGATGTGGCTACCATTGAACAGGCAGGTAATTCTAATGGCCAGATGGTGACAGTCAGCTATTGGGAGGCCGATTAGATGCACATTTATTGTCAAATTACGTTGTGTGACAGCACGGGTTGCTGAACACCATTTTAACATGCAGAGTAACACCTCAGGAGGCTCTTTATTATGCATTCAGTGGGCTATTTTCAGACTAAACAGCATGTCAGTGGCTGTGTTTATCCTTTTCCACCTGGGCAGAGGAAACAGTTCAATGTCCCTCTAGGGAATTAATACATATTACAACCCACACGTCGATTCTCCTCAACAGACAGAATTGGCCAGACATATTACATGTTTCCAGAAAATACTGAGGTCCTGACAAAGAGGGATTGCTAGGGGAAGAAAATGAGTTTGAGCAGAAATCCTGAGTTTAAAGGAAGCCAAATTCCCCAAGATCAGCATGAAACCCTGCCTGCTCTCCCCACGTGCTGAGGTGCACATGCACAAGCGGCACATGGACATGCAGAACCTCTTGTGCAACAGCTTCTGACAGCACTGTGAGAGGGGAATGTTTTTCCTGGGTCTGAAAGTGGTGGCGGGAGTCCTGCAAGCCAAACCACATCAGTGTCTGCCCTGCGACACTGCTGGGCTGAGAAGGCAGCATCTGCAATAGGGCTCATGGCTCTCCCTGTCTCTTTCCCAGCACGATTTACTTCCACTTGCTGAGAATACTTCATCTCATACCATTTAACAAATTCTGCTGGTGGGTTCCTGTGAATGGATTCATCCTCATGCCTGTAACTCCACAGCAGTGAATGAAAAATGTAAAAATCAGTATTCTTCCTCTTCTTTTTCTTCCCATAACCCACACAGCTTCGAAAAAAAATGGCACATCCAAGAAGCTACTCTCCCCAAACCTTGGATAACACCTGGGAGTTTTTCTAGACATAGCAAGGCAAACAAAGAGCAATAAAAATGTTACAGGATGCCCATTGGTTTTTGGCTTATAGGGGGGAGGGAAGAGGATGGACATGGCCTATCTAGAGATGGTGGGGGACATCACTGCCAGCGATGGCAGGGAGAAGGGGCGAGGAAAGGGAGGTGGGCAGTCGAAGCCTTATGGCAAGAGAGTGGTACCGAGGGCAGGTCTTCTCCTTTGAGAGCTCATGGCCTAGCACAGACCAGGAGGTGCAAAGAGGAACCTGAGCCCTGAAGGCAAGACCCAGGTATCAGCCCATCACGTCAGGCTCCTAGCAGGGATTCAAGTCAAGGTGCTGACTCTGCCATTTATTTATTCCCAGAATTTTAAGTGGCTGCCCTACAGTACTTACCAAGTTTGGCACAGTCTGGGCTCAGAGCAGCATGAGATCCAAACAGAGTCACTGTTAATTAAACACCTCTAATTAAACACAGAGACATGGTGGGTGGTTCTTGAAGTGCCTGAGATGAAGACCACTGAAAGCTCAGAGAGTCTCTTGGGGAAAGCTCCATAGCTCTCTCATGCCCTCACATTCCTCCTGAGGCATTGGCTCCCACCTACTGTCCAGGATGGGATGCTAAGTTGAGATGCCAGGTCCATGCGCTCAGGCTGGTCACTGTCAGGTGCTTAGTGTCCCCCCCCACACACCATTTTCAGGACAGGGAGGGCAGCAAGGGAGGAAGCAACATGTATTCCGTGAGCAGCTCTGACACAGAAGATCACAAGGTCAGCGGTCCCCCCTCTCCACCAGTAAAACCTAAACCCAGCTTGAAATGAAAAAGTGTTTATTAAAATTGACATTTCTATGGTGCCTGCCCAGCTGATTAGAAGTAACAGCTGTGAAGCCAGCAGTGAAGAGGCCTGATATCCCAGAAGCTGCAAAACCACTTTATATCCTGTTTTATTACTGATTTAACAGCCACATGAAAAGATTTAGAGCCAAGTTTCTGCAGACTGAGAGGACCACACAGCTCCCCATAAGCACCTGCAGTGCATCTCTGGGGCTGGGGCACACACCAGGAATGGTCATATGAGCACCCATGGGACCTGGGAAGGTCTGCTGGCACCTGCAGAAGGTGGAGGTGATTCCCAGCTGCTCCAGGCTGGGCAGTGGAGTATGGAGGTGCTGCTGGCAGCTCCTCAGAGGCAGGTATGCTCCTCCTCAAAGCGATGGCAAAGCACATTTGGTAAGGTTTTCTGTGGCAGAGGAATATTGAATTCATTATGCTGCAGGGAAAAAATTGGAGGTTAAAATGAAATGGCAGCAGGTGCATCTAATAAGATTACAAGGTTCCCCTGGGATGCACTGGAAGAGCAGTTTCACTGTGTATTTCAAACCAGGCTATACTGTTGAAATCAACAGGATTTTAGTTGCAAAAGGCAAGCTAATTGGGAATTCAATTCGTGATTATTCAGGTATAAGGCATAACACAGCCAGAGATGTGCTCAAACAAAATCTGCTTGATCCAAGTTAGGAAGAACAAAGTGGATGTACCTCCTGAGTACAAATGTATGAGACCTGAGTATGGAGGTACAGGTGGAAAGTACACCTTGCAGAGATTTCTGTACTGTCATTAAAAAGACATTACAGTGAAAAATAGAATTAAATATATCATGCTAAAATACCATTTAGATTCTGAGGCTCTCTGCTTTAATACCTTGCACAGTCTCAGAGGAGGGGCTAGATATGCCACAGCCTGAACTAAGCAAGCAGTTCCCAGATCTGTAGCTTACAGATAACCTTATGCAATGAACTGAAACAAACCTTCAACTTTATTTTTCTGTATCTGTAAAAAAATTAGAACAAACTGTAATTCTGCCATGTTGCATCTAAACAGAACCTGTACAGCCACCTTTCAGATGTGCTTATAAAGCAGAACTGACAGCCTGAATGGAGGAGATGCTCTGAAGATCCTATGCAACCCTTCAAATAAATCTCTGAATTTCTATTTGAGCCAATCAATCAGGCTTTCCAAGTGTCAGCTGGTAACACACACATCTGTCAGCATCCAAGTGCTGCAGTCATAGGGTAAGCTGTATTCACAGCTGGAAACTTAGTTTAGCCATTGCTTACACTTAAGTAAAAGATAACCCTGGATTATGCATTTCACATAGTAGAGGTTAAAAACAGGACTGGGGCTTGGGTTAATGCCAGTATAATGTTCCTCTCTGACCCCAAGCACATATGAGGTTGCCTGTAGTAAAGTTTTCAGTTCCGCCTTCTGTGCTGTCCAGGAAAAATAAAGGAGAGCTCCCACAGCAACTGGGACTCACTTGCACAGCTTGTAGATCCAAAAGGAGATAGGCTGAACTGTAAAAAATCCTATCCTATTCTCCGTGGGAAGCTTCCAGCTTTGTCCTGGGAGCATACACTTGCTTACCTTTATATCACTACACTGACTTGCATGTTGACAGCTGCTATTAATATCAACCCAAGGTGTCCAAGTATCCCTGGGATCCTACCAGTCCTCATGAGCCTGTAGGGCTCAGGTTCAGAGAGCATCTCTGAATGTTCCACCTGAAGAGATGGCAGTGAGGTAGATTTCGGCTGGCTAAGCAGAAATAAATGTGTTCCTCAAGCAAGCTCCAGCGGAACCATGTGCAAACTAGAGCCCTAGTAAACTCTGCAGGAAGATACAAAGAAGATTATTTTAAAATCAAGCAAGTAATGAAACAACTTTACCATGACTCAGAAGTGCTTCAAGGGGCCACAATCAATCAGTTAACAGAGATAACCACACATTTAACTCTAAAAGAGATGCAGACTCTTCTACACTTTCAGTGAATGTTTCCCAGAGTTTTGTTCACAAAGGAGCTCTCTGGGAGGTACCTGGAACACACCAACTTCAGCAACCTGGGTCTCATGGGGGAATCTAGCCCAGTTTTCTGGACAGCCATCCTATGAAGGAGCATCCCTGCATTCAGCAGTGTAACAAATCAAACACCTGGGAGCTGGCTCTGGGATTGCTGTGGGAACTGCTAGGAGAGAGAGACAGGCCCTTTCTCCGGGCCATCCTTCTTTTCCCTTTGACTGGGAACTCCCTTAGTCCCTCACGCTCTGTCTCTCCCCCAGTGAAACTGGAACCACTCCCGTGCCATCAGTCAGAGCTGGTGAGAGATGCCAGTGACTAAATGTGGCTCTCAGTGAGGCTATCCAGAGGCTGTAGCAGGGAGCAGGGACAGTTCACCTCCCTCTCCCACACCAGCCCACAGGATCAATGAACCCACCTGCAAGGAGGGGAGGGTGGCTCTTGAGGTGACAGTCCTTGCTGAGTGACACAAGGGCTTCATCACCTCTGTCACAAGGGCCTCAATGCAGGAAATCAGTCCTCCCCTATCACTCCACATGGGAACTGCCAGTTTTTCCACCCAGTCAGCAGCCTCCTTAGAACTGAGACCCACCGTGAAATAGAATGCGGATGCAGATATTTTAACACCATTTTATGATTCCTAACAGCTTCACCTCAAAGGCAAGGTGCTTTTTAATTCTGGTTCATTTTTTAACAGCAGGAAATGTAGTTTAATATGTTTTACAAAAGTGGTAAGAACAGAAAGGGAAAAATGTAGGCAATTGGGAGAATAAATGGAACAGGAAACTGAATGTTGTACCTGCAAGACAGTACATACTTTTCATGCAGAACTGATTAGAATGAACCAGAGCATTTAAGAAAGCAAGAAGCGTGTACTAGAGAAAAAGTAGGATGCCACTGCTGACACAGAGGTCTTTATCCCAAACTACTTTTCACCCTTGGCTCTTTACCTCTTTGTGTCCCAGTTTTCCTAAAAGAGAAATCAACTGCTTCCTTTCTGATCATTAGGAGGATAACCCCATCACTAACTGGTGCTGTTGGCACACCTACTGGTGATGACAGAGGGGGACTGGGCCAGGAGGCCTCCCCGAGCTTGGCCCAGCATGTGTGGGAAGCAGGCTAAAATCCCTACACTCCCCTGCAGCATGCAAGCTCACTCACATTCCATCTATCAGTTAGCTCTCCAGCACTGACAGATGAGGCTAGGGCTGTGTCCATCCCACTCCTCTTCCACAGTGGGCTACCTGTGTGGTAGGGAGAGCTTCACTGCTGGAAAAGCCTCTCTTGCATGGCTGCAGTCCATTAAGGCAAACTACAGTCTATGCCAGTTCACCTTAATGTGCTGGGCTGTGAGCTATGGCTGTTCAGGAGCTGATTCAAAAATGATTAAGCGGCTCTTGCTCCAAGGGCAGCTACTTTGGGATCAGGGACAGATGACAGCCGAGCACAGCAACTTCATCCACTGCTGCATGTTAACTCACACTTGTTTCCAGGCCAGGGCCCTCAGAAGGAGGGAGGGTGACCAAGGGACTTACCGCAGTCTGGTTTAATAGAGACCCTGTCAGGTATGTACAAGTGCATGGCACACACGTGTAAGGCCAAGTGCCATCCCTTTGCAGTTGTTCTCCCACACACCTTAACTCATTCCTACCCACAGACAAGCCCATAAACTATTTTTTCCTCTCTGTTGCAAGTGCCTATGTGTTTTTACAGAGAGAGAGGAGTGCCTGAAGAGCATGGAAATGGCAACCCAAAAAGGAGAGGATGCTACTGGCTGAGGGCCATGCCCAGAGCCCGGCACTTGTGGAACCTGGGAGCGAGCAGCAGGAGAGTACACAGTGAGCACACATTTGTCCCCTCTTCTCAGCCCAGAGACTGTGCTGGAAACAGTACAAGCAACTTGTCTGGTAGACTGACTCCAGCTGCCAGTCAGCCATGCTAGCTGCACTGTTTTATTCCTCAGTCTTTTGCTTAGGGCCCTGCTCAGAGGGAGAGTGCAGCTGGGCTCCATGCCCTCAAAGAAGGAAGGGAACGAGATGTCTGACACACTGGCAGAGCAGCTTGTTTGCAGCAAGGAAAAGAGGCCATGTCAGCTCTGGCGCTGCACTAGGAATGGCAGTGGGCTTCCCCTGGGGAGATCAGCAGAGTAAGTGGGTGCCACAGAACCAATTGGTGCAGGTTGTATTTCAAAGCTAAATTGCTGAACAGCAATACTCACCTGCAAGGCAGCAGGCAGGGCTCACACAGAGAACCAGCAGCACACCTATGAGATGCTGAGAGCCAGCATGTTGGTCCTCCCACAGCAGTGGCTCTTGTGCCATCATGCAACTCTGCTGCCCAGATCATGTATCCCTCCCATAACCCAGAGGCTGCTCCAGGTAGGTTCCAAGGGGTGGTGGACTCAGGGGAGAGGACTCTGGTCCAGCGTGGCCCAGTGGCAGAACAGGAACACAAGCTAGACCTCCAGGCTCCCACTCTGGTCCTCATGCCCGTCACCTTTAGCTCCCTTGTTTATATGCACTGACTCTATTTTATATATAATTTACATTTTTATTCTTAGTCGCAGCTATGCCGCCAAAACTACTCAGGCCACTGGGGTTTGACAAATACTTAAGAAAAGCTCATTTTGAAGCAGCAGTTGCAGATTTATACTAAATACAATAACAACTACATCCTCATGCTTCTACACTGAAAGCAAAGGATTGAATTGAGCAATGCCCTCTTCTTGGAATTTGCGGCTGGTGGCCACTCCTGTAGTGCTGCTTTGGATCCCTGTTATTTTACTATCCCCATCTTTACGAGTGCCCAGGGAAAGTGCAATTACAGCTTTGCGGTTTCCTGGAGCAGCTGTCCTCCTGCACTGCTGCAGCCGGCAAAAGCTGACACCAGAGCCTGGCACTCTGCTTTTTATTGCCATTCCTCTCCTAATTGGAGTGACAAGGAGCATGCAGAGTCATGCACCAACCCAAGGAGATAGTAGCTAATTGAAATTGTGCCCCACTGCACTAAATGCTAGTCGCTTAAATCAATCTCTTCCTTCTTCCTCTCACCTCCATCTCATTCTCTCCACCTTCCCTGCGCCTTCATCCTTCCCTCCCCCTCTCTTCCTTCTCAGCCGCTCCTTCCCCAAACTCNTCTAATCCCTCTAGGGCAATTAAAAGCAGGACCAACAACAAAGGGAAGGCGACAGGAAACCCTGTTATTCATCCTCTGCAGCACATTGTCCCCTCAGGTTTGCAGCACCCACCCCTGCTGCAGGTAGCTGGCCCCCAGGCCCAGGGCAGGGGTCTCTATGATCTAGGGTACCTGGGGTGCTGTGCAGTGGCTGTGAGTGCCTTCTCCCCTCCCTGCACCTAAGAGGCACTCGTCTTTCTCAGAGCAATTACCACAAATGATTTATGTGGCCAGTCAAGAGGGCCTGCCAGGGTTCTTATTTCATCTCTGAAAAAAGGAACTCTGCTGGAATTTTATCAGGGAGCTTGGATTAAATTGACAGCTGCCTTTTGTTTTGTTTTTAAAGACCTTCTCTTCAGAGCACAGCATTCTGCCTGGATTTTGGTGGGGGGAGGGAATCCAATACCATGCAAGGGTACAAGTCCCTCCTGTAAGAGAAAAATCCATTTACTTCTCTCCATATATATTTTAAGTGAGGCCATTTTTAAGGAGCTGACATCTGCAAGTGATCCCCACTCCCACCGACTTGAAGTGGCATTTTATTTCACTTCACTGAAGCCATGATGGCAACAGCTTTTCCTCCCCGGTGCAAGTGTCTGTTAGGCTGACAGAGGGAAACGATGGAGTCTCCATCTCAACACGAGCACAATCATCTTAAAATGCTGCCAGCCCTGCCACACACAAAGCCTCCTGAATCCCGTTCCATGTCCACGCATGCTAATGTGCCAAGGCACGGGGAGAGATGTGCCCAGGCAGCCAGAGACATCCACATATTCCACTCAGGAGTACAGGGAGGCAGATACTGGCACGTTTCAGAGAGACCCCATGCGTGCAGACATGCTGGGACACACCGAAGCAGAGACTGTGTAGAGCAGGCAGGCACACACGCACCGCAGCACAGCGCACACGCGGGAGACATGCCAGCAGGCATGCAGCTACACACAAATCACCCAAAAATGTGCCCAAAAGGCACAGGCATAGGCAGAAGGCAGAGACATAGGCATACAGACAAAGCTGATTACAACTTCAGGCACTGCCAACAGCAAGAGGTATTAACAAGTATTTAACAAAGTCAGCTGCCTTGCCTTCCTTTGCTTTAGTGGCTGGTTCTCGCATACACTTTGAACAGATTTGAAAGCATTTGTTCTCTAGATAACACGATTTGGGCTTTGTACAGATATTTGGGACGCAAAGTCTAACACAAGGACATAAAATTATTGAGGAATGCCAGCAGAGATTACAGCATCAATGCTGAGAGGTCTAGATATATATTTATTGCCTTAAGAACAATTCTGAGTTTGATACAAAGCAGCAGTCTTTCTCTGTACTGCAGGGTGGTAAGGGGGAGGAGAAGAGTATGTTAATTCTGTATTTTAAAAAGTCAATAGGATTACAAAATAGAGATGAGCAGTCCAATAACAATGCTAGAAAGGTACAGAAAGAGGATGCAGGGTGGCATGGTTCACACAAAGGAGAGGCATGTCTCATGGCAAAGGACTCTGTCAACCTGAAATCCAGGCATTTCCCAGACATAGGCCACAGTATTTTCAATAAATTCACCTACCCAGATGCCTGCTCTCACGTTTGTTTTTGTTTCTATCGATGTTCTTATACTTTCAGGTGATTCTCTGCCTGCCATCACTTCGCAGAAGAGCTAAACATGCATTTGGGGCGATGGAAAAAGCTCGCACATCAATGACACATGTGTGCTGCTCAGTGCACCAAGACATTTGATAGGCAAAAAAATAAAAACACTTGTTTGCCTCACACTTTTTCTCTTGGCACTTCAGGTTTCTGCCATCATCAATAGTAACCTTAACCAGTTTCAGAAGCAGAAACATTTTAAAGCCAGCTGGCATCCTTTTAAATGCAAAACCTTTAAGCTACATGTGTTTTTTGCTACTCTATCCACAGAAACTGCACTCAAAAGATGCTACTTCATTTATTACAAAATGGCCACATTTTCTTACTCCTTCCTGCCTCCCACCACTACTTTTCCCCCAAGTGGGCAGGTTTACAGAGACTTAAGAACTTCCAGCTCCCATACCCCAGGAGAATGATTTCCTTGCTATAGGCTGTAGCTGGCAGGAAGGCTCTGCTCTCCTCCCCAAGCTAGGGATGAATGCTATGGTGTTCAAAGCCCAAGCTGGCATCATCTTCACCCACAGTCTCTTATAAAGACTGCACCAAGACTAGTCATTCCTCCCTACCTCTAGTCACATCACTTGGATAAAGGAGGAGAGCTGAGTATTCTGTTAAACAAAGAGGGTTATGCTAATTTTATGCTAATTAGGTGTATCCATGCAGCCCTGCTATAGAATTACTTCCCTCTGCCCAGGCCTTCTTCAGCTGCAGAAAGGATGACAGGGGGAGGTGGCAAGGCACAGTAAGGATGGATGCAATGCAGAGAGCCCAGCAGCACTCAGAAAAAGAAAAAACCCTGATACTTTTGGTGGGTTTACTCTCTTTGTGGCTCCATTCCCTTCCAGTGCAACCCTTGGCAAGGCTGCCAAGCTCTCAGCTCCAGAAATAGCATGTCAAGCAGCAGAAAAACCAGAGGGGAGGGGGAGATGCAGATAAAAATAGAGAGAAATGTTGATTGCATTGTTACTGCCTCAATTAAGCTCAGACACTTCAGCCTGATGAGTTAACAGCAATGACAAGAGGGCACAGAAAACAAGAGCAACTGCAATGCAAACCAGTTTACCAGCCCCACTAATGTGGAAAGCACTGAACTCCCAAACCAGTCACTGTGATAGGGAAAGGAGGAAGTGTTCTAACATTGTCCCTTCTGCACCAGTCTCACAACAGCAGCAGAAGCCACAAAAAGGCTTTTTTTTTCCACAAAAAGGTGAGTTAATAATGACTGGGCAGGAGAGCTGACGGCTTGGACCAGAACAGCCCTCCCCAGCCCAGCATGAAGCACTGGGCCAGTAAAAGTGGGGCACTGCAGGTCAGCTCGGCTTGTTCAAATGTAGCCATTGTATTCTCCAGGGGCTTAAATCACACTTGTGATTCTTTGTGTGTTTCAGTGGCGGCAGCAGAGACAGTGAAGTAACAGATGGGCATAATTACAGGGACCAAGGCACAGTCCCTTCTCCACCACCCCATGTGATGCACATTTTCTCTGCAAGAATAGACTGCCTTGCATCCCTTCCATGAGTGGGGGTGATCCAACTTCCTCCTCACACCACCTCTGCTGCTGGGAGCTGACAGAGCAAGGATTTTGGTCAGGACAGCGGAGCAAATATAATATATGCTGAGTGAGAGGGAGGACCAGTAACACTACAGAATGAGAGGCTGGGTGGGAGCAACCACCAGCTGCCCCTGTCGGTCCCTCTCTGAGTATCAGAGGACAGGCATGGGACTGAAGCAGGAGGCAGCAGGGTGGAAGGTGGGCAAAAACTCTCAACTGGTTGGGGTCATCTGTGTCACCCACTATGTAAAGTCACCTCTGAAAAGAAAGGAAGAGATGCACTTGGTCATAACTTCAAACAGTCTGTCTCTCAGCCTCACCACACCAAATCCTGGGAAATGTTCACCTCTCCCTGTGAAGCAGTTTACAACACATATAACATCAACATTTATTGCACCATCTGCCAGCACTCCTCCTTTTACCAACCCCATCAAAGGCATGCTGAGGAAGTCATGTATGGAACCACTTATGACCAGCAGCAGTGCCACAAAGCTCTGCTCTGCAGCCTGGGCTGCCCAGGTTATCCCACCATGTACCAATTCAGGCATTCATTCTATTCTTGTCCTGTCAGCATAACATAATGTTCTTACACTTAGAGGCTTTGTTAGCCCAGTGTCCCATCTCTGACAGTAGCCAGCCACGAATTCTTAGGGAAAGAGTAAAAAGAACAAGGACGGATACACAGTGAGCCGGCCCCTGGGATCCCTCCCAGTGTCCAGCAATTAGGATTAAGAGCATCCTGTGCTGTTGACTTTATAGATCTAACACCCTTGTTCTCAACTGCAAAGCTCTCCTTGGTGCATTTAAATTATTATTTTTACATACAATCTCTGCAGCACCATGCAGCAGGGAATTCTGCGTATTAAGCTGATGTTGTGCAGAAAAACAAAACAAAACGAAAACATTCTTCAGCTTTAAACCTACTACCCACTCCTGTGCTGCTGAAATGCTCCAGAGACACTACATTTTGATGGGAAATCTCACATTTGGGGCAGTTCCCTGGGTACCCAGCTGCCTCCTGAAGTTCCACCCATGTCTCCTTTACTGAACAGCTTTTCAAGTGATTCACACCTGTCTGTCACTGACTAGGCAGCCATTGATTGTGGCAGGGATATACAATTTTAGGATGATGCTATGCGTAGGTTAAAAAAGTCCCTTTTGAACCTAGAGGCCCATCAATCTGCATGGTTTGGGCTTGCCGTGCCTGCCAGTATTTGAGAAAGAATAAGTGCCAAGCCTGTGCCTCCTTTGTCCAGGGGAGGAGGAGCCCAGTTAACGTGAGGTCCACCGGGGTGGCATTTGGCAGAAGTCTGGAAACAGGCTCCCAGGCATAGCCTAGCACAGCCTGTCACTCCACTACCAGTCCCTCCCACCCCAAAACTCACAGAGAATACAGTGTAACACCAGAGTTTGCTGAGCTGGGCTAACGTTGCTGCAGGAGGAAGGAAATGCCACGGTGAGCCAGGGTGCTCCATAAACACACCTGGGAATTGCTCTTTACCTTCCCAACTGGGGCGGCATCCAGTTGCTGAAAGGAAAATAAGTACACCTGGAAACACTCAATAGCACCTGAGGTGAAAATCTGCATACCCCGCTGCACAGGGGAAATACAGTTATCCACTCTTGAGACATGGATCTGTCAGAGAGGAAAGGGGCTGGCACAGGATTAGAGAGAGCAACATTTTAAAGTCCTCAGATCCCATGTTTGCACACAGGCAGGGCCAGATCCAAGGTTCATAGTCTTGCTGATAGCTTTTCATCAAAACATTTGCACTGCCAATTTGGACAACATTTGTTAAAAATGTATGTTCAGTTCACAAGGCTAGCATCAGACTGTCCAAATAAATGACCGATTAATCTCTTTTCTTAATGTTATCTCTTAATGTTATCCTAATATTTAGGATTACTTCATGCCAGATATCCTGCTGAAGGGAGGAGGGTTGGGATGGGGGAGGAGTGGAGAGGGGGATGCTCAGGGGAAGAGCCCAGCAGATATTCATTCTGTTTTGTTCCCCTGTGAGATCCTTTCCATCACACTACTGAGCACAACACAATTAGTGAAAAGGGCCCATTTTTCCTCCAGGAGCCAAGGTCCCGAAAAGGTACAGCTTCAACATCATTAGCAGTTCATCTTCTTAAACCTCCGGGCAGCCCCTAGGCAGATCCCCTCATGCAAACCCCACACCCCTCCCTCTTTTTGGTGCCTGCTTATCAAACTAATGAAGCACATCTACACTGAAAGGTCTTGAGGTAGAAGACAGCAGCTTAACCATGATTCAGTACGTCCTTTCCCCTCCTCCTCTTTATCAAATAAAGCAAGCAGAATTTCCTACATTTAAATGGAAGGGAGGAGGAAGGAGGGAGGGTAAGGGGAGGGAGACATTTGTCTAGTAATTCCCAGCAGAAGGAGATGTCTGTTTACTTTCTTCGACTGAGCACTTGCATATTAAAAAGGCTCAGCTCCTTAGCGGACAGGATTTATCAGTGCCACATTTTCTACTTAATAGGTCAGAGCTGGCAATGCCTGCTCCAGGTAGCTGGAGACGGAAACAACTTTGTGTGACCTTCCCCTTTCCCTTCTCTGAGTCCCCTCTGTACAGGGGAGCCAGCAGAGGATGCAGAGGGAGCTGAGAGCTGAGGGCCATGTGGTGAGGAAGGGATGCTTTGCGTGCCTTAGTACTAAAACAAGAAGACCATGGCAAAAAACAATGAAAGCACAACAAGGCTCCATTAGCTTTTTTCCATTCGTTGATATCCGGAAAGGCAATTTCCAGCTTTAGGTAAAAACACATAAACATCTTTCATCATGTCACTGACCTAAATATAGATGATTACTTCAAGGCAAGAGAAAAGAAAAAAAAGAAAAAAAGAGGAAAAAAAGCCCTATTCTTATACCTTCAAAAGCTATGAAGCCCTACAAGCAGACTGCAGTAAAGAGGAGCAGTAGATAACCAGCCAGATGTAAAAAGAAAGAGAAAGGAATACATATTCTCGAATGATTGTCCTGATGGACGATTATCCTGGGCCCAGCTTTC
This sequence comes from Rhagologus leucostigma, assembly GCA_013397725.1. Lineage (NCBI taxonomy): Eukaryota > Metazoa > Chordata > Aves > Passeriformes > Rhagologus > Rhagologus leucostigma. Next base: position 279,030 of record VZTD01004415.1, read on the forward strand.
ACCTGCCGTGTGACACAGGCTTTTTCCATGTGTTTCCATTTCCTTCCTGGACACTTGGCTGTCTCCTGGGCTGCCTGCTCCTGGCACTCAGAGCCTTTACCTGCAGCACAGCACAGCAAGCAGGACCTTTGCTTCACCATAAAGCCTCTGGAGTTCAGATTCACATTAATCCCACGTTAGTCAGGCCACTATGCTGCCCTAAAGGGTCAGGCCATGTTTTTCAAAGGGACATAAAGTTGCCCTAGGACCTAGGGACACACTTTGAAACATGTCAAAGCTACATAGGAGCCCAAGTGGTGCCAGACTCCAGCAGCACTCGAGCATGAAACTAAGAGCGCTTGACTGTGTTTGCTCCAGGGTCACCCTCACATCATAGTAAGGTTGCACTGCTCTTGTGAAGGGTAAGTGGTTTTGCTGTCAGTACCTGTGCTGGTTTGCAGCAGCAATCTCCAAAACCATAGTGCCAGGGACCTACCACTAACTAACAAGCTAGAGGGTCCTTGTATGTGTAACACACACACTGGAAGCACAGGGATGTGCAGGCAAGCTCTTTCCACTAACACAACCTAGCATTAAATATCAGTGACAAGTCATAATTCTCCATATTTAATGCATGTCCTACCATTCAGAACCACAGAATCACACTTTATGACCCTCACTGATATGTGCTGGGGACAGAATTGGGTACTTTAATTGCCTCCTGCCTCAGTTTACGCCATCCATAAATGGTACACTGGCAGAGTATACAGAAAAACTACCATCTTGGGATGGTGTGTGAACTGCCACAGGTGTTTGCAAAGACAGATGTGCATATTAGTGATCACCTACTCTTTTTTTAAATCAAGTAACATGCACTTAAATACTATATGCAGCTGTCCTGGGTTACAGTGTATTCTATTACCATCCTCATGAGCTGTTGAAACCAGGTGTAGCAATGTTCCCTGCCTCCTCCCTCTGGACTATCTTCTGTTAATTGCCCCAGCAATACCTTGCTGCATGACTCACAGATAACTCGCTCCTGGACTATCTCCTGTTAATGGGCCCATCAATGCCTTGCCTCCTGACTCACCATCCCATTGTGAGATGCTCTGCCCAAGGGGAAGGAGCCAAGCATTCCCACCTGGATATAGTCTGGGGTTTGGAACAGCACAAGCAGCCTTTTCCACTGGATTCCCAGAGGAAGATCAGACCCTTCTATACCACCACTGGACCTTCAGAGGCAGACCAGACCCTTCTACAGAATCACTGCTTCAACAGAACCATCACTCCAGGAGGACTGCAGCCACCATTTAATCGGACTGCTACCAACCCCCTGACCGTCAGGGGGTCAGGTTATACTCTGACTCTGTCAGTGGGTTGTTTTTTGTACCATTGCATTTATTTTATTTTTCCTATTAAATTGTATTTCTGACTTGGAGTCTCTTACTAGTTTGTTTTCAAACTAGTACAGCAGCCTTCCAGTACTTAAGAGAGAGCCTACAAGAGAGCTGGAGAGGGACATTTTACAAGGGCATGCAGTGACAGGACAAGTTGGGAATGGCTTCACACTGATAGAGGGTAAGTTTAGATTAGGTATTATGAACAAATTCTTTTCTGTGATGGTGGTGAGGCACTGCCACAGGTTGCCCAGAGAAGCTGTGGATGCCCCATCCCTGGGAGTGTTCAAGGCCAAGCTGGATGGGGCCCTGAGCAACTTGGTCTAGTGGAAGGTGTCTCTGCCCATGGCAGGGGTACTGGAATGAGATGGTCTTTAAGGTTCCTTCCAATGCAAACTATTCTGTGATTCTGTGATAGCTGTTGTCATGGTTTCAACTCAGTCTTCCTTCTGCTGGGTCAGGAGGAGCTTTGCCTGAGAAGGGGCTTTGGGAACATGAAAGCTATTGTTTACCCAGTAAAACAAAATCATTCTTGTCAAAGAAATTGTTTACTATTTTAAAGAGTTCAGTAGGGATAGTTCATTGTCTTAAGCACTTGCTGCTGTACAGTGTCTTCCCAAGTGTTGCACAGTTGTCACTGATGAGGGACTGACAAACCACTTTGAGTTTAAGCTTCCAGAGACTGCCTTCGTTTAAACTCAAACAGAAACTCCCTCTTTCTCCCTAATGCGAGACCATCCTGCATTTGCAACAATAGGCTTGGTTCTTCCAAGACAAGGCAAAGAAAAAGCTCAACCAATCCACTGTACTTTCTTTGCAATTTTACTTTGCAAAGACATAACTAACCTCAAGTTTTGCCTCTTGAAAGGCAGGGACCAGATGAAATACCATGCAAGTATCAGCTTCATCATAGATCAACCATACAGAGTATAGTGTTGACTGGAACCCACAGGACCTTTTTTAAAACAAGTTTGAAAAATCACAACAAATGATCGTTATTTTCTTTCCCATTAATGTGGGTTAAGAGTACTTTCCATCAGTGCAGGTGAGATAAGAGTCAAAAGGAAAAAAAAACACAAAGGAAGGAGCTGGAAGTGGATAGCTCAGGGAAGTCCTCCTTGGAGGACATGAGGTTTGCAGACAACCGGCATCGACAGCACTCCATGGAAGTGTGACTGCAGATGTGAATGGCTCTGCCAGAGTGAGACACCTGCACGCTCAACCTCATTGGCAGATCTTTGGGTCAGAGGGTTTAGTGAGGTTGTGGGCCTGGGCTGCACCCTTGTGCCTTGCTCTCTTGTTGCTAGGCAGAAATAAGACCTGGCCAGGAACAGTAGCACAACAAAACAGTGTCAAAACTCCATATTCCTTGTCTCACAAAAATACCTACTGCTTAAACTGTCAGAGAAAACTAAAAGCTACACTCTCAACTCCATAGTGTAATTTGTTTTATTTTTTTTTCCTGTGGAAATGCACACTCTTGCACTAAAGGCTACTTCTCATGTCTCATAATATGGTCTTTGACTCAAAGGAATCTGCACTACGGTATTTGTAAAATTTGCTGCTGGTCTGGTAAGACTCTGAAGACTTTTCCAGCACTGTCAATCCTGTGCACATATCTAGCTGACCTGAAAGACTACTGGAAAAGTTCCGGTGCCCTCCATGATGGGTACTTGCATGGCTGGTAGGTTCTGTGTTTCCTGACTTTCAGGCCAGCATGGGGATTGCTCAGTGCATGTGTCCACACAAGTGAAAAGAGCTTTGTGGCAGAGTAGAGAAACCTGGTGCATGATGATTTCCTTTCAAGGGCAGGCACCAACTGGGTTGTTATTTCTCTCTTGTGTTTCACTATGGCTATTCTGAGATGTACCCATGAAGCTGCAGCCCAATCCCAAATTTTGTGTCCTTTAAAATCTTTAATCAACCACTCCATGGGCTGAAGATGGCAGCAGGTCAATGCCTTATCCACAAAACAGCAGAGAGTTATTCTGGGTCATGATACTGTTCTCTAAGTTCCACACATGCAGTGTATTTACACACATCACCGTGCTACTTTGCCTCTTTATCATTTCAGCTTAAGGTAAAAACTTAGTCCTACCTACACAAAAGACCTGCTTTTTGCCATCATTAATGAATGTATCTCACCACTGTTAACACTCAGAAGATGTGCAATCTGAAGCTAAGCTTGCTGGGTGAAAGCCAGGGGAACTAATAGGGAACTTCTCATCAAAACTGCCCTGGGGAAACAATGTGTCTCTTCAGGAAATTTGTGTGGAAATAAACCATAACTGCATGCAAGCACACACACACAGACAGAAGGACTGCCTACATGATTTGACTATGAGCGTTCTGACACAAAAAATGACAATACCCAGAAGCGTCAAGAACACAATCATGTGTTTTCTCTAAATCTCCTTCCTGTTTGTGTCCCTATTAGGTTTCTGCCAGTAGTAACTGGTGCCTAGTCGTGGTGTTTAGCTCCTCCATTGCCTGGCTGAGCTGTAAGGGGAGCCAAATTCAGCGCTGGAGGCCAAGAGCCAGCCTGGCCCTGTGGGTCTCTTTGCCCCCTGCCCTGGTGTAGAGCACTGGCAGGAAACCCTCAGCAGGAGCAGCTAAAGCAGCACAGCTGGAGAGCTGCCAGTGTTAAGATGCACAGGGTTCAGGAGCTAAAGGAATGGAAAACCTGCATAGATATAGCCTAAAAGTATGTATCAATAATATTAAGGGAGAAAATTCTTTGAATTGTAGAATCATATAATGGTTTTGGGTTGGAAGAGACCTTAAATATCATCTTGTTCCAACCCTCCATGTACAGGGACACCTTCCACTAGATTGAATTAAATGTATCCATTTTCCGTACCTGACAGAGACAAGCATGCTCTACAAAATGAGCAGGTTCTGGCTTTGCTCCTTTCAAGTTTGTACTGGTGCTTGGATTGCAGTTCCTATCTGAGTCAGATGGGCACCTTTCTGAGAGTGGCTGTGTTTGTTGTCAGCTTGTGTGCATTATCACATTGTAATCAATCCAACAGCCCATCTCTTATCTAAGATATAAATACTAATTTGAGGGCTCAGGGAGAACATCTATTTTATTTTCAGTTAAAGAAAGAAGAAAAAAAGAAAGGAGGATGCTGGGCATCATAACAGTAATTTATGGTTTTACTGGTGTATTATCATCGGGTAATAAGAGCAACTTGAAACTGCCAATTATCTCATAAGAGGGGTATCACCTTTTCTATTTTGAATGACTCCATTGATAAATGCAGATTCTGCTTGCTAACAATCCATCACATAATCAGTGGCCTTAGGAGAGACTGCATGAGAAAGGGAGACAAACAAACCTGCAAACACACAAACACTTGTGAGCTGAGCCCTTGGCTTGGCAACAGAGCGAGGGGAGGGGACGAGGGGGCCGAGAGGAATCGCCTGGAGCAGTCAGCAGGTCACACACACAGACTGTGCAACAGCAAACTCAGTTTACAAAGAGACATCTGTTCCATTACTTCGATGCATTGTGGCTAATTACATCCTGGCCCATCTGTGAAATGACAGCCACTTATTCTCCAGTGAACCATAAAATCTGTACATGTTCAACGTGGGCAGTGGGGAGTAAGAGGAGTGCAGGGGAGTAGGGGAGGGAGGAGGATGGAGAGGGGAGAACAGGAGAACAGCACCAAGACGAAGCACCAAGAAAACACCATAACTCTCATTCCCATCTGGTGCCAGCCGGGAAAGAAGGAACTAACAAAGCACTGCCATTTTGATGCAGGGCTGCAAAACCTGCTCTAACCCAAAGCTCCTCACTCCCCATTTTTGCGGGTGTAGGGGAGCGAGATGTGCCAGCAGCGGAAATTATACCAGACCTACATCCCTGTGCTTTACATGCGGATTTCTATGGTGTTTCTGTGATCGCTGCTTATATCATCCCTACCTGCTGGTCGCACAGCTTTGTTAGAGGCTATACTCCTATACATAAATCTAAGTTTAGGCTCAGAGGAATTAAAACCAAGGACTTATCCCCCACCATCTCCAACAGATTTTTAGAAAAATGAAAGAAACTGCAATAAAATGAATCTCACCTTAACTTTTCTACATGTAAGAAAAAGAGCTTTGCATTCAGGCATGACTGCAAGCCCCCAAGTTACATAAGACAAGGCACATCTTATTCCCATACCTAGAGTAGATAAGCCAAAGTATGGCTTTCAGCACCATACCAGCTAAGAAGGGTTAAATCCTGATCCTGGTAAGTCTGTCAGGAAACCTGCAAACTTTTCAGCAAAGTTGCATGAAATATCAGCTGAAGGCTGCAAAGATTTGACAGCAAGTTTTGTTAGGGGAATGGTGGCTTGGCTTGATGCTAGCGCAGAGCTCTTACAGCAGCAGCTTCACCAGCAGCTATCAACAATTGGTGACTTCTGATTCCACATCCAGCCACAATCCTGCTGCACAAATTTCTGCAAAATTCCCTGTTTTGGTGGCTCTGGTGAATGGGGCTCTGGGGTGGTGGAAGTAGCCAAACTATTACGAGGCAGTTAAAAAACGGCTGTGGGGTTAAGAGCAGGGCACAGACAAGAAACAGAGCCCAGTTGCTCAGTGCCAGCTTGGTAACTGAAGGCACTGCTTTTGTTCCAGGATTTCTGGTGTAAAAGCATCACTTTCCCATTAATGCAATCACTCTGTGCAGATTTGTGCAGAATTTGCTCAGTGTGATAAATTGCTCACTCCCAAAATATCAGCAAAACTAAGCGTACGAGGAAGGAGGGTAAGGATTGCTCATATCATCTACAAGCCAAAGCTGTGGAAATCTGATGAAGTCTAAAACCAGTATTGCAACAGCCAAACTAAAGAAAGCTAGGATGCTTTTGGGATGGGATTTCTTGCATTTGGCCATGGGCTAAAGGAAGATATTAATCCATCTAAATCCCTGACTGAATCATATCCTGCAGGTGTTACAGACATTCAAGATAGTCAGGTCTAGAGGGGAAGAAAAATACAATTAATATAGGTTCACTTACATGATACACAAACAGATGCAAAAAAAGGGAAGCACTATAGGAGGCTGGCTAGTGTTCACAGCCTAAAGCAAATCCACCTGAGGCTGAAACATCACGATAAATAGTGCAAGCTTGGTGGTTTTGCTCCAGGTTTAAAACTGGCCTCAGTAGCTGTTGAGAAACCAATATAACAGGGATGAAAAAGGATCAGGACCTAGTGTTGGGAGCAAAAGTAACTGGAAAATTTAATGTTTTTTTATTAAAACATTCACCACTTCCTCCAACTTTTCGTCTTCATTCTGTTGATTCTCCTTTAATCATTCTTTTCTGATGAAGGCTTCAACACTTCCTAAGGCCAGAATGCACACTGAAAGTCACCTTGCTTATGACACACAGGTCACAGACTCAGGCAGCGAAGAAGCTTGAATCTTGTGGTCAAGCAGGGATCCTACAACTCAGCCTTTTAGGGAGCCCTGTGGTCCATCTGGGGGCCTTCTGCTGGGACATGAGGATGCTGGAAGAGTGGTGTCTCTAGGACAACCTACCCATCCCGTGTGAAAGCAACAGCAGCACCTGAGCTCTGTGTGGTGTTTTTGTTATGGGCAGGGCGGTGGTCAGGGTTTTGCAGGGTTTGTCCACAGGCAGATGCAGAAACTCCTACATCCTTGAGCTCTGCTAGTGGTTAGCATATACCATAGTTTGTGAATCTCAAAGGTAGAGCACAGCTCTTCTGAAGCACCTGCTTTGACTGACAGGTGTGAAGCAAGTGGCTCAGTCTCACTGTACGTGACAAAACCTGAAAAGCTATTGAAAGGTAACTGAGTGGTGTCAGTCTAATTTAGAATGGATGATACATCCATTTTACCAATTTCACTGCACAACAGGCAATCAGAGAAGGCAAACCAAGGGGAAGGAGAGGGCTGACTGAGCTGAATTCAATCTTGCAGTCAGTTCTACTGCTGGAACAGCTGGTGCTTAGTCTATGGATAAATGAAGGATTTCATTTTCCATGGACATCAGGCTGCCTTTCCTCACCAGCACTAAACTCAGCCTCACGAAAGTAAAGATTAACAGAAAAAGAAGCTCACAGTGTGAAACTCTACAAAGAGCTTACAGGAAGGATTTGTAGTAAATTAATATCAGTAGCAAGCATACAGTTCTCAGAATCTCACAAGCTTTTCGTGTAAACTCTGGTTTAGTTGGCTCACACGTTAGGTGTAGGATCCAGCAACCTCATTTGCACAGAGGGACCTCCTTCCACCCTGCCTTAACAATGAACTTGGTCTCAGCCGTGGTTTTGTTGGATGTATTGACCCAACACTTCTGATCATTCATCTGGGAGTCATGGCCAGCACAGCATCTTAGCCTGCTCTTGGGTCTGGAGCCTTAATGTTTTACAGTAGGTTACCACAAGCTCAACTTAATGAGCATCAAGAAAGTGTATCAGGTGTGGGCCCAGGATTGAACCTGAGTTCATTCTGATCTGAAAAGATTAAACGAGATATCCCCCTCCTCTATTTTCTTTTTCTCTTACCTTTCACATTGAATATGGACACCCAAGGTGAGTTTCTCCTCTCTTCTCCAGCAAAAGCTATGAGAACTGGAGAAGAGCAAACAGGTGAAATCACAGGAGTCACAAGTAAAAAATGAAGCAATGGCAGAAGGCAAGGTTTTTAATCATTCCATTTAAAATGCTGCTTCCTCCTGCATTTGTGTGGTATGAATTCTTCCTCATATCTATTTCAATAAGGAATGAAAAATTTGTAACAAAGGACATCTGTTCCGTAAAGGTAAAGCTTCCAGCTTTTCAATAAAGATGAAAAAAATGTCTTTGAGACTTTCAGGAGTTTCTCTGTCAGAAAGTAGAGATATCCTTGAGGCCTACGCAGCAAAGTGAAAGCTACCTGCTTTCTTTCAGAATCCATTCCTTCTCCCCCAACTGTTGCCTGATGCGAAATTCTTTTTAAGTCATTTTCTCCACCTGTAAAATAAAGGTGACCAGCACAGTATTTCAAAGATATGGCTCTATGCTTCCTCTTAGGTAAATTCTTCTAAAGCAAGGGAGGAATGACTTTGTAAAAGCTGAAAGCATTCCCAACCAGCAGCTAGAAAGAACAAAGTGCTAAATTCCTCCCTGAGAACTCTGCCTGTTCACAGAGAGATGCCACCTTTCCAAGCCTTCCTGGTTATACCACCACTCCCCCAGACTTCCTGAGCTGCTGATGCTTATCTCTAAGGTAGGGCAGATGCATGCACTGATTTTTCTTAGGGAAGAAGACAGCAAGCCAAGTGCTACTTACTCCCCCATTACCTAGTTACAGTCCTGCTACCAAGGTGATTAGACAGCAATGCATAAAAAAACCAGCTGAAAATAACTAAACAATCATTTTGCCTTAATAGAAAAGACTGGAGGGGAATATTTGTCTCTACACTTGAAGGTTCACACAAGCAGCATTTGAACTGGCTTTAAAATATTAGTTGCTCACCTCTTATCATTATCCTGGCAGAAAGCTGGCTAGCTTGGGCCTTTGAAAGTTCAGTATAAAAGGGATAGAGAAGGAAAGAAAACTTTGGGAATATATATTAATTAACAAGTCAGCAGGGGAAGGGTTTTTGGTAAATGAATGCCATGCTCACAAAAGAAAACAAAACCTGGAAGAGGCATTAAGAATATGTGTGCACATACACAAAATATACAACAGGGCTGCTACGTGCATCACTGCTTGGAACCCTGCAGTCAGCTGCTGGGTCCTCTGTTCACAAATGCTACCTGTAAGTAAATCTGGATAGGAACTGCTTCTGAAAACTTAGAGCAAGGCAAATTACACGTACTTTACAGCTGCACACAAAAATGACAAGTTCCAGACACTTCAGAAAAGCCATCCCAGGGAACAGATGAAATGCAGCCACAAGCCCTAGTGGAAAAACCACTTCACATGTGAGCTTGCATGAGAGGGGAAGAGGGAAGGAGAGGGGCTATATTTTGGCAGAGGACAGGCTCAGCGTTCCTTTTCGTAAGTACCAAACTTCAAATAAAGCACCTGTCATGCAGAGCTGACTCGTGCCTGCAACCACATGGCATGAAGTGATGCCACATACTCAGATTTATTTGTCCAGCAGCAGGGGTGCCAAGTGGTCTAACAGGAAGAGCTTACCCATGGGGAAAGCCAATCCTTAGAAAGCATAATTTCAAGGAATTCAGAGTGTTTGTTATTCAAATAAACCTACTGTGACTGTGGTAGCTTGGAGGAAAAGGCTGTGTTTAATTCTGATGTGCACACTGGGAAGTGATGGCACAGCTGGGCTGCCCAGGATGTCTGAAGAAGAGCTCTGCCTCCCAGTCCTTGGCCACTAACTTTGGAGCTTTGGCTTCCAGACTGTAACAGTCACTGGAATGATCATTGGCATAATAAAAATCACAAGTTTAAGTCTCTCTGTGAGCCTGGTTTACAGCAGCTGCAAGTGCTGATTCCTAGAATATGCAGCTGGAATATGCAGCTGGACCTTGAGTGCAGGGGGCTGCTGAGGACATGGAACCCAGGACAGCGGCTCTCCTTGCCAGCCACAATTAGCAGTGCTTGCTAGTGAGAGACCCAAGTCATTAGTTGGCATGGAAAGTTAGTCACCTGTCTGCTCTTACAAAAGAGATGGTCCCTACAGGAGAAAGGCTGGTGGCTGGGACCACTCAGAGGACAATGTCTGTTCTCTAAATGGTGTCCTATGAATAAATCAATGTCCAAATCCCAGTGCTTCTAAACCTTTACAAACAAACACTCAGAAAGTATATACATTAAAAAATGATTCTGAATAAAAATGCCTCCCCCTGAGCCCCAGCCTTCCAATGCCATCTCCCTGGTTAACCCTTCCCTGCCCAGACTGTCCTGTCTGTCTCTGTTTTGTTGTTCCCATAGTACATTATTTGTTGAAATAAATATGGAGATAAGGCTGAGCAAGACAGGCAAGACAGCCAGACTGAAATAAATTCGTCACTCATGGGCTCTCAAGGGAAGAAAACCGTGCATTTTTTCTAAATGATTATTTCTGAAACACTGAAGGAATGGCTATATCACTAATGAGGCCAGTGCTCCCTGACTGCTGATTATAAATGACCTAAAAAGAGACAAGGGGATGGTGTATGTGTGTACAGGTGGATGGGAAAAGAGATGAATTGTTCTTCCTTAGGATCTGGAATTGACTCCCTGGGCTTCTCAAAAGTCTGAGAGCATTTGTAGTTTGCCACAAAGGCAGGCCTGGCATATTTACAGCCACACAAGGAAGTTCGGACTGCAGTGCTGGGCTATTCTAACAAGTACACACACAGTTCCTCTCCTCCCATGATAGGTCACCATCTACTCACTGAAATAATAATTAAAAAGGAAAATGAGCTCTCTCAGTCCCCCATGGGTCTAAATTATAGGGCCTGCAGCTTGATGCAGCCAGACTTGAGGCTAAAGGAAGGAATAAGATTCACTTGTGTCTTCTCTCACTCACTAATTCCCATGGAAACAAGAAACTCTTGACAAATGACTCAAATATGCTTGCAAAAATCTTACTCATATGTTTGGCTTGCTACCTTCCCCCACGATTTCAGGTTGAATGATTACAGGTGCATTACACATGCAGGAATCCCAGGGCAGCTGATGGTGGAACAGAACAGGATGGCTGCATGTAAAGGAGGGCCGGATGCCAGCCACAAGCAGGAAAATTAGTAACGTGAATTCAGAGAATAATATCACAACTTGGCCATAAAAAGCTGCAGCTTTCAGATTCCTAGCAGTATTATTTATAGCACATGGTATGGAGAAGTGAGAGCATTCAGAAGTAAAAGATATCTAAGGAACAGCCCTGATACAAAATGTGACTTGAGGGTACTGAGAAGATGGGGTTTACTTATTTATTTAATGGCTTGGTTTATATACAGAAATTACTCAGGACACCTTGGAGAGCAGAGATCTGAAAATGAGCTTCTGCAGAAACTCAGACAAAGGAGCCTTGACAGGTATTAAATGGATTCTAGTCACACACCACTGCCAGAGGTTTCCTAGCACTTTGTAAAGACTGTCCCTTTTTTGCAGGCAGCAACATCCTCTTGCCTGACCTGACCGAATTTGGGAGATGCAGCTTTGCTTCCATCAAAACTGTTCCAACTTGTGTGTGGATTTAGGGCAGTAAATGGGAGCATTCTCAGTGCAGAGGCTCAGATCAGGGCGCCTACAATTACCTATAGTCTCTACTTCAGCTGACTCAGGCAGCTCATCACTAATACCTACTGCAGTCTCAATGGGGTACTCCAGAAGGTTTTCTCCCCCTCTCGGGAGATGCCCTTTCCTTGGAGCCTGGGATGACTCACTGATCTCCTCACAGATACCCATCTCTAGAAAGACGGAAAGCCTGCGTAGACTTAGCAAAGCTGCTAAATCTAGGGGTGGAGGCAGGAAAGAAAAGTTTAACTAAGTTTTCCTCCTTTGCACAGGTCATTTGTCACAACCCTTTATAGCTAATAACCCCTCTGTAAAATTTATAAGCCAATTACAGAACAGGGAAATAATTCACTAATAGACTATATATGGTGGTTTAGAAATCTTGCAGGAAAAAATTCCAATATATTAAATGCCACAGGTTTCAGAAGCAAATGGTGTAGGTTACACTCTTTTTAAGCCTTTTGAGTTCAGGAGGCTTAGATCTATGCAAGATCTATTTGAGCCTAGCCACTGCCACAGCTCTTCCCTCGGAAACAGCACTGCTGGGAGCTGAGGCCACCAGCCAGCTGCACAAAACGTATGCTGGAGCCCGTTTCCTTTCCATCTCTCAAGGGTTGCAGACAGAGTTCCCTTCTCTATCGCTCATGTAAGTCAACCTACAGATGAATGAAGTACTTCATTTGCTTTTCCAAAAGCCACTACTTCACCACAGAAAGTAAATCTGACAAGCAAGTGAAGACCATCCACTGGGCTACACTGCCTCTCTCCCTCTTGCTTGGAGCAGGGAGCATAAAGAAATCAGCCCAGATGCTGTATCACTGTCATTTCAGAAGTTCTCTAATGAATCTGAGCCCAGGTTGGAGCTTTAAAAGACTGCAGTGGTGTGTCAGCATAAACAGCCAAAACTAGTGTCATGTCAAGTGGTAACAAGGCCACTGCTGTTTTTACAAGCATCATGCACTTAGCAGATAAAAATTAGCATCCTATCCAAGCCACTACAAGTCGCCCTTATCACTGGCAAGGAGAAACAATGCCCCTGCATGATTGCTGGTACTCAGGGCCTCTGATAGAAGGTCAATTTCTTACAAGCTGTCCATTAGTATGATGAAGGGACTAATAACCACCACACATGGGGTTTTATCTTTTCTTTTTCCTCTTGTTGGTCCAATGGCAACTGCTAATAGCTTTCTGGGGCTCCTTTAAATAAACAGAATTAATTACCCTGCACAATGATACTGTGGCTTACAAACAACTAATTATCTCATGGAGGGCTTTCTTAACATGTACGTTTATTTGCAGAGGGCCACGTCTAACATGAAGCAAATTTATTCAGCCTTTATGCTATCAGCTAGTACAAAAATGACACTGAATACACAGCAGATCCAGATTGCACAATTTTAGCAGGCAAGCTCTCCCAGGAGGCTGAAAAACAACACATGGAGTACCCATATTCCAGAACATGTGTAGCTGCGTGGCTGCGAGCCTCCTGCGCATTGATTGTGGTGCCATGGCACAGACTGTGACTGTTGTGTAAATAAAGCTCTGCTTTTCTCCACTCACGTTTGCTATATGTTGAACAGACAATCACCACTTGCTATGCCTTATGCCCTGACTACATGCCTTGCTGGAGGAATAATGGAAATCCTGGGGAAAAAAAAGAAAAGAAAAAGGGAAAAAAAGAAGAACTGAACAGATGGGCAACATGAAAGAAAAGATACATTGGGAAACACTGTTCTACTAGTAAGAGAAGAAGAAAAAGAGAAGTTAAGTGACTAAGTGACTCACTGTATGTTATGTCGCCAGCTGTGTTAGAGGCTGGGAACAAACTTAGGGTTTCCTGACACCCGCTCCCTGCTTTGACAGAGATAGCACCAAACCAAAACAAATTTTTTAAAAATAGACTTTGCAGACAGATATCTAACTGACAAGACAGGTTCATATCAAATTATTCAAAGTGGATGTGACTGAATGCCTTTTTGCGCTCCTGCAAACCTAAAAAGACTTTGTTCTTTAAAGTGAGATGCCTAGTGAGAGGATTTTTTAAGGTGTGCAGCCCCCCTCCTCCCCACTCCCTGCATAAACAGCAAATGAAAGCATTTGATTTGCAAGCATTTCTGGACAGCCGTGTTGTACAAAACAGTAACTCCTTCTCCTCAGGTACAATATCCTGAAAGGATGAAGCAAGGACACCTCTCAAACCACACTCATAATGATCCTTAGCATTAACAAGAGTTATATGCGTAAAAAGCAGCATATATCTTGCTAAGCAACTGAGAGTGGCAGATGAACTGATAGAAGAGGGCAGAGTATCTAATTCACAGCTATTAGCTGACTGGTCAAAATACTTGAGTAGAAATGTTTGTTCAATTATACATGTATTCAACTCTCGGACATGTATCATGACTTCCTACACCTCTACGAAGAACATAGTTAATGCCTTAACTTGCTGTTTGAGGCATTTGAGTCAATGGGCTTCATAAGAAAATGACAGCCTTTACAAAGCGGCTTCAAAAATCTCATTAAAGATGTTTTCTGCAATTCTCTAAGGCTCTACCTTTCCCTTCACACAAGAGGGTGATTTTTACAGGGAGCAAACTGAACGATGAATCGTAAGCTCACTGTAGAACTGTAGCAGAAATAAAAGACAGAGAGATTTCTCAGGGACCAGACTGACCTTGATGAGCAACTTCCAGATAAAAACTACAGTGCTTGGTCTCGCACTATGATTTTCAGAGGTGGGTCACTTCAGTTATATCTCTCCCTGTAGCAACAGACAGCCCTAGCAGAGATGCCACACTCTGAGGGCTCCCCTTTACAAAAGAAACCATTAGAAGATGACAGGACAGGCACAGAGAACTCTGACATGGAAGTCAGAAAAAAAAAAAGGCATGAATGAGACAAAGAACAAGGGTGCACCATGTCCTGGGTTCCTCAGCAAGCCCCTGCAGCACGATGGCACGGAGACGGGATCTCCTGCTGTTGGCCAGTGGAACAGCAGAAGACTTTAGGCAGAAAGTAGCCAAACCAACCTGTCGAGAACCGTGCAATGTTAGGCACAAAGAGGTCATGTGAGGTCCTTGTAACAGTTACTGTTACCCACCTCCATTTTGTACTGCCCAACTCTGGTAACTCAAGTGACAACAAAAGAGAATGGAATCTGGACAAGTTGATTAAAGGATGGAAGAACATGCCAATCCTGAAATAGAGCTTCTGCACAGAACCATCTTCTCTTCCTTTAAGCCTCTGATTTTCAGAACAGTTTAAAGGAAACTATATGTACCTCCACAGCAGCAATACCCACGACCTAGTTAGTGACTCCCAAAGGAAATCCTGAAGTATCTTACAGCATTTTTGTTACTCTTACGCAAGGGAGATTAAAAGACCATCACAGAGCAGCCAACCTTAAATTTTTAAAAATCAGGAAGCAAATCCCTAAAATCATAGAATATCTTGAATTGGAAGGGACCCACAAGGATCACAGAGTCCAACTCCTGGCCCTACACAGGACATCCCAGGAATCACACCCTGTGCCTGAGAGCACTGTGCAAACACTCCTTGAACTCTGTCAGGCTTGGTGTTGTGACCACTGCCCTGGGGAGTCTGTTCCAGCCTCAACCACCCTCGGGGTGAAATCTTTCTTCTGATGTCCAACCTCCCTGACTCAGCTTCAGGCCATTCCCTCAGGTCCTGTCACTGGTCACCAGGGAGAAGAGATCAGACCTCAATATTTCTTCTTAGTATCATGCTTTGTCTTTTTCTCCTTTGCCCATTTTTGCAGGTGCCAGGTTCAAGCTTTCCTTTCCTAGAAGATGCCTTTTCCAAAACACAAAAATGAAAACTGTCGCAGAATGTGAGGCCTTTCAAAGAAGACACCAAATAACAACTCCATTCTTAAATGTAAGCTGGAAAACATGGATTGTCTTCTGAAAGCATGGTTCTCACTCATCAACCCTTCTGAGACACAGGAATAGGCCGGAGTCACATGGGACTCTTCATATGAAATTGGTCTCTTCATATGAAATCCCACTGCCTGAGTTCCCAAGGCCAATGGCTGCACATGGAAAAAAGGGGGGAATAAGCAATTTCATGCAGTCTGATACTATACTCCTGCTCTACTCGCCCTGTGTTAACCTACCCGTTGAGGTTGTTGGGGTAGCAAATCATGTAACACATTGATTTTTTAGCTATTTTAAGTGAATATAGGATTTATACGTGCATTTTTCCTTCAAAGAATCAAGTTGTAGGGGGTACAGCAAGACACATTTTGTTCTGTCAAAGCAATCTGTAAGTGGAACAGAAAACCTTTGCTGTCTGATATTACAGACAAAGGCATGAAAAGAGAACAGGCTCCTGGTGCCTCCACATATGCAGGTGCCCCTGAGTGAGTGCAGAGATCCATGCTCTGATCACAAGACAGAACTGAAGGATGTCAAAACTGCCGAAGAACCCCATGCCTGCAGGCAAGCAGTGATTTCCCTCTGCCTTTAAGACTCATATCTTCAAATTTATAGCCCAAACAGGAGTCCAAAAATGGGCAACACACTAAAACTTCCTTCCAGAAAGACGAAAGTATCTGTTCCAATAGGTTGACTATATCTGAACCACAGGTCACCTCCTGTGTGCAGCTGTGCAGGGAAACCAAATTCCCCATATGATGCAGTTCTACATGGGTGATTGACATATGCGGTGTCTACTGACAGGCACCCTGAAACTTTGGCATTTGTTCCACATTTTAATTCCTCAAGCTTTAGTACTGTAGGATTCATACCTTGGAAGCTGCGATTCTTGGGGACAGCATACAATTTACAGAGGGGCTCTGCACCTTTCCTTTCCTCTTCCCTTTCTCTTCTGGATTTTTATACAGGACTTTAATTCTTTTCCTTCCCTTCCCCTCCCACCTCCAGCTGCCTTCAATTGACACAGGAGAAAGTAGAGGTCACAGGAAGAGTGAAGATACATAATCTAATTTTCATTTTGTCCATTAATCATGCATGATTTCAGCCAGCCATTTAACAAGGTGGAACTCTAGAGTGATCACTCTCTGGAGTGATGGGGGAAAATTCACTCTAATTCCCGTTGCTGCTCCACACTCCTGTTCATGCTGGACAGAGCAGCCTCTCCTTCTTACAGAGAAAAATGGATCTACATGTCCCAAAAAACATATGCTGTCCTGGAAGTCTTCTCAAGAGCTTTTCACTAAATTTAAAAGTCTTGAGCTGAACCTGTTGGTGCTTCATTTGTGGGTGGCTGGATTTTGGGGAGGCATGACTCAAAGCAAGCCAAATAAGAAGCTCTGTATTTTAGTACACTTTGATATGAAATTGTCACTATTGATACACATTATTCTAGCTCAGAAATCAGAAAGCCTAGAAGTAGTTCTCTGTCTGCACCCCTTATATACTCTGCTATTTGCCAGACTCCCAGCTAGTTAGGATCAAATCTCCTAAAGTGAGACAGTTCTGGAAATTAGAGATGTGTACTAATCATAGGTAAGGTCAAGGAGACTGGATGTATCGGGCCTTGCACATCCACAGATGAGACAGAAAAAGGCACCTTCTTTCTCTGCTGGGGTTTGATGAGTACTGCAACATTTGCCATCTTGGAAGATGATGTCTCAGCCCCTTTCTCTATCTCACCTTTGTTTAATTCTTTGGCAAAGTGACCTTAGTGTTCAGAGGGGAAGAAATCACTCTCTGGTGATTAAGAGGACTATTAAGAATAGTCGTTAGCAGCTGTGTTGGGAGTGAGGGCTGAGGAACCCAAGGAGAGCTGCAGCAAGGCACACTTCTCAGTGATCGTCTGTCTGCTCAACAGGAGAGACTTGGCCTCCTCTCTACGTCCATGGATGAACTCTGGACATCCCAGTTACTCCATAATGAAGGAAGCTTCTGTATTTCACAAGGTTTCTATGCCAGTTGTGAATGCTCCAGTCTCCTTCCACTCACTGTGCTTTTGTCAGAAAAAGAGAGCAAAGGCTTATTCTGGACTATGAGGCAAGAGACCCAAGGACACATACCTCCCTTGGAGGGGAAAAAATGGCTTTTCCAAATCACAAAGGCGATAAGCCTGAGAAGTGTTATCTCTCAGAGGCTGCTCAAGGGCATAATTCAGCAGAAAGTAAGAATTAGCAGTACATTCCTTCACCCTTGCAAGGGTGCCTGTTCAAAGGAACAGTGGGATGTTTAAAGGAAGAGGAGTGCAGATGCACAGAAGTAGGATAAGATTTGAGTAGGTCAAAGTCTGAGTTGCTGACTGTCGTGATCCGGGGGGTGTTCTGGTGGGGTGCTACAACCTCCGGATCCGACTTTGAGAGAAAGTCGTTCGGCAGCCACTGCATTCACACAGACACATACACGCTCCGGATAGCTTCTTCGACAAGCCGACGGCAAAGAGGCAGGAAGGGTCTTTGTGTGGAATTCCACGGCACAGGTTTATTCGACCCCCATCCGTGAAGGGACCAAGCACCAAAGACCAAGAGGGATGGGAATTTTCAGCCTATATCTGGGGGCAGGGAAAGCAGCAGGGGTAGTACATAGGCGGGATTAGGGTACAGGAGCCAACAGGAAAATCTGAGTGAGTGGCANCAATCACTATTTTGGCGGGACCCTGAGCAGTTCAGCTCTGTGATGGAAAAGGCATTTGCCAAGACAGCATTGCCACTCTGGAGCCTTTTGCTCTACTCTGATGACAAAGAGGTGTTCATTGATTCTAGGGAAAAAACTGTGTCCTGCAGCTGGCTGTCCATCTTGCTCCAAAAAATTACAACCTTGTTTCCACGAGGTTTCTCTAGTAAGATCACTGACTCAAGTAAAGGGGCCACGATCCCAATCTTTAAGGCCCCAGAACTACAGGGATTTCCCAAAATGCCAGTGCTATATCATCCCTGACACAGGCTATGGAGAGGTGTCATGGGGACCAAAAGCCCCTTTAGCACAACTCTGATAGGAACAGGGTGACAAACAGGTGAAATGAAAGATTTATTACATTTTATTTTCCAATTCTTAAGGGCCAACAGCTAGTGCCTCTGAACCAGGAATATGGGAAGGGTAGCAGGGATTATATTTATCTGTCAGTGTTTCTCATCAAATTTACCAACTGTGGAAGATGTTTGGGCATTCTTGTCTAGTCAGATCAAAATAATAAAGATACAGAGAGAAATTTTAAATGAAGAAATGAGAATTAAAGACCCAACCTGCACTCACTCAATTCTGTGGGATTTGGGAGCACCACTGCCTTTTTGAAAACTTCCCTTTGCATGTGAAGAACACAGTTGTGTGAACCAAAATACTGCACCTGCTGTCAAGAGTATGGAACAAGAACAGGCAGACTGGCTCAGTTCTTATGATTCTATTAAATTAATTTTTAGTACTCCAAAACAGAATTACCATAAAGTTCAGGGGTGATTATCTGTAATAATTGAAAGAATTTTCACAACACCATTACTGAGCAAGCCCTCTGTATTACGAGCAACTTTATCAGTTGCTAAGCCAAACCATATTTCACAAGGCAAAAACCCGATCAGGCCACATTTGCCAGGTAAGTATTATGTAGTGTTTTCTTTTCAGGTACTTGATCTGAGAGTAGCAGCACGGAGTGGAAATCTTAGCTGCTTGGTTTGATTTTTGCTACATGTGTATGTTTTCAGTAAATTACATATTGCAAGCAACCCCTGGATGCACAATCCCACCTCCCACCTCTACTAATAGACTTTTCTATTCTGACAGGGACACTCAGTATGAAATAATCCCCTTCAATTTACAATAGAAGTTCCCAGCCTGAGTTTTAAACTATTAGTGATCAGTCACTTGCAACAAAACCCAACATAGATACTCTGTAAACAGCCTGGATTTTAAATATTCACTATTCATGGTGGCTGTTTGCCTGTGTGTGCAGGAATGACTAACTGTGCTCTGGCTTCCTGGGACACCATCAAAAACAAGAGGGGATTGCATAAGTGGACTGTTTCCTGGTTTAAGTATTTAAATTAGTTTCCTCTTTTCCCTCATCATGCATTATTCTAAGCAAGAGGATGTAACTCTGCTGGCAGGGCAGAAACAAGAAGCAGATGATGCAACAGGAAAGCAGAGACAGATATGCACAGAGGTCAATTAAAAAAATTTTTTTTTAATAACACCACCATTTGAATGCAAAATGCAAAGAGAAATGACAATAAACACCCAAGCTTGCTTCTAAAGGAATGAATAAGCCCAAAAATCCTTCAAAAAGACTATATTAAAAAAATCTGACACGTGCCTTTAAAATAGACAAAGCAGTTCAACTTTGGAGTGACTGAAATACAACACTTTGCCATAACCATAATTTTGTACTTGGATACAGATACTATGACAGAAAACATTTGATAGCAAATAGAAAAAAAATGCAACAGGTCCCCATTCCTGACCAATAATGATACAAAACATGTGCATAGGATTTGAAGAATAACATCAAAAAATTCTTTAAATCCTTGTCTACCTTCTGCAACTGAGCCAGGATCTTTCCTTCCAAAATAAGCCTGAAAACACTTTTTTTCTTTTTAATCATATGTTGCCTTTAGACATTTTAGATTTGTGTTTTTCTCCTGTACCCAAATACTTACTTTTTGGGAAAGCAAAAGTAAACATAAAAAAGAAATGCAATGAGTATGGTCAAAACGTCTCAGTGACGATCATCTTTTTTGTTGATACTGGAATGATTTTGCCATTTTAAAAATCAAGCCTAACTGAATGCTGCTAAGGCATCCAAAACTGCACCAAAAAATTATGGTCCCATCCCATTAATTCCTGTTTTCCAAGGATTGCTACTGACATCACATATTGAAAGACATGACCTACTTTCTGTATTTTCAGAAAATACAAATAAGGAAGATCTCATTGCTACATATATATTTAAAAACCAGAAGAAAGAGAGTGGAGTCACAAGCAGTAGGGCAGAGAGGTGGGCTTGGGTGAGGTAGAGGTAGTTTGGCCGACAACACAAAACATTTCTGGTTTTCACTACTGACCATGACTCTTTTTTTAAAGAAGGGCACAGCATTTATGTAAAAACGAATTCACTCACTCAATGCCAAGACACTGGCAAATAAAATAATTGCTGGCAAATAAAATAATTGCATCACATGTACTCCCCTCTCTTCTCTGGAAGAAGAACGTGCCTTTGCACAGTGCTTGACCACCTGAAGCTGCCTCAAAACTCTGCTGGCCAGGGGCTGCCTGTGCTGGGATTCAAGGGAACCATGGCTGCACTCCAAGCCTTGGGACTCGGTTCTGTCATTAAAGGATATCAAACTTCCATGTGCAGAGATGGCTCTCGTACAAACCTGAGGCTTAGTTTGCTGTAGGTTACTTCCTGGGGTCCCCATGTGAAAAAGGCTCCAAAATATCCCTCGGGTACCAACTGCTGCTTATTCCCCAGCACTTATTCCCCAATTTAAAAGCCCCACAGCTTTCAAGCAGTATACCACCTGTTTCTGCAGTAATAGACGTGAACTTCTCAGAACTAATTATCAGAAGGAGTATAGACCTTCTCCACAAATCCGTCTAAACACTGAAGCTTTACTAAATATGCTCTGTTCCCTTGTCAAACTACATGGGTCTGATTTTCCTGCACAGGATGAGGTAGGATCTTGCTGCTACCAAAGCTTGAAAGCCCCAAACGCAACATGACTAAGAACTGAATTGCCCCGTTTCCAGAACTAAGGCAAGGTCCACATGCTAATTCTCTGCTAAGTCAAAGCATGGGGCTTTGATTTCCTAACTTCAGAATGTTATCTGGCTCTGGTGTAGGATTACCATTAGCTCTGTACATCTGTCTTTACAGTAGGGTCACTGTCACACCATATGTCACTTGGACAACCTTTATTCTTTCTAGATTTTCATCTTTTTTAAAATCAGTGTTCATCTGGAAGAGCCTGGATTCTCTTGGCTTTCAAAATTGCTTTGCATTGCTAATGCATGAGGCTGTAGGTAAAGTTGCATTAGTGAGACAGAGAAAGACACAGAGAGAGATAATAAAAACTTGCTAAGACAAAATGTTTTCAGGTTGCTCTTCTCTTCAATACCTACAAAAAAAAAAAACCCAATTGCCCAAACAAAACATCAGAGAAGGTTTATTCAATTTCCATTTACCAAACAAATAGAATTTTTTTTTCTAAAATGGCTTCTGCATAAGTTCATTATCTTCAATGATATTCCTGACTTGCAGCAGTGTAACAAGAGAGCCTGACCTAGAAAGAGCAGGTCAGGCTCCACGTGGAAGCCATCACAGGGTGGCGAGTCACAGCCTCAGTATACACAAGGTATCCCAGTCTTTTGATACAGGAGGAAAAAACTCCTGCAAAATTCACGGACAATTAATTCTCCCTCTCCTCCCCTAGTACTGTAGCAAGAGAAAGGGTCATCAGTCTCCAGACTGTCACTCTCTCAGAAGAACAACAAAAGAAAGAAATCAGGAGATCTGGAGGGAGAATTGAAATAGATCTTTCAAGATCAATGGCCAGCCTTCTGGGACATTATGAAGATTTTATACTTCTATAGTACTTTTCATCCTGAAGGAACTCAAACACCTCTCTAAATTATATACTGATTTCACATGAAGGCTGCATCCAGTGAAAGGGAGCAGAGAAAACCATGTCCATGCAGGTGGTCATATGACAGCTCCTGTGCCAGAAGGAGTACAGGAACACTTACAGGAGATGCAGGTCTCTGCCCCAGGGGTTTAATAAGCCTGGGCATGACTATGTAACACAGACTTGTGCAAGGAGATGTTGGGGGAAAGAAGATGACCAAAACATAGGGAAGCCAGAAGGAAAAAGAAAAGACAGCCACAGCTTGCTTCAGAGGGGAAGGACATCAAGTCAAACCACATATATAAGAAGCAAATGGAAACACTCCACAGCCACTCAGAAACAAAAGCAAGACCTGGAGAATTGTATTGAAGCTGCAAGGGAGATCCAGGGCACATTCCTATTGTAGAGGAAGACAATAAGGCTTTCTCTACCAGCTTAAGAATGAGCAAGTCACAGCAGAGTTCATACTCGAGGATGCTGAAGAAAAGAGCTTGTCTCTCACTGAAAACTGCGAAGGTTCCCTGCCTCACTTCTATGCCTCATCTTCCACTGCTTTTCCAAAGAAAAAGTTCACCATGGAATGCAGACAAAAGAGCAGCACCAGCTACATCCCTACCAGGGTATCCAGTGGATTAAAGGTGCTCCTGCAGCCCTGACTCAAACTGGTCAAGCCCAAAAGTGTCATTGGAGAGCTCATGCAAAGAGTTTCCAAACAAATGCAGCTACACTCAGACACAAAGATACATCAAGTATATAATCTGTTGTTGTTCCACCAAGAGTAAATCCTCACCGAAGCCTCAATTTTTAAAAATTAGTCTTAACAGCTCATCCTCCTGTGCCTCTTGTATTTCCCTATCCCTTTGAAGTCTGGGGCTTCCGGGTATGACTGTGATCTTGCCCACAATGGGATGGTAAGATAAAAATGACAGAGGAAGAGACTACAGGTTGACCTCATTGTCAGATAAAATCCATTATGTGTGATTAAAACTTAACAAAATGCAGTCACATTAAAAATTACTATCATGAAGTGCACCATGATTTACTGACTAAATAAATGAGAAATTTATCTGAATAAAATAATCCTAGCCTTCCTGCATTGGCAATGCATGATAAATTGCTGATTGTGAGAAGATCATTGCTTGCTGTTGGATGACTTACATTAATTTTTCCTAACAACACTAATTATCGTAATAGCATCTCCACATATATTACATAAAGTTTCCTCTTAGCAGGCAAAAATTATTTCAGGCCTTCAGGTCCCAAACTGCAAAGAATAAAGATGGAAAGGAAGGATTTACAAACTACCTCCTTGCCTTTTATTATGCAGATCAAAGGTCCAACCCACTGGATCTTACTTAATCTTGAAGAGATGGGAACAACATTCAAGAAAGCACAGGCATTGTGCAATGAAGCTGTGATCACAGTGGGTTGTTTTTTGCATAGTAGTGATCTAATTTTGTGAGGCCAAAAAACTCTTTGAGAAAGAAGAATGCAATCCCAAAGAACAAGGAAAAAAACCCCATCATTTCTCCAATTTCATTAAGATGCACAGGGGCAGACTGTGCAGTCCTTATGTAAGTGCTCCCATTGACTAAGGTTGTGTAGGTGAGAAATCTCTCACTAAGTTGAAAAGGCAAAGCACAGTCTATTAATAGGAAAATAAAAGTGGTGGAATAGATAAGAAAAATGGAGGAGAGAGAGAGATACCACGTATTCTCAATTAACTGAAAATCAATCACAATAACCCACATTCTTTTCTTCGAGATATCTGAGAGGTGATAAAAGACCACCTTAAAAAAAAAAACAGTGCCCTGCCATTCAGTGTCCTTTCCAGTACCTGCATTTCAGACTTACCCATGAGGATTTTCCAGAAGTCCATGCTTTTTACAGAGGAATGTGCTGCTCAGGAGCATGAATAAACCAGTCTATTTACTGAACATTAATGTTTTGGGTTTTTTGACCCAGTACACTGTACTTAAAGCAGAGAGCCTGGGCAGAAGCGGAGCAAAGCAGACACATCAGCTGCATTTGGTGAAAGAGCAATGCCAGAGCGCACCCAGGAGAGCTCCCAGTCTGTGCTGGCCACTCCACACCTGCTGTCTGCTATAGGAAGCACAGTGCTGGGAGCTCTGCTTAAGTTACAGCCCTGACACTTCCACTCTACTCTGACTTGTGCTGCCCAGAAGTCAGAGTGCACACTCTCTCTGGCACAAGGCTTGCCAAGTAGCTGTAAAGCAGAGCAGGCAAGCAGGATGCTCCAGACAGGTGAGTGGAAAATAAAGCGTAAGGGTTCTGTTGGTCTTTATTCAGCTTTCCCTGGCCAGCTGCAGTGGGAAGCATCTTGCTGACAGCAATGCAGGATTGACATGCATGGTGTGAGCAGTGCAGCTTTTACTGAAAGGCAGAAGGGCTAAGGGGCCCTGTTCTTTCCACAGGCTTTCTCCTGAAAGGCTGCACTGGTACCCGTGGTTTTCCCCCTCCCTGACCCCTAGTCATTGCCAAGCTGGGGCTTTTTCCACTGCTCCATTAGCACAAAAATCCCAGGCTTGCAGTGCATCTGACACGCTGTCCATCCCCAGCCAAAGCAGGCTCCGAGCAAGTGTGCCTGCAGGTGACACCCGTGTCCCTTTCAGCAGGGCCCTTGGAAAACAGCCCACCCCTTATGTAACCTGAGTCAAGGATTACTTTTTTTAGTAGCAGTTTTCACTCCTATCTGCACCTTGGGAAGGACTGGGGATGTAATCCCGGTGCTGTTTGCAAACCAGGTGCAGGAATGGGTAAGTGGAAAGGGAAATTTCTGAAGCAGCACAACTGGTGACTTCTCTTGTGTCACGGTGAGAAGTCTCTGACATCTACCACTGACACCCAGAGCTTTACCTGCTTCAGACACACAAGCTTTTTGGTACTACAGTTTCCCCACTGTATTGTCTTTTACCTGGGGGATGTGAGCAGGTGCTTGGGGAAACACAGAAATGATTCTCCTTGATCCTGGACTAGCAACACCCATGTAGTCAGATGAATAAGATGAATACATCTTCAGAGTGACCACATACACTAAATTTTACTGTACATCCATGTGCATTGTGTAGTTTGTGATACACATAATAACTATTCCACAAACGTCTTAAAAGGTTTTAAATATTTCTGTTCTATGCATGTGTCTGTGGGAACAGTGAAGCTGTCTTCAAGTGATGGGACCAGTTTCACATGATATGAAAGGCTTAAAATCACTCTCCCAAAAAATCCCTTAAAATTGCTTTTCCATCTGTAAGACTGCAAGGGTTTGTAACCTTAATTTACTGCATTCTCCTGCCATAGACAAATCCTCTAGGTGTGTATGTCCCTGTCCACTTAACAAAAAGAAAATTCCTACATTTTTAGTTTTGTTTCAGCCATCTGTGATAAGGGCACACTACAAATAATCTTGATCCAGTGAAGCGGTTCCATAGTTTGGAACACTGAAATTCTAGTTGAGATGGATTAGTGGTCAGACTGCAGGTGGGGAGGCCAAATTAGTCTCATGGATGGTGCTACTACATCAGTAAGATTATAGCTAAGATTCCCCAGTCTTTCACCTGTCTCATGACTGGTTAAAAAACCATTTAATATGACAACAAATATTTAATATTTGTCCTGGATTACAGTGTATTCTATTACCATCTTTATGATCTGTTGAAACCAAGTGTAGCAATGTTCCCTGCCTCCTCCCTCCGGACTATCTCCTGTTAATGGGCCCATCAACGCCTTGCCCTGTGACTCACCATCCCATTGTGAGATGCTCCGCCCAGGGGAAGGAGCCAAGCATTCCCACCTGGATATAGTCTGGGGTTTGAAACAGCACAAGCAGCCTGTTCCACTGGATTCCCAGAGGACAAGAGCTACACAACCACCACTGGATTTCTGAGGAGGATCAGGCTTTTTTTCTACAAGATCACCGCTTCAACAGAACCACTTCAAAGAGAACTGCAGCTATCACCTAATCGGACTGCTACCACCACCCTGCCCAGCAGGGTGTCAGGTCGTACCCTGACTCTGTCAGGCTAAACCAGTGTTTCTGTATTATGGCTTTGTTATATATTTATTTATTTTTTTATTTAGTAGTAAAAGAACTGTTATTCCTATTCCTCATATCTTTGCTTGAAAGCCCCTCAATTTCAAATTTATAATAATTTGGAGGGAAGCGGGTTGCATTTTCCATTCCAAGGGAGGCTCCTGCCTTCCTTAGAAGACACCTGTCTTTCAAACCAAGACAATAGTATTTCCATCTGCCAGAGGTATACCGACCACAGAAAGCCGTGGTGTCTGCAGTAATTTCCTGTTAACTGTGAAAATACCAATCCAAGGTCCTGTGCTATTAAATGGGTAAGGAAGGGAGGCAGGGAGATAAAAGCTGGATGAGGAGAAACAGGAGGTACACTTGAGCAGGGAACTTAGAGGGAGGGAAAGAAAAATGGATCATGGAGTAGAGGGAGAGAGAAAAGGAGCAGACAATTAATATAGGACAGATTAAAACCAAAAAACAACAGCTTAAAAAAACCAAAAAAATTCTGCCCAACCTGCTGGATTCAGAAAGAAAGAAGTATACACTGGAAATATAATTCCCTGGAAAGTGCATGTCTGGCAGTCTCAGGAATCTTGCTTTCTCTAGGCAATACCATGTACAAAAATGAATTTAAAATTCAGATTCCTTTGAGAACTTTTACTCTTCAAGGAGTGTCAAGTCACAAAAGGAGGAGTCATCTCAGGACGGACCTTACACTCTCTCTAGGCAGACACTTTCAAATTATTTTTCTTTCTGTTTTTCAAAGACATTCACTTTCCTCAAGTTTCTCCAAACAGCATAAGCAAACAAAAGGCATCTTATAGGTTTACCTGTTTTTCAAACCAGAAGATTTTAACCAGAAGTGACGGACCTGGCAGAACAGATTCTACAGAAGGATGCTAGCATGAGCAGCCAAAGCTTCTGGAGTGAGTAACCGGCTTTAATACTGCCCAAATGTGAAACAGAAGTGAAAAGGACACAGAGGAAACGTGTTTTTGCCAAAATTGGGCTTGCTTTCTTATGAGATACTTGACCCTCTCTAGGCAACTCCTCTCTTACAGTAGAGGAAGAGCTGCTAACAAGCTCTCACCAGGTGTAAATGAGGAAGCATCTGTTTGGAAGATGTGTTGCCACAGAATGGGTGGTTTTGTCCCAGTGTATAAGATATGCTTGCAGGCTAATGCATACAAAATGTTCCTCTCACACATGAAAAAGGGGCTGAGTACAGGGTGGGAGGACTCCAGAATGCAATAAGAGAACAAAGAACATAGAGACCAACTGACTGGTTTCTCTCCTTATTAACAAATTTGGCTGTCTCAGATAACACTAAGCTGGTGAACATGAACATAAAGAGGGCAAGTTTCCCACTGCCCATGAGGAATGAAATCTTTGCTGAGAGAGCAGAAGCCACATTCTTCAGCAAATTAGATGCATCAGCTAGGATTTGGCAGAACCTCCTGAGAGCAGGACTCCAAATCTGCACTTAACCACTTACTGGGCCAATCTTTCAAGAGTATTAAGTGTTCCTATTATGGACACATACATGTTGCAGCATTAGGAAATCTTTCTGGAGGGAACACACATGCTGATAACATACTGTTTCTAGGTAGCATTAGGCTTGAATATTTAGAAATTATTTGGAAAGCACCAGAAATAGGATCCACATAGATAAAATGAAAGGCAAAATAGGAATTCAGAAGTGAAAGGTACATCTTGCTGCTGAGCTGAAACATTCTAACCATCCAGGGAGCATAGAATGATCATCAGAGAGCACTTCTTCACACAGACAGGTTAGGTAGAAGTTGAGCTCAGAGCTCTGAATGGATGCTGACACTGGTCCTGGTATCGCTGCTCTGGGATCAGGTGGCCAAGCCCTCCCCTGAGGCAAAACCAGGCTGTAAGTCACATTGCTTTAGAGAAGGGACAGAAAAGCTCTTGGTATTATATGTCCAAAAAGCCAAAAAAACTATACTAGCCACATAGGAGTATCTAAACACAAGTTTAAAAAGGGCTGTTGGGCTCTACATGTAACTCCACAAAACACAATGACATTTGCTCACAAGTTCAGAACACTCCTGAGCTATAGTCATGAACTGCAGTAAACAAAGGTGAGCAAAAATGAGCCCCTAAAAATTGGACTATTGCTTTGCCTTTGAAAATATGAGCCTTACTTTGTCCTAAGTTCCTAGCTGGAACGTTGGTCAGTACTTACTGATGTACTCCTTAAGCAAAAGAGCTGAGATGTATTCATGCTCCTGGGACAAACAGCCTCTTTCAGTGCCATCAAAATGTTCCTGGGGCGGAGGAGTGGAGGGAGGACATTTAAGGAACACAGGGATTACAACAGAGCAGGGGATTTTCTCTTTTCGGCAGTGCTTAGTCTCACAGACTTCTCTCTGTGTCTTTCTTCCTCTTCTGCCATTTCTTGCACCATATGGAGCAGCACAGATAATTGTGGACACTCCAGCTCTAGCATTTCTGATTTTCAGACCTCTTTGCAGTGCTACCCAAAATGAAGCTGCAACTGTGTGTAATCTTTAATTAGCTGCAACACCTCTGACGTGGGCACTGCCTTTTCTGACACGTGGCTCTGACACCCTCCACAAAGCCCCACCACAGCAGAAATACCTACATTTTCTTCCCTCACAATGTTAGGTTTTTTTTAACAGCTTGATCAGCTGTACAGGACTGCCTGAAGGAGCAGTTGGGAAAGGATTGCCGTGTATTCCCCATTCGCAAAGGAACAGAATAGTCAAAACGCAATTTTAAATCTAATGTCAGCAGAGATATATGAAATGACACTGAGGCTTAGAAATTCTGCTGAGGGTGGAAATAGAGCCTGAAAGGAAGCAGTTTGTTTCATCTCTTATAATCAGTACAGAAAGCAGTAAGGGCCCAGATCTCAATAATCTAAAGTTCATTGGTATATGACTGACGTAGGCTAATAATTTATTTATTTAATTATTTATATTCAGATCTTTAGAAATTATAAGGACACCCCCACCCACTCCCCTTTAAATGGTTATTCTGTGGAAATAAGATAGGTCTGAGTGTGTTCAGATCCAAAACAGTGCCAGAGAAAATGAGTGGACAACTGCAAAGCCTTTCCTTGGCCTTTCCAGCAAAGCCTATTCTCTTCCAAAATGAGTTGCAAGACTTGCTTGACTCCCCTACCACCAAGGGAAAGCTGACCACCAGTCTCACTGGTTAGCCTGAGACTGGTTAGCCTGGTTAGGAAGATTGGGCAGAGAAGGCAAAAGAGATCTTTCCTGTCCCTCTGAAAAAGAGATGAAGTAGAGAGACCTTCCTGGCCCTGGATCTGTACTGTTAAATCTGGCCAGGACCTGCAGCTGATTTTATCACTGCTGCAAGCTACAAGGTCCAGTAAATCCGCTGCACTCACAGCCTTCTTGTTGATGGCAGATGGAATTTTGGTACAGGTTGAGCAATTACTTCACCTGTGTATTCAGTATGGACTGTAACTGGAAACAATGTCATTTTGTTTTGTGATGTGTATTTTCAAAAAGTACTATGTGACACCTTAGAAATACAAGCATGACCAAAGGAAAGCTTCCAAGAAAGAGGTCTGGAGTTGCACCAGAACCTTGATGGTATAGTTGGGTAAAAGAACAGGTTGGATTGGAATGGGAGTAAGGAAAGTCCTCGGCATCACATTATCTTATAATGCCATTGCAGGCACAAGAAAGCAGGGAATTCTAAGTACGAGTCTGACTAAGTGGAGAACAGTCAGGCACAAGGGAATATTAGTAGAACAGAGCCTCGACAAGGTAGACGAGTCAGGAACCACCATCAGTTTTGCTGGATATAGATGGATCAGGATCTGCCCATGGTTTTAACAATCAGTTCCAGAAAAAAATCCCATCAAAATTACCTTCAGGCCACCCCTGGAAAAATCTGTGACTCAGAAATCCAAACCAGTATCCGCTTTGCGCAAAAACACCCCATCCAGTGCTCCTTTGAAGAGAAACAAGGTATAGAATAAGATATAGGACTTAATGGTTCAGGGCACATCGGTCGTTCAGCAACAGTGTGTAGAGGGCTACAACTGCAGCACCAGTACCAGTCCTTGATCTCCACAGAAAAGCAAAGGACTAACACAGCTGACAGGAAGAGCCTCAGTACCCACAGTGCAGAGAGCCTTTAGAGAAATACTACTTCTGTTGGATACTAGTTCTGCTAGGTAGGCTGCTAGTTTAGCACTCTGCCTGTCCAACCACTCACACGTATTGAGCAGAAAGGTTTCCTCCCTTTACAAGAGTAGGCAGTGATGCTCAGCATGCCCAGGACACAAGCCCAAAGCACTGACACATTAATAGGACAGTCACGGACAGCTGACCTCCACAGACCAGTTGCAAGGCCACAGCTGGACTGAAAAAAATGGTGTGTCTCACTAAAATACGCTCAACAACTGAAGCAATGAGTTCAGGAAAAAATGCTACTTATTACAACAGAAGTATCTCAGGCACAAATGAGTTTTAATTAGCGTCTGCACACACGCACAGAACTAAGTCATACCTAAATTTTACAGCGGTACACAGAAAATAGGACAAGGCACTTAGGTACATGTCAGATGACATCTAAATCAGCTTTTGGTTCTCGAATATGCCCTTGTAAGAGTAACTTGACGGAAGTATATGGTCACTGCTAACTATTAGATGCAATAGGTAGATTCTTTTTCCCTTTAAATATAATTTATTAAATCATTGTGATTATTTAACACATACATACACTTCTACAAATCTCTATCAAACCCCAAAACTACAATGAAAGTAGAAACTATAAACTGACAGAAAGATACATTCACTTTACATTCAGAAACGTATTTTAAACTGAAGAGTGTAAGATCCTTATTTTTCATCTGTGACCATGTAGTAAGTTGTAGAATCAGATAATCTACATCAGTCTGGGTTTAACTTAACAATGTCAACATTTTACCACTTTTGCAAAAACAGTAAGTTCCATCAAGCACATCTCACAATAATGAGCTTTCTAATTTTCCACAGGAAAATGCTTTTCAGGGAAGTAGGAGAGAAAGAAGGAAGAAATTACAGTTAGAAACTTATTGTTTCAACCTTTCTCACCAAAAAAAATCCCTTCAGTGTAGGCAAGTGGGTTCCACAAGTAGTAAAGGGGTCTTTTGCCATCTACACAAAAGCAAGAAGTCCCTCATCCTGGATGGATCAATAAATGTGAATTGCACATAATATATAACAAAGTATGGCTCTGCCTTAAGTTTCTTCTTTGTACGCCACAGAAATGACTTAATATCTGGACTTGTTTATGGAAGAATGTCTAGTCGTATCCAAAAATCTAGTTTTTTCCTACACTTTAAAAAAAAAAAAGAGGAACTTAGTGAGATTAGATATATGAAACCTTGGCTACCCATTCATACTGGGGAATGGCAGAGAGATACTAACATGAATTTCTCAACTTATGAAATGGAGGAGATGGCATTAAATCTTTCACACAGGCAGTTCATCCTCTCAACTGTTTGATGGGTCTTTGAGTTCAACAGATTTAACAAAAGCAAAAGAAAGAAACATTAAAGCGTTAGGCAGCATGACCAAGCATCCTCTGCTTCTCAGTTACAAACCGACAAATCTGTAGCTCCAATTACAGTCTGAATTCCATGTCATTATTGCACTAGTTCTCTAGATAAGCCTTCCCAAAAAGAAGAGGCTTTAGATCACCTATGTCTAATGCAATAGGCAAGCAGAATTAATGTAAAAATACGAATCTTTGAGCTGCCACCATACATCCTGAACCAAAACTAGGAGGCAGATGAACATTTCTTTTTGTTTTGCAATTAATTTTAAATAATATGTGATGTGCTCTGACCTGGTAAAGCTCCTACTTCTCCTTATTGGTTGATCCCCAAACTCCACAAGCTGAAGGAATGACAAATTTTGCTGTATTTCTACGTGCATTACAGTGTGAGTCACAGTTAAACCATGCTCAGAATGAAGTATTCCTTGTAGGTGGTGTGGAAACAGCTAATTTGGTGAAAAGCTGTTATGCTAAAATGATCAACCAACAATTCAATTAGTGTATTATACACTATTAGTGTATATCAGACTTCTTGACATGTTTTGGTGGCACATAACTTCTGTGAAGGCATCACCTACTTTGGGAATTGATTATTAACTTTAATCCATTTTTAAACTCCATCTACTTTGGGAATTGATTATTAACTTCAATAATTTTTAAACTCTCAAAACAACATTTAGACAATTTGTTCTTGAACCTTTCCATGACACCAGCGGGCAGATCTTTACAGGGGCTGCACAACTAAGAATACCCTGCTTTCCCAGGAGGCGACAGGGCATTGATGTAACCACTATTCAAACTGGTTATTAACTCATTACAAAGCATTCCCCAAGCCTGGCAACTGCTGCACCAGAGCTTAGCATGGAATACACGTGAGATGGTGATGCCAAGGCACTGAAGCCAAATGGCTTTAGCCTCTCGCTGAAAGACAAAATACTTCGGGTTGCTAAAGACTGCTTGAAAGTCCAGAATAAACCATCTCATCACTGCGGTCCAAGCACCACTAAAAGCATTCCATTGTTCTTACTTTTTCCAGTCAAAACCAAAGGCACTCGGCACTCAAAATGTTCATCCTTTGTTCCCAGAGTCAAAATGCCAAAAATGCTGTTTAAAGTTGGCTTGATCTCTACCCCAAGAAGAAGGGACCAACCACTCCATCTTTTTGTTACAATGCTAACTGCACTGTGGGAAACTAACCCCTGCAATGGTTTGAGATCCACAACCATCAAGTCTTGCATTATGAAAAAAAGGAAACAAACCCTCCAAGGAGAAGCGACTTCTGACCCAAAATTTCCCAGAGTGGCCCTATGCACTCATCAGAGGAAGCACAGGGAAAGAGCAGTGAATTAACAACAGGTCTAAAGTATAACGCAACATAATTTCAGGTGTTTCTTAAAATGATCAAGCTCCAATACCATGTGAAAAATACAAGAAGCATCTGCAATGACATTCCATAC
Source organism: Rhagologus leucostigma (assembly GCA_013397725.1). Lineage (NCBI taxonomy): Eukaryota > Metazoa > Chordata > Aves > Passeriformes > Rhagologus > Rhagologus leucostigma. The sequence continues at coordinate 312,232 of VZTD01004415.1, forward strand.
TTTCCAGGAGAAAGAGGAGGCGAGTGAAGGAGACTGGACAAAGAGGTACTAAGCCTTTGTATTGGCCTCTTGTTGTTGCCCACATGTTGTGCACTCACACTTACCTGACCAAGGGCAGGGAATGTTGCATATGCCATGGGCTGATTTATCATTCCTTTCTGCTTCATGATGAGCATGCGTTTTTGCTCCTCGCCCAGGTGTGCCATCTGAGCTGGCATCTGCGGCTGCTGGGACTGCTGCTGCTGGATGTATGGCATCATGGGGTTCTTCCCAGGATTTGCCATTGGTGGGGTCATTCTCTGGCTCAGCTCAGTATTGAAATGGGTCAGAGGTTTGGTGTTGCCATAAGAAAGCATATTGGGCTGTTTGCTTAAGGAGTTTGTGACCAAGTTATTTGCCTGCTGACTGATCATGTTCATGTGATTTTGAGGGAGGTAGTTATTAATTGTGGTCTTCTGGGGATTGTTTGCCATAGGAGGCACAATTGGGTTTTGGTTGTTAAAGGCTTGAGAATACATCATTGGACTATTTGGTTTGTCTACACTGAAGGGTCCTCCGTAGGGACTGGATGGAGGCCCCACTGGTGACCAGCTTGAGGATTGATTTGGATGTTGTTGCTGCTTCTGCTGCATGAGCTTGGCTCTTTGCTGCTGTTGGGCCGCCATCTGCTTGAGCTGCTCAGCTGGGGACAGGTCAGCGCTCGGCAGGGTCACCGGCCCAGGCCCTGACCCTGCCACGGCCGATGCTGGGTTCATCAGGAAGCCGTTTCCAGAGCATGCCTGCGTCTGTCCAGGAGCATGGGCCTGGCTGGGAGTCTGAGGGGACTGGACAATACAGTTTGCTGGTGATCCAGCAGGGACTGGGGCCGGCGGTGCACTGGATGCAGAAGCAATGCTGGAGGCTGTGGAGACGTTGGAAAATGGAGGACCGGAAGAAGATGGTCTGACCTGGGGAGACCCTAATGGGACATGAGCAAATGGAGAATGGGATGGATCACTTTTTACACTTGCACTCTCCTGGGTCTCTGTGGCAGGCCTGGGAAATTCGGGCTCCTTCTTCTCTTCAAAGTCTTCGTTGAACAAGTCCTGTATATCATCTTCTGGGACGGTGTTTGCCAGCTCATCTATGAGCTCCTGCCACTCCTGATCATTTAGGTTAATGTCTGAGAAGAGCTTGTTCTGATTTGAAAGAGATGTTTCAGAAGTGTCTATGCAGTTGGAGTCATCCAAAGGCTCTTGCTTTAGTTCCTTGTTCTGCAGGATGTTAAAACTATCATCCAGCTCGTTGCAGCCATTAACTGGAAGCTTTATCTCGGAAAGCCCACCATTTTCACCCAAGTCTTCTAGACCACTCCTGTGAGTTCCACTGTTCTGCAGGGGCAGGGGAGCTTTCATGTCAAGCTGGTGAAGAGGAGAAACAGCAGGCAAAGGCAAATTAATGGGCAAGCTGTTGATTGCCTCAATGCCTGGCACATCCTTTCGTGTCCGCTTGCTGGTCGGAGAAAAGTTCCCATCACAAACCCCATTCTGCTGTTCTCCATTGAGAGGTGAACGTGTGCCTTCCAACTTTCTTTTGACTGTCTCTTGAAGCTTAAAGAAAACAAGAGGAAAGAAAAAATTAATCATTTGCAGATGCAAAAAAAGTGCTCATGGGGACTGTGACAAGATACTCATCGAGCCAGTGACAGTAAGTTTTAAAACTGATTAGGAAGTTTCTCTGATTTCATTCTTATGCCTTGATAAATTTAAAAACACAGTCTAAAAAAACCAAAACAACCAAACATCTCCCCCTGCCCCAAACCAAACCTTCCCTTGGCTAGGAAAGCAGAACTGTAAAGTATGTCCATGCTTTCCAAGCTAAGTCTGTGCTAACTTCCAAGAAATTTAGAGAGCAAGTCGACTAATTCAACTTTTTAGTGCCTAATACAAGGATGAGATTTAAACAGTGTGCCTAACACAAGGATGAGATTTAAACAGTGTGCCTAACACAGTGAGGACTCTTAAAGTGGAACAAAAAAAGAATCACTAAAATTTACTGTTCATTCTGAAATTTTTTTTGTTGGAAGTTTCTAGAAGCTTCTTAAAAATAACTGCAATACAATTGACTACTTATATTGAAATGTGTCGTTGACAAAAAAAAATTTTAATATAGTTTCATTTGATTAGCCCTCTGTTCTTGGCTAACATATTGAGAATCACTTTTAAGGGAGGAAAAAATATATCCACCCTAGAAAATAAAAGGCACTTTGCATAATGTTAACTCAATCAAATAATGAAAAAAAAAAAGGAAATCAGCTGTGTGCTAGGAACTAACATAAAACATAAATAGCTAACAGAAATAATAGCAAGATAAGTCTCTGGAAACCCAAATAAACTGGAATTTAAGAATTTTATAAAAAATAGTGTATTAACATCAGCTTTAAGTCAGGTTAAAGAAGCATAGCAAAGAACTGTAACAAGCTACAGTCCTCCCCACTCACACCCAAGTTGAGTCCCTCACTTATGTACCAGGCTAAAAAAAGCATCTCTCTTCAGCTAAGGCAAAAAACAATAGTGGGGGGAGGAGAGGAAGCAAAGAGGTCACAGCTCTACCAAATGCCTTCAGGACACACTTGCATCCTTGATACTAGAACAATAGAAGATAAAATACTGAAAGATTTTATCAATTTTTAAAGTATTCTTACTGGTAGGAAAGTCCCAGATATGCAGCTCCCACCCCTTCCCTAACCTGGAGGTCCTCAACCTTCTTTCTTCTCACAATCCAGATCCCATTTATTTCTCCCATCCCAGAGGGCTGGTTTCCCTTTCATCCCATGTATAAGACAGGCAAACAAATCCTTATCTTGCCCAGGTTTTGGAGGGAGTGGTTCTGGGAAGGCTGTGCCCTTCTCCTGCCCCTCAGGCCAGCAGTGGCCTCTTTCAGCACACAGTGAAGAGGGGTGTGGCCGGCACAGGCATTGCTGCAGCCACATCTGAGCATGCATGGGACACCAAGCTACTGGTAAGGCTGCTATTCTGTAGAGAACCAAGCAGAAAGGCAAGGCTATGAGTCTAAGCAGACCATCAATTCCTTTATTTGCACTGGAGCAGAACAGCTTTTTTACGTGGGAAAACAATTAACATGCGAATAAGAGTCCCCAGTGGGTCACTGCTGGCATAAGTGACCGAGACTTTGCTGCCTGTTCCACCTTGCACAAAGCCAGCGTGTGCCAAGCTCCCACAGGCATAAATTCCTCCACCTCTTGGCTTCTGCGGTGCCACATAGACCAGCTGCTCTGTGACCATAGCATCTGCTACATGGCTGGTCTCCTCCTCTGGTGTCTGGTCTTAAACCCTAAATTTGGAGAGTTATGGATGTTCATCTTGGAGATGAGAAGGTCCTGGGCAGACCTCTACAGCACCTTCCAGTACTCAAAGGGCCTACAAGAGAGCTGGAGAAGGACTATCTACAAGTGACAGGACAAGGGGTAGTGGCTTCAAACTGACAGAGTGTGGGTTTAGATTAGATATTAGGAAGAAATTCTTCCCTGTGAGGATGGTGAGGCACTGGCACAGGTTGCTCAGAGAAGCTGTGGATGTCCTGTCCCTGGAAGTGTTCAAGGCCAGGCTGGATGAAGCTCTGAGCAACCTGGTCTAGTGGAAGGTGTCCCTGCCCATGGCAAGGAGGTTGGAATTAGATGATTTTTACGGTCCCTTCCAACCTAGACCATTCCGTGAATTTATGCCTCTGCAGCACTGCAGCAGCTGTCCATACCCTGAGTCTCTCCCCTCCCCAGTTCCTGGAGATGAGGGAACAGCACAGCCAGTGGTTTGCACCAAGAAGTTCCGCTCCCTGTATTGCAGGCTGTGATGGGGAACCAGCCTGCAGCAATGTGGGGTCAGGAAGGCTGTGAGCATGTTTTGGGCCTCCCTATCAAGTCCCTGTCACTGCGTTCCCACTCCTCTCCCAGCTGCAGCACCTCTTGCCCCCATGAGCTCTGCAGATGCAGGTGGGAATGCACACTGTGCCACTCTAGATTAACGCCTGGCATAGTCAGGTTTATCAGCCATAGTCTGCAGGAACCCACCAGGCTGCAGAGCATGGAGCCCTGCAGGAGAGCACCACGTTCTGATCTCTCTGTGCCGCAGCAGCAGAGGTGCGTGCCCAGAGGTGGTAATCGCCTCAATCTGTGCCAGTTAGAAGCCATGTGGAAAGGAAGTCAACACCTAGGACTAGTGTGAAGCATCAAAATCAGATCCCACAAGGGGACTTACGGTATGGCTCTCACCTCTGCTGCCTCTCTCCCCTAAAAACGCATGTTAAGTTGAACACCAGTGTGTGGCATTACAGCTCCCTGCTGCTTTTTGAGTTGTGTATCTGCTGTGCTGCAGAATCCTACAGCTGAGTTTGTTCCACTGATCTTTATACAACCCTGCATCAGACCCTGGAGACAGGAAAGGATGGTAGAGATGCAGTAATGGCACTGCTTCACAAGTACAGCAGCACAGCTCCAGGGCAAGAAAAGAAAGAGCACGAGCTGGCCTCAAGTGCAGGTGGTCAGCTGATATAATGGGTTACAATAGCATATTTAAATATTGCCCTAATGGGCCACTCACACAATTTACAGCTGAAATCACCCATTTCAACTCCTAAGCCATCTCACTACAGAGTCACTATCCCACATCAGAAAAACATTCACCAAACAGCAAGTGACTCAAGACCAAGCTCAATGGGCATGCACAAGCAAAAACAGGATTTGAAGAAATGTTCAAAATGTGTCGTGGCCCTTTACCCCAAGTTCATATTGACCAAATGCTGGGCTAAAGTAAGAACAGGACCTTGTTGCAGGCTTGTCATCATGAAGTAAAGTTCCTATAAAGAAAAGATGGGAAAAAAGTTTGTCTTAATGACAAGGCAAGGAGTAGTGAGAGTGATTATCTCCTGAGGAATACAAGCGAACTGACTCCATACATTTTGCAAGTTTGAATGAATCCTTTACAAAATATTGGTAAGAGTGATATGCTTTGACATGGTTTCACACTTTCAGGTTTTAAAACATTTACTATTTTATCCTGAATCTGTCACCTTATTTGTATATGAATGTTTACCAAAAGAATCAAAACTATCTAGTCTGGCAAATAACCAGCCCTAAAAATATCAGTTCCTAAAGTTTCATCATGTGCTGGAACTTGGATGGCCCTCTGTACAAATATACAGTGACTTTAGTGAAAGAAAAAGCAGGCCCAGTATATAAATATTAATAATCATGTTTATTATGCATTACAACAAAAAGCAGCTTGACACGGAAACTATTTTCTATCAAATATGAAGCATACAGAACTTGTGCCTTCTTGCAAAAAGAAATTAAATTAAACCTATTCTAAGTTTGTACCTCCACACTGTTCTCCTTCAGAGACTTTAGGATTTGGGGGGTTAACAGGAACTAATCTTTTTATTTTCTTTGCTCATTGAAAAACTGTAGATAGACAGAAACTTAACATGAAAGGTTTATTTGAAGGCAACATGCTGAGTACAACCTTTGCAGATGGGGAAGCACCTTGATACCAGCATTTTGGAGGAGGTCGGAGCCATAACAATAGCTGCATCTCCTTTTTTTGAGGTACAGCACAGAAATATTCTTATCAAATGATTTCAAATAAAACTTTCCTTTTCATATCTTGATTTCATTCCCAATCACCATGTTAACTCTCGGATGGTGTGGATATCCCATGCTGAGCATATACTGGCAAACAATTTCCCACCACCAGGATTCCCCAGTGTCTTTAGACTAAAACCCCAGCACTTCCCCTTCCCTCTATAAACACAATCCCTGAAGTAAAATAGTATCTTTTAAAGATACTATTACCATTACCACTTTTAAAGATACTATTACTATTTACCCTCCCTCTCCTTCTTAGTACAAGTACATAGTCTGTGCATGTTTTCCAGCATGCATCTTGAAGATATTAGCAGGAGCTGAGAGATTTATCTCTAGGAGCAGAAGACTGTTGACACATAAAATAAAAAAAAAAGGAAAATATCAAAATCAAAGGAAAATATTAAAATAAAACAACCCCCTTGCCAGCTTCATAAGCCTTTAGCTTTATTCACACAAAATATTTGGCTGATGCATCTTCATTTCACAGCAGTTTTCTACCCCAAAGCAAAAAAGGGTGAAGCAGGACTCTCAATTCTTTATATGCCTTTGGAGGAACTCCAGTTGCAGAGTGAGAAAAGGTCAAATTTGGCAGGTTGACTTTTTAAATGACTTTCACTTGGAGGAGAGGCAGGGGGACAGAGGCTGTGCACGCAAACACACACCGACCCGAACAGTCTAATCCAACCCATCCTGAAATCCTCAGCAGAGCCTCTCGGACATGCCATGACAGACCCAGTAGATAAACAAGAGTGTGTGGAGGCTGTTGGCAGGGCTTTAATCTGTGAGGAGAAGCTGCTCTGCTTCATCTCACCAGCAGCAATTCATTTTTCAAAAGAAATGAGACAGAGGTACTGTTGTTATAGCAACAGCCGAGCCACTCACCAGCCCATCCTCCACCGTGGAGCTGCCTTTGGTGGGTGGCTGTTCCAGTCATCCATGGGGAGTGACTGAGGCTGTGGCAGCAGAATAGTCCTTTCGTTGCTCCTTAAAAAAACCCCAACACAAAAACCAGGGGGAGGTGGGGAAGCCAAGAGGCTAAATTCTCTCTATGCCAGTAGAAGCTGGACATGATTCACAGGGTCTAACACAGGTCCACTTCTCCTCTGTGAGCACCCAGATGAGGCTGATATCATTTTTACAGATGTTTTTGTGTACCAGCTACATGTAGCCACCGACCTTCCTCTCCCTAGGGCAGCTCCAGCCACTTCAGTACAAGACAAGGGCAACAACTCTGAGAGGTCTGGTCCACTTGGCTTCCCAGCTCTGCTGGAACATGCCCTGCTCTGGAGCTATCTTTGCTTCCTGTGGGAAAGCAGAGAAACTAGCCAAAGCCCAAAGTCCATCTTCTTCAGAGAATATGCATGTTTACAAAAAACAAGGCTTATCATCTTCTCCATATGCTCTTCTGTGACTCCTTCTGTTAAAAACTGATCTTTTTGGTTCTTCATGTTGAATCAGTCTGGCACACCAGTCATCATGACCTTCAGTTCCTTTCCATGAAATGAATTCAAGTCTTGGCCCTTCCTCTAGGGTTTCTACTCTCTCTTCCATCAGTGTGTCTGTTCCTGAGTTTACCCCACCCTTCTTCACCCTTCTGCTAGAGCTTCTCCAGAAAGATCTTGATACTTTTTACCTCCAACAGGGAGTACTTACCATGAGCTCTGCCAAATACCACCCCAATTCAGCAGTCTCCAGCCTGCACTCTGATGACTGAGTCAACTTTGCTACTTAACTTCTTGTGCTGCACAATTCCTAAATCAACAATTTAGGAAGTGTCCCAGGGGTGGCTGTGAAGTGACACTAAGCAAGTGGATTTGACATGACAGCATCTGAGATCAGTAAGGAATAATCAGCATTGCCATTTGCACGCCAGCAATTCAGCTCCAACATTTGAAAGGATTTTTTGCACACACCTTCTTGCTCTATCACCTCTGATGCTGCCATTCTAAAGTCAGTGTTGCCAGACTGCCACTGCCTGAGGTACAGCCACATCTTGTCACCACTGGCTTAAGTCCACCAGCTCCATAGTGGCCTCCCAATGACACTTGCTCCAGTGTCCTGCAGAGGTGGTGGGGAGCACAGGACAGCCTTTCAAAAACCCCTGTTGGAGCTGAACTCAGACAAACAGCCAAGCAAAGTGGAGGTGAGTTACATATCACCACTTCCCACAAATGAAAGTATTTCATGCATCCAACCACTCCCCTACTATTTGAACTTCCTCATGCTGCTGAAAGCATGGCACTGATGCCTGCGAATTCACAGGATGAAGCCTGACGTAGTAAATTGATTTTGGAGCACAATTGCTCATTTAAAGCAGATGCTGTGTTCTTCCATGCTAGGCCTGGCTGCCCAGCTCCTGTTGGCCAGGGCAATGTTTCAAATACGCAGGAAATTCACGTGAAATCTGTCTGAAGTTGGTAAAATCTCATCCTGCCAACCTAGCCAGTAACCCGTTCAACTCTGCAGGCTCACAGAGTAACCTCTGCCCCAGGGAAGGGGTCAACCTTTTGCCCCTTACCCTGCAAAGGGCTGCTGGGGACTCTTGTCATCACCCTTGTTTTTGCTGTCAGTCACAAGAAGAACTAAACACCTCGCAGTAATATGATGATCAAGGCACTGGTTAAACCTGCAAGAGCTAACAGGGAGGAAAACAATCTACTTCCTCACATTTTAGCCAGTCAGACAGGAAGAGTTCCTCTCTGAAGAGTGAGAGTAAAAAGTCGCAGTGCCTGGATGGAAAGCTGGCAGCACAGGCCCCTTGCCAGAGCTGCCTACCCTAGCCAGCTGTCAGGGCCCCAGTCACCTGTCAGGCTCCCAGCCACCAGCAGGAATTGGATCACACTGGGAGATCAAGCAGAGAACAGGGAAGAAGGGTAACAAAAAAGGCACTGCAGGAGAACAAAATAGCAACAGCACTGGTGAAGTCAAACCAGGTAAATGCTGTAACTCCACCTGCCCTCAGTCAGCCAGGTAAGGATGCTGGTGTGTGCTAAAGCAGCTTGAGAAAAGCTGAGTGCAAAGACATTGCACAGAAAGTTTAACTGAACTTTAGAGCACAAATTATTTAATGGATGGAATGCTGTTATCACTGTCAAAGAGCCTTCCTGCCCAAATGCATGATCTACATGTATGTATGATCTACTTCTCTTCAGATCCATCTAATTTGCTTCAACCCAATAGGGTAAACACTGGCAAAGCAGTAACCTCGTTGCTTTGAGAGTGCCAGCACTGCTCATTTGTGTGAAAGTGTTAGTGAAGGTGCTAAGAGCCTGGAAGCTGAACTACTGAGCTGGCAGTGCCTACTCCTGCCTCTCACACCCAGCAGCCGAGCTCTGCTCTGTCTGAAATTGTCCTTGCAGATGGCATGAGCTGCATTTTCAGGGTGTGTTATGAGGATTTAGTCATGCAGCCTCTAACTGACTTGTGTGGGAGTTGTTCTGATAAGTCTTCACCCTTGGAAAACATTTCCAATCTGCTTTGTATCTGGACAGAAGACAGGCTAATGATAAAAAGGAGACACTAGAGATTATTAAAGCTGTGCCTCCCAAAGAACTCCTACAAATCAGGGTAGAAAAGAAATGCAGGAACCTCTTGTGTTTTAAACTAAGAAGCAGCAAAACAACATACCCAGTGTTGTTGCACATGCACCACAGCTACTCAGTAGCTTTTTAAACTGTGTATGTGACACTAGGAATGGTTTCCTGGAGAAAACCTTGTCCCAATTCATCCTTCGATGAGCACAAGTCATAGCAGGCAAGTGAAATACGCTGTTGGCATCCTGCCTGCCTAGCAAAGGGGTATGTGGGACATGAAAGCATTCCTGTCCTCTGCAAAGGAGGAGCGGCTGTGTGACACAGCCTCTGCTTTCCTTGTCATTAAGGCACCAGTAGGATGTGAGCTCTGTTCCTGACTTCAGAACTGACAGACTAAAACCTTGTCTAACTGATGTAAGGGAAAAGCCCTTCCTATGCTTAGGGCAAGCAAATTACCTTCCAGCTGCTTGCAAAATACTGCCATGGCACAATCTACATACATAATATATTACTCCAGAATATTCTCGGAGAAACTTTGAAGAATGAGCCAGAAGAGACAGCGAAGGCACGACAGTACTCCCCTGATGACACCATAGATTTCCATGGACTACGAGTTTCTGTTGGATCTCTTTTATTACCAAAGCCTGTCTAGTGCATGATCTCTAGAAGACAGATAGCAAGCTGACAGAAGGCTGAACTCAGAAATGGCACAGTTGTCTTCCATTCATATCACTGGTGTTAACTCCCAACACAAAACACCTCATGGCAACATAGCTACATATTCCATAGGTGCGTGAAGCAGCACCTTCCAGTTCCTCAAATCAATGTGTGCTAAGTAATTTCAGGGATTCTTCCAAGTGACTAAGATCAAGTTCATGCTTTTTGAAGCAAAGTATTTTATACAACTGGAAAAGGAAGGAAGTGAGAGCCACATAGTCTATACACTGTACCTGTCCAAGCCCATACATTTTAGTCACGCTCTTGGGATAACATCATAAATGAAACTTCCACCTGAAAATAATTTAAATATCAAATTAACAGATTTCCACAACTAACACATTAAAAGAAAAATCTTGGGAAACAGTTATATTGTGCTGCAAACAAAATGGTGAATTTAGCCTCCTCTTCCCCATCTGTTCCCTGTGCCTGAATGGGCAGCTTGGCTGAGGACATAGGTCAGCTGAAGATTTTTCTGCAAGGACAAATACCTTTAAAGGGGTGCAGGTTATCTAAGTACAGGTTGAACAATTAACAATACAGTAAGCATTGCAAAGGAGACCCAAGCATGGAGGAAGGGGAGGGAAATGAATCCTTTGTATGGTAATTAATTCTCGTATTTCTTCTACATTTTAATTGTTTGCATAGTAATGAGACATGTCTTCTGGGGAAAGGAAAAAAAATCCAACATGGGACAGATGAGTTTGGAAATAAATTTGTGCTAAGCTACTGACCATTTGAAAAATAAATAATAAAATCAAATAACTGAAAATCCCAAAATAGAAAAGATGTCAGAGACCACTTTTTCCTTCAGTCAAACAATTCCCTGATCAGAACAATCAGCTTGATCCATCTCTAGGAAAGAAGAGCAATGCAGCAACTGGTTGTTTGTCTTGACTTTGCATATCTCTTTAAAAGAACATAGGCAGCAGCAGTTTTGAAAGACTCTCGGACAAAACCCACGGCTCAATCCTGAAAGATGCTGAAGCCTTTGGGTCACAGAACCATAGAAAGGTCTGGGTTGGAAGGGACCTTAAAGAGCATCCTGTTCCAACACCCCTGCCATGGGCAGGGATAACACCCCAGACCAGGTTGTTTAGGGCCCCATCCAACCTTCCTTGAACACACCCAGGGTGAATCCCCTTAAATTCACTAGGAATCAGGGGCACATTGATAAGGTCATTTCTTCTGCACCAAAATTTCTTCAGAGATAGACACTATGTCTGATGGAACAACTCCTCTTTGCATTTTTTTTTTGGCTTCAATGCAAGTTATGGACAGCACTGCAAAAAAAATAAAATTCAGGATCACTGAAGATCTGTGAAGACTCAAGGACTCAAAGGACTGTATAGGATGCCCCAGACATCTTCCGAATTATTCTGAGCATAGTTTGAAAGCTATTTGCCATGGGCTAAAGGCCAGACAGCACTGAATAGCAGATCTGCCCTAAATATGGCCAAGTAAACCATACAAACGTTAGCTCTTTGTGGCCTCAGTACCTTCACCTCAAGCTGACCTCAGGTCCCACAGAGCCACACAGCACAACTGATGGAAAAGCACGTCTGGTCTCCCAGCTATTACCAGAGTCACAGACCCACAAGGCTGGACTTGCTGTGTGGCGTCAACTGCAAATGTACTATTTAAGTCTACTGATGAAGTGTAAAGAAAAAATTTTAACCAAATGAAGGCCCTGATTCAGCACAATATTTAGCACATGCTTCACCTTGAGTACACTAAGCAACCTAAAATACAAAGAATGGTTTATGCAATGCATGACAACATCAGACCAAGACCTTTGCTCAGGTCTTACCTTCTTTATTTCATTTACAGCAGCTGTCTCCAACCCAGGATAAACCTCTTCCTCTCTCCCATCTTACTCTGGATATACCTACACAGTGTTGAACTCATGGCAGCAATGGCAGGAAGATTCCCAAATCCCAGAGGTGTGTAAGGCTTTGAGATCTCTCCACACAAACCAAAAAGATTACCAGGAGAAAGGTGGGCAGTGTTCTGCCAAACAGGTCACATTCCCCAGTTAGTTGTGGCCATGCACCACATTACAACCAGGCACTTTTATGTATTTGTATATTTTGAAAACAGCCCTCCAAGGGAAGGAACTGCAGCTCATAATGCTGCAGATGCAGCACGCAGATGCATAATGCAGATGTCTGTACGTTCCCAGTGTACACAATACAGTTTTTTGGTGTTTTGTTTTGTTTTGTTTTTTTTACTTTTTTCCTTTTGGTGTCAAAAAAAATTCCCTGGTTTTTCCACGAAAGTGCACACATGCACATGTAGTCACTGCCCATGATACTCACATGGGTTTTAATCTCAGCAATCTATGCATACTAGGTATATATTAGCAACTAATTAAAATTAAATTTAGACTTCAAGTCCCATTCACCACTGAAGGTTTGGACCCCTAACAGTGCTAAATAAACACAAGACTAAAAAGCACTTGTAGTTGTTGTAGGTAAAGACCAAGTTACAGAGAACACTACAGTTCTTTCCTAAACCCCTTGAAGGTCTGAAGCACTAGACATCATAGTTTACTACTAGATAAGCCATAGAAATGCATTATAAGCCAGTGTGAATTCGTATAATGGGCTTCCACTTATCTTATTTTCCTTTTTAAAAGACTTCCCCTTCCCTCCTTTTTTTCCTATTGTAGGAATGATAAGCCACTGTATTGGGTCTGACTGAGGTAAAGCTCACAGCCCTTACAGTGCTGTGCTTTGCACTGGTAGCTGGACGGGTGTTGATAACAGACCAGTGTTTTGGCTACTGCCGAGCAGTGCTGTCCCTCTGACATTCCTTCCTCCACTAAAGGGGATGGGAGTGGGCGAGATCCTGGGAGGGGACACAAGCAGGCCAGCTGACCCAAATGAGCCAAAGGGATATGCCATACCATATGATGTCAGCTCAGATATATAATCTAAGGAAGAGAGGAGGAACCGTTACGTGTGCTGAAGCCCTCCTTCCCAGGAAGTGTCTGAACATCGCTGCTGATGGGAAGTAGAGACTGATTTCTTTTTTTTCCCTCTTTAGCTCTTGCACGTGCACATCTCCACTTGTTTCTGTCTTTTTGCTGTAATAAAACTGCCTTATCTCATCCTGCTGGTTTTTCCTCCATCTTGTTCTCTCCCCTGTCCCAGTGGGAAACGGAGTGATAGAGCGACTGAGTGGGCACCTGGCACCCAGCCACGGTCAGCCCACAACAGCCGCCTAGTACTAAGTGCTTTTAATTTCTTAGTCTGAAGACACAGTACTCTTGGGCTACTACCAGAATTATGTGGATTTTGGTCTCAGAAAAACATAGATGAGATGAATCTAAAAAGAAAAATAAACCTAATTGTGTGTCAACCCCCAGACCATCATTTATCACTTAAATGCTGTCATTCAGATGCAAACATACATTAAACCTCTAAATTTCACTTCAGAAAACAGAACAGGCAGCTGCCTAAAGCTGTATATTAAGGCAGTGGCAGGGTTAGAACTGGACTCAAATCTCCCAAATCCTATCCCCAGCTAATGGGAATACAAAATATCTTCTATCTTGTCAGATCAATGTGCTTTTGTGTCTCCTTTTTTTCTTATTCAGGAAAAAGAAGGGGTGTGTACGGGGAGCTATGAAGAGTCTGAGAACTCTTGTAGGCACCATAAGAAAGGTGCCGGCAAAAAACAGGTCAAGGCATTCCAGTCTTAAGAATGCGATTCATACCCCCTATATCAGGCTGAGATGGTATATGAGATAAATCATGCTCCAGAAGTGTCTTTTTCTTTTCACTAACCTTAAAGTGAGCCTTAGTAACTAGCAGAAAAAGACACATCCACAGTCAGATGCCTCCATCTGGACCCTCCCCAAGCCACTGTTATTTGCCCAGTCACAATTAGGGCACTAATTACATGCTACTGCTGTTGACACCTGTGTTTAATAAAGATTTCTGTCTGCCTGGGTTGGGTCTTTCCCCCAGTTTCATTTCCAGAGGCTTCAGTTTTGTTCCTCTAAACTCTAAGAAAACAAGCTTAAAATCTTCCTAGTTTGGCCTATAATAATGATACTACATTTGCTCTTGGAAAGAGTGTTACTTTCTTGCCTTGCCAAGGGAAAGAAGGTTGTGCAGCTCCAAGTTCTTGCTTAGTAACTTACAAGTTCAATCACTTCTGGGTTATTGAAGAGAGGCAAGGAGAAGGGGAGAGCTACGAGGAGGAGCTATCAGTTTAAATCCCAGATAAACAGTAAGTAGTGTTACAGTCATGATGGTCTAAGCAAAGTCTACAGAGAGGGAAAAAAAAAAGTATTTTTAATGAGACACACAGGGAACCATCGACAAGCTTTGGGGTAAGCAAGCACTTCTTCCTTCTTTAATGACAGTTATAGTAACCTTAGTAACAATTGTAACAATGAGCAAACATGCTAAAGAAATTATATAAAATCACGTAGCTATTTGACATATAAGATTGTGTGCAAATCTGCTGTGTGATAGCTTCCCATAGTATAAAATTTGTTTTTAAAGGAAATTACATGGGCAGCAGGTTGAGGTTTTTCCTAGGGCTATTTACAATACTCCTTTTTTTTTCCTCCTTTCTTCTAAGCTTTTCAAAACAGTCAAATGAAAATAAAAGCCTGGCAATTAGCATATTTCAGAATTACATTAAGGGCCTAGCTTTAAAATGCACAGCTGCATGAGAGTGACTTTTTTTCAGTGCCAGGTGGATGACACGAGGCCAAAACCAACTTGAATAGTGTGGGTCCTGATGGCTGTAGGATTTGCAGGGACCATGATTTCATTGTATCTGGGGACATAAGTCATTACTATTTTATTTTTTTTTTCCAAAACTCCAAAGCTTTCTGGTATTGCCAAACTCCAAATTCAGACCTGAAATAATCATATTAGAAACATTCAATGCTGTAAGCAGAGAGGATTTTCCTGACTCATCAGTAAAGTAGTGGCAGCCTTCTCCTTTCCCTGCTAATGAGAAAGGACTGCAATGCCTGGAACTAAAGCAGATATTTTTCCCGTTGAGTGTTCCCAGTGTCTCTGTACAGCAGCATAACCTACCCAACAAAGTTCTCTCCATATAGGGCGTGGAAATGTTACCAGAGAACTACTAAGTGGGCCCCATGTAAAAGGCTCCCTAAGGAGCTGTGGGGGAACACAACAGGGCACAGCACCCTTCTTGGGTATGCCGTCTCCCCAGGTAGCCACTGTGGAGCAGAGGTTCAAACCACAAGGATTCAGACTAAACCACAGAACTGCAGAGATTCTCCTCTTGGTCCCAGCACAGCAGGGCTGCACACAGCCTGTATGCTCTGGCACTCCTGGCTCCAACCTCTCCTAGTAAAGGCACGCACACACAGGAGTACCCACTGGGGATAAAGCTGCTCTCATGATAAGAGCTACAACTAGTCCCTGCCTCCTCTGCTTTTTCCAGTGCTCTGCTGGAGCCCTGGAGTTCTCACCAGGGTGGCAGCAGTGATCACAGGAGGCTGTAACAAACAAGTGGCAAGATGCCATTGCAAATCTGTGCAGCGATGTGAGGCTGCAAGGAGCTAGGTATGAAATGTGCATCAGGCAGGTGGGAAATATTTGCTCCCCCCTTGCACAGTCCCATCTTTTTCCCTCTCCTGTTCCAGTTCACATATCACAGCCTCATACAGTGAGCCTTCTGCAGCCTCAAGTTTTGTGGCTGCAGAAGGTAAGGTAGTCCTAGAGCATTGAGCCTTCCTTCTGACAACTCCAGGGCCTCTGCTTGCCTGGTGCATGCCCATATGCTGCAAACAGCCTCTCCCCATCTTTCCGACTTCTTTCTTCCCAGCTCTGCTGGTGTTTACAGGTCTTGAATAAAGCCATGAGAAATACTGCCCTCATTAGCAGTTTCTTCAAAAAGTCAATTGGAGCAGGGCAATAATCTCCTCCAGCAATTTTCAAACTCAGACGAAAAACATGTAAGGAGACAAAGCCTAGAGTTGCTCCAGGAATTCCAGCTACCGCTGATGAGAGGAATTTGCATAACATGCCCCCCATATTCAGCGCAAGCAAGAAGCTTCTGCTACAACTGTTTTCTTGGCTTTCCTCATTTCACCCCACTCTTCAGGAACAAGAAGAAACCTTCTTCACATATGCAGGGGGCTGCAAAGGCAAACTGTGTACAGATGGGCTCAGCAAGAGGTTCTTAGACCTGGGATAGCTGAAAGATGTGCCAGGGAAGGCTGACTGTGTGCCTGCTCTGTTTTTTACACTCTACTTGCTCACTGGTGAGTGGACGCTCGGCTAAATGCCCCTTTGAGATGACCCAGTACAACAGTTCCTATACCCACAGTGTCTGCAGAAGAATACTTAGAAGATCTTTACTAAAATAAAGCAAACAGAACCCTCCCTCTACCAGATTTTCATTGTTCTTGTTATGAAGTATTTTGATGCTAATATATGATTTTACAAAGCAGCAGCTATACAATGCAACGTGGTACAAACTCATTTCTAGTAGCCCCTAAATAAAGAGGAGTTGGTGCAAAATAACAACCTTAATCCCTTGCTTTACTGCTTTTTGAACATGGACTGAATGCCAGATTGTGGTCAGCCTACCAGAAAATTACCAATTGACCATACTTTCTCTTCTTCCCCTGTTCATCCCCCACCTCCTCCCAAAATTTGCAGCTCCAACACAACCAAAACCTACCTACCTGACTTTGGGTTCTGAAAGACTGTTATTACAATTCGGAAGAAGGAAGAACTGTGACAACTACCACACCAAACGTGAGGAGGCATAAGTAAGCAATTTTAGCTGTTAGGATCTCAACATCCGTTGTAAAGAGAACTCCTCTCACTAATATCCAGTTCATACAATATAATTAAAAGCTATTTTTTCATATACAGAGAGCTTCTATTTCACACGGAAAGTGAAAGACACCAGTAGGAGCTGCAGACAAGAGAGCCTTGATGCCAAAATCTTCAATGTGCCGAGGTCCCTGACACAAATGACAATGTTATGTCAAAAAATTAGGTTTTGCTAGAGAACAGACCAGTCACATCACATATAAAAAGTCATAGAACTGATAAATGTCACTTAAGGAAATGTGAATTGTCATGATACTCAAAATGCATTTTTTCTGCCTTGTATGTTATTTTTATGCCTTGTATGGGATCCTCTCCAAAAATGTAATCTAATAGAATTTAATTAAACAATAAACTCATTAAATTTTTGAAAATATAGAAGAATAAATATATGGAGATCCTAGAAAGGCAAAGAGACTATTTTTTCTTTTTGCTAGTTTTCCTTACTTTTCACACGTGATGCTGTGACTCAAATTAACTCCACAGAAATTCTGAATATAAAAAGACCACCAAATTAATTTTTTAATAGTGAAGGAAAGAAAAAAATCAACCTTGTTGGCAGAACTTGAACTCCATTCCTCAGAATGATTAGTTTGGCCACTGGAGGGCTCCAATATTGTTTCATAAAAGCAAAAGAAAGTTTACTAGGAAGGATAAACACATAAATAGCCTGAGCAATAAAGTTCAAACATAATACTCAGCCTGAACCAAGATCTATGGGCTTGCAAGCATTTCGTAAGAGTCAGGACTAATTTAACTATTGCTTTGCTATTGCAGCACAAAAGGATTTGAAGAAGAATGATTTTCCTACAGTTTGACTAATAATGTCTCCTCTAATACAGCACCTATTAAAATGGGTTTTGTATGCAATTGCAGAATGAGTAGGTATCTGCAGAAAAGCAAAATCCAAAGGTTTTCTCGCTACATGTTAGTAAAACACTTCTTCATGAAAGCTCAGTGCTGCAGAGTACCAAAGAAGCACATTCTCTGTCTCTCTTGTGACGCCAATCTTCCCAGTGAAAGTTTACGGAGATAAATCAGGGAACTCAGAAACTGGGAGGACAGGGAGGTGCTCCTGATACATAAATTCCTTGACAGTTCTTCTTTGGATAAGCCATTGTTGGGAGTTGCCTTTTATTTTTTAAGAAGATTTACACGTTCAGGCACAGAAAGTCAAGGAATAACTGGCCCTAAAACTAATGGGTCTTTTCCCAGTAACATGGCAGCCAAGATCTTATCAGAAAAATGTTATGTGGTCCTGCAGAAGTAACTACAGGCACTGATGTCAGTTGATAAGCTAATGACTGCAGCTTATCAGCTGATAAGCTAATGACTGCAGTGCTCCAGTTAATGATAAAACAAAAGCTATTTCAGCATAGGAGCATGAGAAAAAGTATTTTGGACATCATTCTACCTACAAACTTACAGGAGGGGAAAAAATGTCTAAGTACCCCCTGGACTCCCCAGTCCTTCCAGCTGGGGGTGGGGAGAATTAATCCTGGGCTGAGATGCTAAATGTTGGAAGTTTCACACTGAGCCAAATTTTACAACTGACTTAAGCAGTACTGAAAATAGAGGACATTTATTGGAAATATTGAAAGATGCTAGTGGGTACTATGATAAGCCCAACTGAGCACTGTTCTTGTTTGATGAAGTGCACTGTATTGGGCTGATGCACAAAACATCATGGTTTGCTGGCACATGCTATTTTTTTCTGCTTCTTCAATGTAAAGGAAAAAAGAAAAAAAAAAAGCTTGCTTAAAATATCCCTGCTGCTCTCCTGTAGCCCCTTCCTCCAGCACATCACACATTAATGCCAATCTGCTGGGAGACTGCAATTCGAACATAATGAGATATTAATGAGCTTTGCACATGTCCCCAGCCGCAAGTGTTCCCCACCTCTGCAGCTCATTTCTCACAAAGCTACAGAGATGTTTTGCTTGTTTTCCTGACACTGCATTTGTGACTTCCCCATCCTGCCCCCCCACCCCCGCAAACCCTGCTGCACCCTTCCTCTTAAGCTGCCAGCTCTAAAGAGCACCAAATGGGCTGGCACTGTCTTGTTTCCCGGACTAATGGATGCTTGTTTAAACACTGGAGCTGTTTGCATTGCTGTGGCTCACTGCATGTTAAACACAGTCCTCTGAAACCCAATGCCAATCCAATAAAGGTATCAGCAGTTCAGTGTGGGGAGGCAATTACTATCAAGTCCCAAGTGTGCCTTTTAAGCTCAAGGAAGGAAAATTTGATTGAACAACTAAAAGCAAAATCTGATTCAGTTCAGCATCACGGGGAAGACACGAGGTTTCACTGCAGCCAGGCCTGTGGAGGGCAGGAGCAAGTCAATGGGTGAGCTGGGGAGAGCAACTGCACATTGTTAAGAGGGCTTTTAAGCTGGCCTGGTAGTGATGCTCTCCTGCCTCCACAGAGCTCCTTTCCCATTCATCCACACGCCAAGGTGTGCTCTCTTTCCTCCCCCCACCCACCCCACTTTTTTTTTTTTTTTTAATTTTAAATTATATGCTGCCAATTTTGTTTCACCCTTCATCAATTCTTGAAACAATTCTTCCCCTGGTAAAGGTCTTTTCCTCTGTACAAAGTCATTGTCATATCAAAGGGGAAGTGTTATACAGGAGCAGCTATGACAGAGGGCTGATGGTAACCAAAAAAAGATCTGTGCTTCATTGAGAGATGAAAAAAATCCAAATCTCGGACTAACTATAGTCAATATTTCAATGGACCTGCTCTTTCCCTGGCTGAAGGCAGAAAGTCAAGGGAGAAAGAAGATGCATTTCCATCCATTTAATCCATAGAAAAAAAGCTGCTTTAAAATGTTCTACTTCCTTTACTTTTAAGTGAAAGATAAGGAGAGAAGGTAGCAAGGGAATATTTTCATTTTATACTTCATATTTTTTTCTTTAATTTTAAACAGACTCTGTAAGATGGCCTCACTCTGAGGGCAGCTTTGCAAATGCTATGGAAAGTTTTCCAAGCACTTTTTGTGGCCGCAGCTACCCTCAGGAACCTAGGAAAAGGGGATTTGCCATACCAGACGAGGCCAGCAAGCCAGCAAGCTTGGCATCCTGCCCTTAGTTGTGTTCCACAGCTCCGAGACTGTGGGGGGCTAAAATTTTCCTCTCCCTTCCATGCTGCAGGGAAGGGATTGTGTGTACAGCTGGGAATCAGGGGAAAAATCTTTGAGGGTGAACCTGTCCTCCTCAGAGCTGAGTCCCCAATACTGTGGGACAAGTTTGCCCTGTAGAAGGACACAGCTGGCAGAACATAACTGGCACCAGCCCATGCCCAGACTTCCCGACCACCACCCCAGCCAGGGCCGGCATCTGGCTAAAGGGCTTAAGGATCAAGCTGTCCCTTCAAAGCAAATTTCTCACAGGTCAGAAATCTGGCGTGATGCTAAGAAGTGCAGGCTGAAAGGTAGAAGGTTGTGCCAATTAGCTGATTACTGAAGGATTAATATCATCTGACTGCCATCACTCCCATTGGGAGAAACTGCCATTCTCCACACTGCAGCAAGGAGGGCAGGGAGAAGAAGCATTGCGTAGTTTTGAAAAGAGCTATCTGCAGGGGAGACTACCTCTTTTTTATTTTCTTACAATTTAAGAAAACAACTTGTGGAGAGAGGATGGAGTTAATCCCAAAATCTTACCTTTCCTGCTCTAGAATTACTCTTGGAGCTGCAAACTCCCTGCAGACTCCAAACTCAGGGCAGACAACAGGATGCCACAGGCAGCCTGAGTACAGCTAGTTAGAGTGACTGCCTGATGGGTGTTTTGACAGAAATTAGGAGCTTTAAACCAAGAGGGTAAAAGTGCTGGGAAACATTTGTAGTGTTTATTTATTTTTTTTTTAAAAAAAGCACAGTAACTTTCCTATTTTCAGTTTTACACCAAAATACAAACAAACAAACAGCACTTGTTTTTGCTGGCATTCCTTGCCAGAGCTGGGGCAGGGGGGAGGATGAGCTGGAGACATAATGTCTAGGTAAAGGGGGAATCCTTCCACACACTGCTCTTCAGTTAGGGCTTGGAATCTACAGATTTAATTTCCACACCTTAGAACAAAGATTGTTACTAAGAGGACAGGGCAAAGTGCACCATTGTCCTGGGTGGAGCAATGCAGAAGCCAGAGCCTAACCAACACCAAAACAAAATCCAGGCTGTCTAGAAAGCATCACACCCAGAGATCCCCGAGAGGCTCTTGTCACATTATAACTCCTTCACTCTCTTGAAGCTGAGAATACAGTTTATGTGAGAGCTTGAGAAACCCACTCACCTACTCACCAGTGGTAAGTGGAATGATTTCCTGATGAGACTGGGGAAGGACATGGCTCTTAAAATCATCAACTGCTGCTGAATCTAGCCTTTAATTTGAACAAAACAGCACAAGAACAAAAACCCCAGCCCTTGTGATTGCACAGATAACTTCCCAAATATGACCTATTGGCGTGCTTGTGTTTCTGAGTCTGCAGATGGGTTTCTGCTGTTCCCAAGAAGCTGCACCGTGAAATCAATAAGACTCATTAAGGATAATCAGTACCCTACGGGCAGCAGCAAAACTGCCAAGAATCCTGCCAGTTTTGTCCCTCTACTGGTACTGGGGAAGCTCTGATTGACAGGAAAGGTAGATTTCACACTTGCTTACATTCAGCAGTCAGACGAAGTTGCAGATGAAGTCCTGTGGGAAGGTCTAGCCACAGCATCCCACAAAGAATACCAGCATCTGCTCCAGTCAGAGAAGGGCCTTCCAACCTCACAATCACCTACACATGTGTGTCATCCCACTGCAACACGGGATGAGGCCCCTTTCTGTCTTCTTTTGCATCCTGGTATACTGCTTATCCTTGAACTCCTCAACAAGCTTTCCCGCCTCCTGACACCCCGCCATGCTGGTGAGTTGATAATCTTCAAGTCCTCAGCTTTGAGATGCACAGGGAGCTATACCATGAAAGACAGAACATGCTGTTAAACAACACAAGGTGTGCTGGAGGTTATTTTCATTCTCTTAACTCTAGCACTGCAACTAGAGGATCTGCCACCCATTGTCTTCCCATATGTCGCTGGTGAACCACTAAGGAGATATCTTGGGATTCAAGGAAGGGACCCAGTGGTCTCTTCAGCTTGTTCAAGGTCTGCCTCTCCCCACCTCCCATCTCATTTCAGTCACTACCAGTTTTTGCTTGGTCCCTTCAGCCTAGAACCTCCTTGGGCACTGAACTGGCCCTGGACCACACCGCACATGCTCTCTGACACAGACTAGCATAAGTGACAAAACAGATGTGTAGACAGGGCCACTGAAGATGAATCACCATGGGGATTTTAATTACAGAATGAAATTACTATCAATTTTTAAAGATTCAGTTACTTGAAGGCATACATTACCTACTTGTTACTTGTTTAAAACATATTTCACTATTTGATTTGAAATGGTACCTCTGAAGGGACTGACTGGTTTCCATCTTTGAGATATGACTCAAGGAAATGCACAAAGAACACAATAAAGTTTAAAGCAACAAGAATTTCCTCCTTCCCATCCCCTTTGAGTAAAATGCACCATGACAGCATAGTTATACATTTACAGTTTAAGTTGATCATTCCTCAGATTAAAATAGCTTTTTCCAGGAACCTAGAACCTAGGTTTACACAATGGAGATAACGTCCTATTAATCAATATTGTGGAAGAAAAGTGCTGTAAGAATAAATTGCTGTACATCCAATGTCTGTAACTTGTTCAGACAAAAACCCTGAACATGCTTAAAATTCACATTTTCAAGGGAAATAAATGGAAGGATTGACAGAGACTAGGAGAAAAACCTAGGGGAAAGAAAAAATCCCCTGAGTGTTCCTCAACCATAGTATCATCTCATCAGAAAATGCACAGGGTGATGCTGAGGTAAAGGAAATGGAGAAGATGCCATTTCCTGCTTCATTTCCTGCAAGGAGAATCTGGAGCTAGGTTTCATCCTTACAAATCTAAACCACTACATGTAGACTAAATGTTTTGTTTGCAGTCCCAGGCCTCCAAGGGAAGCACTCAGTTACAAGCAGCAGTGGCTGAGCTCTGCCTCTGTAAAGTGGAAGGGCAGTGAGAGAAAGCGGAGGTGTGAAGAGTAAGGAATGGGGGTTGTCACTTCCAATCTTGGTTTCTAGGTCCTGAGTAGGGTAAGTACAAGCTCTACTACAGAAGATACACTTACTGGCCTGGGAAGTGGAATTTCAGGTTGTCAGTTACAGAAACAAGGGAGGAAAAAAACCTACAAAACACCAAAAGCAACCACCTACATTTTCATTTCCAGAACAGTTCAAATATTAAGTGTGTCTCATCTACACAGATAAAGGAGCCGGGTTTTGAAAAATGCCAAATATCAGATTTCTGAACATGAGACCTTTGCATGTAAGTACCTTTGAACAGGTACCCCAAAACTGAAAGACATTTCTGGAAATGTTTCTTGTTCCTGCCAGTTCACATCGATAATCACTGCCTCAAAATCAGCAACATTAGACTGGTATTTACTGTCACTAACCACACAAAAATCAGCCACATAACAGTGCACAAAAATGGCAAGCCATCAGTTGTACTTCATTGAAGGTACCTAATTAGAATGTTATGATATGCCCAAGCATTAATAAACTTACATCAGAGGCTGCTGACTACCTGTGATTTTGTTTGGTCTCTTTAAGAAACCTGAAGAATGGAGGCAAATTAGATGTTATTGGAAAGCACTTTGCAGAACACCCGGAGAGTGGCCCACGTGGCAGAATTTGGAAAGCGCACTAGGAATTGATGGGCTTTGTGTTACTGACAGACAAGGGAGGCTGATTTGGTTTCAAACAGCTGAAAATATCCCCACTTTTGGTCATCTGCCATGTCTCATGCTGGAACCTTTGGTGTATCTCAACCATCTCCCCAGATTCCTGCAACTCATAGTACAGCATTTAAAACTAACTGAAAACAGTGACATGTTCACCTTAAAATGCCTCACTGAAATAATTTCCAAAGTGGATTCTGGTACTTCCCCAAATAAAGTGTGTGACAGAGCCAAAGTGTTTCACTTGCAGTGATGCTAAAGACTGGGCATGGCCAGCCTGTGCCATAAGAACTGGATCTGGCCTACAAGGCAGTTTTTCTTGGTGCCCATGTCAGCAGGGCAAACCAATTACTATTTTCAGCATGCTTCTGGTGTCTTGAGCACCGGCAGCAGATTGAAAGGACTGGCACTTATGAAAAGGATTGCAGCTGATCAGGGTTTTTTTCTACCAACTAAATGGAACAATTGCCTTCTTTGGCCTAAGACACCAGGATTTATAGATCCTACAATGTAGATTTAAGGTCATCCAGTAGCATATACTTTCTCTTTTCTCTATGACATATTTAGATAATCAGAGGAACGGTTATTAACGGTAACGATCAAGCAAATACATCAATAAATCAGACTAATGTAATTCTAGTAACCGGCAACTCAGAGATGAAAACTCAGATGTCAACCTAAAACTCAGATTTCAAAGTAATTTTTCAGAGGCCATGCTATTCATAGACAATTAACACTGATGCCTACAGGAAATCTCACCCAGCTATGGGACAGGTATCCAATCCCCTCTAAGTCACTTCAGCTCTACAGTGGCCCAGAGAACTCCAGCTTATGCTTCTTTGGACATGCCATGAGAGTGTTCTTATATAGGAAACACCATCACATACTTCCTTTCCTATAACAGTTTCCTTCCTCTCTCTGAGCTCACGGGGATGTGTGCTGATGTGGATGCATGTTGATGTGTGAGGAAGTTCACTACTCATTTCAGCTCTCGGCTAATTATCCAGTTTGCATCTGTTCAGCTGTACTTCTGCCTTGCATCTGTTTCACCCAAGGAAATCTTGTAGAAAGCTTCAAGAAAAGAAAAAAAAATCCAGGCAAATACAATGTTTGTCTTGGCACTTCTGTATTAGCGGCCAGGCTGATAGTTCTGCCTATGGAAGTGACAAGTTTTGCATTGTTTGGCCTGCATTTCTCCTTCAGAAGCAAGCACAGAAACTATCAGCAGCAGTGTTGTACAGAGTGAAAGAAATAATCTGTTCAAAGCCTTTCCTGGAAGCTCTTCCAATAAAAGTTGAATAAAAATTTCTTGCAATTTGAATTGAAATAAAAATTTCTTGCAATTTGAACAAGTGATCACTCCAAACCGGAACTTCCAGAATTTAAATAGTCCTGTGATTATTTTAGTTCTGGATTATGACGCACACTTCACATAAATCCCCTACCTGAGTAACAGCTGCAAATCAAAACCACAATAGACATCACGGGTAGGCCAAGTGAGCAGCCTTTTGGGCTGCCTGATTTTGGCAGCTAATACCTGCAGCAGCTTCTGTCTTCCTGCTCACTGCTGGCCAGAATGACCTCAGGACAGGAAGCTGGCAGATTTTGCAAGTAACACACCGTGTCAAAGACACTGCATCCAGGTCCCTTGTGTCAGCTGCAACCACAACCCAGCTGTGAATGCCACAAATTTAGGGAATACTTGAGTTGCACTTTTCGGGTAGCCCTCTCCACCCTGCTTAATTTTGATTACTTTGTCTTCCAGGACTTTATCTTCATTCCAGCTTACAAAGCGTCTCCTGCTGGTGGACTGACAAAAAGAGAGCCAGTAACAAAGCAGCCTAATATTGTCTTAGTCAAAAAAGTCTCCTCAGAAGAATAAGTGGCAGGAGGGAAGTGGAAACCCCGTGGAGCAAAAGTACACAAAAGCTGTGCTGATGTTAGCTCTGCATCCCCAGCTCCTATTGATGTTTATTCCTTAAATGTGTCAGTAATAACAGGAACATCAGCCAGCACTGATTTTAAGAAGGGAAAGAAAGGAGAATGTCTTTTTTCTTCTCTCTCTCATTTAGCTCCCATGGGCAGCCCCTACCTGGACTGGTTCTCTTGTGTCTGGGGCTCTGCCAAGAGGCTGTGCCCTGGCTCAGGGCAGGCAATACTCTGCATGGCTGTCCTGGCATTTGCTGGGCCTTTGCCCAGCTATTGGTGGCTTATCCCATCATATATTATACATTATACACTCCATGATGTTTACAGGCTGGACAGCTAAATATTTACCTAATGTAATTTACCCAATCAAACTTTGGGTCTGATAAACTTACAATAGTAACAGGTGACCTTTGACCCTTCGGGACTCTCTGCTTCCTGAGGTCCATGATAGGTGTGTTGTGAAACCAGAGCCTGGCTGTCACTGCATTAGGATCCGGGAAGAGAAGATGATAGAAAGCTACTTTTAAGCCAGACCTGCCATAATTTTGGTCTCAGATGGAAAGACTTACACCCCAGACTGAAGTTTCCAGCACTACCGTTTATAGGAGGAAGGAGGTAGACAGAACAACATTCTCTCCAGCGCTTCCCTACTTCTCCTTTCCACCCATCTACAGTTCTCAGCAGAGCTGGAGAACAGAAGGTCTCAAGGTGTCTATTTTCCTCTTGGCCATTCCTGCTAGACCAAACCCTGAGGTGCCAGCAATAACCTTGCAATGAAGTAGCAATACATTAAAGAGAGAATGAATGGCATTAATGCTCCTTAAAGGAGCATACTGATACCAGGACTAAGAGTAAGGAAAGAAAAAAAATAAATCACAGCATCCTTACTTAAAACTACCTCTAATGCAGAATTGTTACAGGACCTTTAAAGAGAAGAGATGGGATGGAGAGAGACCAGCAGGAGGTAAAAATGTTCTGTGTATGAAGCCCTTTGCCCAGTCTGCTTCAGTAAGTCAGTATTTCTCAGCAACAAGCACTCAAATTCGTGGAAGTGCCTTCATGGCAATACAACAGCCTACAGCAAAGAAACTCTGCTTTACCATTTACTTAATAACCTGGGGAAGGTATTACTCAAAACATTTATTCTACGAAGCTACATTAAATCAACCATTTTAATCTGTTCTCTTCCAAAACCTTTGGTCTCTGTGGAAGAGCTTTTCTCTACACATTCCACAGAAAGACAAGACAACCTTTTTGTCTCCTTTTTTCTAGACAAATATTCTGTTAATCCTTACTAGTTTATTATTTTTATCCATAACAATCAGATTGTTATGTAATTCTTAACTGCAGCAAGAATTGTGTAAAGACTAATGCCTAGATCTCACTGACAGAAAGGATTTTAACATCCTAGATTACGTTTAGAGAAACATAAACACACCAGAGTTGTTCTAGGCAAAATATTCATTCTCCTTTCCCAGATGATGCCACTTTGTTCTGGCACACTGTCAATAAAGAAAACCAGAATTATAAAGGTCTTGGTTTTGTTGTTACATTGTTGTAGAATAGATAAGCAAAGAACTGGAATGTCAAAATCTGGCCCATAATTTAAAAATTCATCTCAACAAATTCTTTCCTTCACTGAGCGAAGTATTGCTTGAGCCAAGAGTCCTCAATCACAGGGAAAGCAGGAACAAATGAGGTTTATTTGTTCGACCTTCAGATAGCAGCTCTACTCAGGTGAGTTTCTGGAAACTGAGGGACCTTCAGTATCTCAGAAAGTGAGGAAGCTTTTCATCCTTTCTATAAGAAATGAGCACCCTTCTCACAGGAGGGCAGCCATGATACTCTTAAAGCCAAGAAACAGAGCACACAGGCAAAATACCACCTCTTGATCCTGAATTATTTAACCCATGCCCAGCCATTGAGGTTGTTTATTATTGTAGCAGTAATTTTCTAGTAAATTGCTGGCATGTCTTTGAGAATGGGTCTGGCTAAATTAAAATTTTTTTCAATTATTATTATTTCCAACTAGAGTTTCTCTCTTTTGGGATTTTGCAAATGCCACCTGTGTACATTTTCTGCTCACCGGGTGAGCAGTCTCAGTAGAATCCTTACACTATGTGGGAGTTCCATGGGAATGGAAAACAGTTTACCCTAGATAGATGAATTTATATTGTTACATTATAAAAACTTTTGCAGAAAGAAGACTTTGTAGCAGGTGTCAAGCTTCTGTACAGTGTAATCTATCATCAAATCTCAAAGACATCTGGCCAATTATTTTATTTTCCTTTTAAAAAACAAGGAGGGGAAATAAAAGCAAATTTATCATTTACATTACTATTTGTGGAAGTGAAAGTAATGTTTTTTCTAGCAGGTTATGTCATATTTACTTTTTAGTGTAACACGTTGACATATTAATATTTTCTAGAAAACTTTTCTGCTACCATTAAAAAATGGGGATTTTTCCACTTTATGACAGCCTTAATCGATGTTAAAATAATTTTAAAAAAAGGTGGGCAGATGCTGCTCACTTTGAATTACTTTGTTTCTTTAGGGAATCTTCTCCTAGGTGCAGACTGAATTTGGACTTTCAAATTCTTTTGTTTGACCAGACAGCTCAGCATACCTTGGCTCTGCTTTACTTCTCCCAGCATCTGAGTGGTACAAAACACTGAAACCTTCTCCTGCAGTAGAATGCTAACAGCAGCAATGCAGATTTCTTGGAGTGACTCTAATGGGAACTCAGTCCTGCATTGCATTTGAGAACTTTCTGAAAGCTGCCGATATAATTTAGGCTGTAATCCTTATCCTGAGCAACACACAGGACTATGCAAGTTGTGCCACCTGAGTAAGAAACGTGTATCCCTCGGCACGGCACTGTTTGGGGAGAGGTCAAGTTTTTATGCTGATTAAACTAAAACTCTTTCCCACCACAAGTTACCTTGTATGCACACACAGCTCAAGGAGACAGGTAACAACTCCGCTGAATGAGGGAAAGAGTCCTTAAGAAAAAACAAACGCACACCATCCAGTCCCAGTTTCCCCCAAATCTTCCTTGTTTTCTGTTTTCTAAACATTTTTCTCTGCAGCCTTAAGATCCTTTGCTGTTCATGTCCAACACTGACCCCAAAAGCTCTCAACCACCACCACACCACACAACACTACTCCCTGCAGCAAAGCATGCTGGCCTCTGCATAACGCATCCCAATTCCATTATAAGGACAAAAGTCTCCTTAGAGCTTGGCAATTCTTGTAAGCAAATAGCAGCTATCTCTTAAGGCAGGGAGGCTGAATCATGTGCACCTTTTCATTGTTTTTGGATGTAAAACTTGCTAAACTTATTAGTTCTATTTTTTCTATTGCAATCCTCTAGTAGCTACCCACTCATAAGCAGCAAATATGAATCCATGTTAAAAATCTGAGCACATAATTTGGGGTGTAATAAAAAAGCGAATTTGCAAGTTGCAGGAAGGGGGAAAAAAGTAAAAAAGGAAGGAAAAAAAAAGCAACAGCAACCGACTACAACTTCCTCCTGACACTGGTTCATTTCAGCTGGTGAGAAGTTCCATGCTGGGAACCACACAGATACTATCGCTGGTTTTGTCAGAGAATCCTTCTCAAGTTTCACCTAACCCATTTAAACTCCTGCTACTGTTGCAAAAGCATCATAAAAATAGCAGCAAAACTGTGGTTTTTGAAGCAAGCAGTGCAGAAAAATATCCTTCACAAAAGCAAAGTTTGCAGCACACTGTAATTAAGCTCCCATCCTGACAGTGAGAGCATGGAGTTTCATTCTAAATATAGCAGAAGGCTCTCCAATGTACAATCCCCTTTCTAATGCAGGATTTACAAAATAAGTCAGTATATGCCAGCCTCCACCTAGGAATTCTTTAAGAAGTTTTTGGGGTTCCAGCGCAGGGAACTTTACAGCAGGGATTTAATGTAGTCTCTAGTGTCAATAATTTTGGTTGGTTTATTCCTTGCCTACACAGTGCTCAGAGCAGAGCATCCCCTACTCAGCAGGAAGAGCAGCCTCTGCCAGGCCTGTTGGCTCAAGCAGGCAGCAGCACACACACAACACAAAGACAAATCCCCCTAACCCTTGACTTTTCCCCCAATACTGATCTCTTTACCCAGCTTCCAGCAACTGCTTCTCATGGCATTTTACCTTGAGCTGGGGGAAGGCAGTAAGGACTCCATCAGCTTTGGATTGTCTTTCTTTAATTCAGTCTAAAGCAAAGATTTAAGCCAGCTTTGACTAGCTCATACTAAAATGCAGCATGGCTGACAGGCATGAATGAGACCACACCAAATTCAAACTCAGTTTGGAAACCATCTTCCTAATTAGATATTCTTAATATCAGGAAAATTAATCCATGATGTCAGAGGTTTTATGTCCAAAAAGGAGACAGAGAAGTCCTGTTACTTTATTTGAATAAAGGGAGAGGCCATGGGGCATTCCCCTGGGGTCTCTCAAATTGTTAGAGGACGCAGCCTCCTTTTTATTCTAATTTCCCGGCCGTATTTCCCTCTCTTTTCCCATTGGCTGAGGTACTTGAGAGGTACGGGCTTCCTGAATCGCCTATTACAGACCCCCTTTCTAATGTGCATCCCTCCCCCCCTTCTTTTTCTTTGTGTCTCTGTTCTTTTTCTCAAAGTCCAGCAATTTAGCACAGCCTAGGGTAAGCAACAGTCTGTGTCAATTAGTGGAATTCCTATGGAACCTATGGTGCATCCCCTTGCTTCTTTCACCTATCAGTATCTGGGTTTATCTACCAGCAGGCCCACAGTTAGTTTGTAAAGACACCTCCTTCTCGTTCCTTTCATTAATATAGATCAGCTCCAAATCCTAACTGCATCATCTGATGGCAGAATAATTCATAATTTCCACAAACTGTCTTTTAACTTTGGAGAAAGGGGACTCTAGCCTGTGTTTTATCTATATGTTTCTGGTCCAGATTGCAGGTCTTCTCATCTGCATCCTGTACCATTTCTGATGCAAAGCAAAGAGGAAGGAAGCTCTAGGGTCACCCTCCATGGCAGTGCCCATGTTGCTGGAACTTCTCATGGGTGGGTAAGTGGCTACTGATGAGAGCCTCTGAAGAGGTGGACATAGCTCTGAGGTTGGACAACACCAGGCAGGATGAGTGTTTCCAAGAAGGTGTGCACTACGACTGCTTAAGACAGCTGTAATGGCTCCAAAGCAGCTGGGTAAACTATAAAAATAGCAACACGCTCCCAGCAAAAATCCATTTTTGATTGAGTCCAGCCTGTTCCTCCCTGCACTCTGTAAGCTGAGCCCAGCTGCTGGCAACACACAGCTCAAAGCTGGGCTCTGGGCTTTGTGGTCAGTTCCATGGACCTGTGCAGCACCTAGGCAAGCTTGGCAGAAGCAGAATCCAGCTTCTCAGCTCCATCCCTGACGGCTAACCAGGCCACGCTGAACCTACAGGAGAGCTACAGGAACATGGGGATACCCTGGCAATACTACCAAATATTGGGATGTGCTCAGGTACTTACAAGAGAAGCATGTTTCCCCCATCTACATGGTCCTGGATGAGCCCAAGAATGTACCTTTTTCTGCCCTCCCTTTCCCAGCATTTAATCCGTGCAAAATTCAGGCCTGCTGCAGTGCACAGCATTTAATGCCAATCTGCACACTGCATCATTCACCTTCCTGAAGGTGGGCATGACAGTGATGGCACAGACCATCAGACCTGTGTGTCCCTCTATGATCCCCAGGCTGTCTCGTGGATGGACAGCCAAATTTCCTGACACAAAACCCAGGATCCCGCATGCCTATGGCTGCTGTTCTTCTTGGAAGTCTTAATACTTCTCCTTAATACTTCTCCTTCTTCTGTACAGCACCATGCAGGATGAACCTCTCTCCTACTACATATACCAAAAGTCACATGGAAAATTGAGCAGTATCACAGCCTGTATCAATGTCCTTTAAAAACAAAATTCCAAGCCCTGTATTTAGTAAGAGGCTCTAGGCTGTGTGTGGAAGCTGTGAACATTTAACAGTGAGCAAATCCACTGTTTACCCAAGGTTGTTTTCCTTGTGGTTGTTTCTTTTTTTCAGTAGCATGCATGCATGCCTTTGGTGTTTATTGTCAGCAATTTTCAATGTGCTGACACGGCTAAAAGTGACCACAAAGCCAATGCAAGCAGGCAAAGAGGAGAAGCAGAAGTAGAAATGTCAGGAGGCGCAGACTCCAACTTTGCAATCCTGCAGCAGTAAGGACCAAGGTAACCCGGCTATCATGGAGAAGAACTGGATCCCTGTGTCACAATGGTCATAACCTGTGTGAGGGAGGAAAGAGCACAGCAGTAGAGATCACACCACCTTCCTGTCCTCTGAGGCTGTGTGTTGAGAATCAATAGCTTCCCCAGGCAGGGTCCGACATCCCAGCCCACAGGATCAATTCAGAGCCATGATTTCATAGTTATTCTGCTGTGAACTCCTTGCAAATCCCAGCGATGATTTAAGAGCTGTGCTGAGAGCAGAGCCATGAACTCTCCTCACTGGAGGCAAGATCTGAGTTTCCTCAAAGCGACATTCCTGGGCTTTCCTGTCTTTTTCCTGGCCTGTGGCACAACCACCACCTTCTGCTTACAGACACAGCTTCAGGTGAAACAATACAAACTAATTCCACCACGGAATAAAGGGGACAAAGGGAGGCCTTTAAAAAGTATCTGAGACCTGATAAAATAGCCGCCCCCAGCAAACCCTCAGCCCATACAGCACCCTGATACAAGTGCTGGAGGGTTAGAAACAAGCTTGCATTCATTCATTTTTAAAAAATATATATTTTCCAAGGCCAGTAATTGTATGAAATTTTTCAGGATTAGATATTTCCACCCTCACAGCTGTCTTCAGTCCAAGATACCAAAAAGACAGACATAACAACGGCTAACACTGTCCATTTTCCTTTGTCCCAGTCCCGGGACTTGCAGATTTGGAGCAATTCAGTGCAAGTATGTATCACAGGAGAAAATAATTATTTTTATTAATGTCCTCCATAATTACAGAGAGTAGAATTATTTACGTAGTGAAACATACCCACAAATTCTATGTCTTGGGGTGACTCTATCTTGTGTATCCCCTATCATGCTCTATGCCCAAAAAGTAGTATTGTGCCTTTTCTGTGCCTTTAAACTGAGCTTGAAAAAAAAAAACCCAGATGAACTTTCCAAAGCAGCTTCTCAAGGACACAGAGATATACTCCTCAGTGTTTTTCTGACTGCGGAAAGGCACGAAGGGAGCACCCTGCTTGCTTTTTCTTCAGCCAGCTGTTTTTTTTTCACCTCTTGGTGTGAGACGGAGAGCTGAATTTTGTTTCCTGGGACTTTGGGGTTTTTTTTCCTTCTTCTCTTCTGAACTGTTTCAACAACATCAGAACACATCAGGAGAATTTTCTCCCTGAGGCCCGGGGGTGGGCCCACGCCCTCACCGACCAGCTCCGAGGAGGAGAGAGACCACACCTACAGAAGGACTCTGAAATGTTCCCAGGTTTCTCTCTATAGCGGGGGTTTTAATTCATTATTTAGCATCATTATCCTTTTCCTGTGTGTCTGTTAAAATAAAGAGTTTTTATCTCTTTCACTTTCCTTCGAGGAAAAATTTCTTTTTCCCGAACCCTGTGGGGGGGAAGGGTGGTTGCAACCTGGTTTTCTCTCAGGGGCTATATTACTAGATTTTGGCCAAACCGGCACACTCTAATAAAATACACTGTGAATCTTTTACTTTTTGAGGAATATCTGCATCAATGGCCAAGAGAAAGAAAAATGAGAAATGATGGGTTCATGAAGAGGTCCCAACATTAGTCCAGCTTCAGGCATTAGTCCAGTAAGGTATAGTGAATATAGCCCCCTTTATAGTGGACAGGGATAAGTAAGCTCTCCAGAGAGCTACTCGGGTACTCTAACTTAGTTCCTGCTCCAGAAATGCCCCTGGCACCCTTAAAAACAACCAGGATCTACCTGGTTTTGATTGATCAGCACAGCACTTGTGTACTGTATCGCCTCGTTGCTCAGTCTCTTTTTTATCCCTTCCTAAACTGCAGTAAAAACATTCCTCCAAACTGAAGCCAGCAGGGCAACACAATTATGATAAGACTCGCAAAATATAATCATTTGCATATCCATGACTGACACAGAAGATCATTAATTAGGCATTCTGAGTATATGTATATATGTATAAATTAGCATCTATTCATCATTTAGGCTGTAATAGGTTTTTTTATATCTGAATATTAACTATGTAGGAAAATTACTAAGTTTTCCATGGAGGGGCATCCAAAAAGAAATTTCATCAGCAAAAATAAAATGAGAATTACAAAAATAATCAAAATAG
Organism: Rhagologus leucostigma; assembly: GCA_013397725.1. NCBI lineage: Eukaryota > Metazoa > Chordata > Aves > Passeriformes > Rhagologus > Rhagologus leucostigma. Next base: position 346,070 of record VZTD01004415.1, read on the forward strand.
TGGAGTGAACACTGAAGAATCTGACCTTGGTAGTGCCTATCCCTGCTCTGTTCCACCTCACTTGTTGCAAGCTCTCTCCTACCTCTCTCACCACCCAAGCACATGCATCCCCAACAACTCTTTATGGTAGGAGCATTTTTGCAGTACTATTTTTGACTGAATTTAAAAGGCAATGTAAAAACCTTCAGGATTTCACACATCTGCTATACACAATCCCTACACCTTATTAATATTAAAGAGGACACAGACTGAGAGCAGAGCTTCTAACTACACCTCTACCTAGCAGAGCTCTCAAAGACACACATCTTGCACCAGCGCGGACTAATTCTTACTGGGGAGAATAACTAGAAGGAAATGAGACTTTAAAGTTTTTTTAAAAGCTGGATGTAACCTCTTTGCAGGAAGTAAAAGACACTTCAAAGACTGCACTTTCGCAAATGAAAGAAATCTGGTGATTTTGGAAGTGTGAGATGACAACTTGAAAAAGTACCAAAGCTTACAGCTCTTGAACAGAAATAAACAAGGCAGGAATACTGGAAATAGTTATAGGCAAGGCAGAAACTAATGAAGATGTAACTGCCAATAACAATATTAACAAAGTTTGCTCAGAGTTACAAAATGCACAAAGCGTAGACAAAAAAATAGATAACAAGGGGGTCTCAGGTGGCAAAAGCAGAAGCAGCTGCCTTGCTGTGGTGCTTTACCCTTTCCAAGCATCTGGCCTGTACTTTTAAGAACACTGATGTTACAGTCAACCAGTAAAATGGAAAACCAACAGAGAAATGGAAAACCAACAGAAACAGCATCCTCCGAAGGGCAGATATTTATCTAGCGGAAAATGAAGATGAACTTCTTAACATGGAAGTTCTTACTGGGCTACCTATATGGCACCGTATTAGTAAACACAGAAAATGGAAAGCACACTAGCAAAATAACAAAGTGTGAAACCTCTGTTTTCTTTTGTTATTTTTCCGCTTCCAAAATAGGGATCCCTGACTGTTCTTTGTCCATCGCAGTGGTGGCTCTTATGTGCAATGGTTAGGCAGCTGCTATCCTAGCATCTTCTGCATTGGTAGAGATGGAAAGTCCATAATCACATTATGTAATTTAATTCTGTGTGATATCATTGAGAACAGTGCAACTGTGCAACTGATACACAAGTTATTTAAGCTGGGCAATGAAATTGAGTATCTGGGGAAAAAAAAGAACAAAAAGAAAGAAATTTAAAGAATAGCCGATTTTTTTCTTTTTAATGCAGGTTTTGTTGTAATTCAGGTTTCCTGAATTCAGCTAAATTTAGATTCAGGGGTAGCAAGCACAAAGGATGTACTCTCACAAGCCCTCCTTATTTCTCCTACTCTTTGACTTCATCAATGTGCAAGCCCACTGACCTTGCTCAGCATCTCTGCCCTACTCTATTATTACTACGATATCACCTTTAAAATATCCATATATAGAACCCATTACAATATTGTAAACTTATTGAAGCACGTACACACGCACATCCAAAAGAAGCAAAACTGGTAGAATCATTTAGTGGTCTAGGTTTCTTCTCTTTAACTTAAAAAAATAAAAAAAGTAGGAAGGAAATTCTGGCTTAATATTCTGCCTTTGTGCAAATGTAAATGTCACACATCATCTCTGCATTTTGGGGTTGTTTTTAGCTCTCAAGCTCCAGGTCTGATCTAGACAGTTGTGGAGAGCTGACAGCTCCCACTAAACACACGCAAGAATGACTCCAGCTTTGCCAGAACTAAGCAGGGGGTGGGTACAACTTTCTAAAGGTCCTTCAGAACAAACAGAAGGAACTTGTGATTTTCTGCATGCCAGCTTTTGAGTGCATGCCTGCTGAGCATGATCCCTAAAATGACATGGCTTATGAAGGCAGGGAGAAGACAGGTCATAGCTACGTCTTGGGGTCAAACAAAGCTGCACTGAGTAGTATGCGGATGAAGGTAAAAGAGCATTATAGATAAGATAATAACATACAGACAAACAAAGGTCATTTCTCCTGGTGTCAAGGCATCAATTTTAACCACCAAAGCTAAGAAGATCATTTAAGTGAGAATTCTTTGTGCCAAGAAAATCCACCCACCAATCCAGACTAACACCTGCCAGGCAACAAGCCATAGGAACCACACAAATAAACCAGAAAATTCAACTACGTCACGAAATGACAACTGATGAGGTAAACAGGCATAACTTAGTCCAGTTGGGTCTTTTCAAATGTCGTGATTAAATATGAACAGGACAGGTAAGGGTAGTCTACAGGATCCAGGGCTCAAAGCTAACTCAGCGAAGTGCAAGGTTCCTGTTTCAGCCTTTAATGAAAGAGCAAAGGCACGTCCAGCTCATGGCCTTGCAGATTTTATCACAAGCGCCTGTTCTTCTGTGCTTAAGAAGCTGCTAATGATCTGGTTGAATGGGTGTGAATCCCTGAAGGAAGGATCCTTCAAAGATAGAACAGAAATCTTTGATTGAGGCTTTGATGAAAATAAAGTGCCTTCTGTCAGTTTGGGACAAAATCATCTCTGAAAGCTGTACATAATTCAAGCATTTATTCCAAACTCTTGTATCATCCACTGGCTATAGAAAAGGGATTGATTTCCTGAAAAAGACTGTTCTGGCAAGAAGATGAGTGACAAAAGGGAAAAAAAAGCTCTATCAGCATTTACATGGAAGAAATAGACCACCTTTGGTGTACCAGGCCACAGCTTTTCCTTTTTTTTTTTTTCTTTTCTTTTTGGACAATGCTCTCAGGCACATGATTATTTTGGTTGTCCTGTCCAGGGCTAGGAGTTAGACTTGATCCTTGTGGGTCCCTTCCAATTCAGGATATTGTATGATTCTATGATTTTCTACAGGGACTATTACACTACCATTCACACTGCTGCAGCAAGCCTCCTTCAAGAGTTTGGGACAGACTCTCCTTCCAGCCAAAGCAGTTGTCTCAATGGCCCACCACAACCAGACTTCATTCACAGTAGAAAGCTTATAGTGCAGGAAGTCTTCTGGGGGACATCATCCTGAGAAAGAAAACAGACTGAAAGAAAATAAAAGGGAACCACCTACAAGGGTCCAGTAGCATCAGAGGGAAGGTTGCTCAAAGTCTGAAAAAAAGAAGAAACAACCCATCTGTCAGTTTGCTTGCTGGCTCTTGCCAAGTACCCTTTTGTGAGCCCCAAAAACCTGATTTACTAGAATCCTACTCTAGCTAAAGCAACACTAGTTATACAACTTGATCTTAATTGAAATATTTGGTGCCTGTTGATATGTTCAAACAAATTCACCAGATCTTGATTATGCACTGGCAATTAAAGCCATTAAGTCAGTAGACAGACAGCAGGTTATTTCACTGCTATTTGACAAAGCCAGCCGACATTCTTTCCCCCTGTCTATGTGACAGCACTGTAATTAGCAGTAATCAAATACTATTTGTGTGAGGTGTTGTGAGTCTGCTTCAGTAGCTAGCAAGATACCTCTGCCAATTGCAGAACACAGAAACCTACCTCAGGTCAGACCATGCACAAGATAGAAAAAGGGGAAGAAAACAATGAAACAGGAGGAACAAAGGATGATTGCTTATTTCAGGCTGAAGGAGTTCTTGAAAGCAAGATTAAAAATTAAGAACATTTTTTTATTTCTGCAAGCTATATATTAAAAAAAGTTAAGCTAAATTACAAAAGCATGATCAAGGAATATTGCGAAATACAATAATAATTAAAATTATATTTAGCATTTATGTATTCCCTGCTTGAGGAATGCATGCAACTTTATTAGATTAATGGATGTTCTACTCATGCATCAAGCAGAGGCTAAAGCGTAATAGTGCGTTACATTTTCGAAGTGCTGTACAAACATTAACTAATTAATCCTCATAACCATCCCGCATGGTAGGTAAGTGATACACGAAGTGTATATCTGAGCAAGCCCAAGAGCAAGACAGCACCACTCTGTGCTCTTCAATGCAGACTGGAAATTAATCACATTTATGCTGCACCGAACTCAGATGTATTCTAAAAGAGCAAGAGAGGGACCCATGGTGAGCCAAGTTCACTGAAGCCAGCAAGAAAAGAAGTAAATTACAGCGCTCTCTCTCTCTTCCCTCCTTCCCTGGGCTCTGGTGGACCACTCTTGATGAGTGCAAAGTATTAATGCCCACTGCTTCCCCTTTAAATTTCTGCTGGGGGGAGAGAGCTCTTGAACCCTGGGAAGAGAAGGGAAAAGCTCTATAGGAGCCTCATCACTGCAGACTTCTCTGTCAGTACCATTCCCTTTGATATCTTGATTTTCCCCACTTTCTGCTACTATTCTTCCTGGCAGGCTTTCTGCCTTCAAAACCTTTAGCAAAGTCTGTAATTCAAAGTTGCCACAGGACCACAGGAGGAGGAACTCAGCCCGTGATTTGGGTATTCCAATTACAACACCTGAGTGATTTCTCTTTAAATAATAATCTAGCAGTGAACATGCTTCCTCTTTCCCTGGTGAAGAGACACTGCATTCTGAACACCCACTCTCAACAGGCCACAAGCAGGTGTAACTTTACAAGCAGAAAACTACTTTTATGCCATGTAAAAAAGTCCCAGGACATATATGCTCAAAGAGCATTTTATACATATAACAAGACTACACAGTAGTATGCTGTAAGAGAGAGGGGGTGCCCTTTGAGAAGAGAAGTCAGGAAAGAAGGCTGCTGCAAGGTGGGGGGGTCAGTCTCTTTTCCCAGGTAACAAGTGACAGGAAAAGAGGAAATGGCCTCAAGTTGTCCCAGGGAAGGTTAGGATTGGATATTAGGAAAAAAGTCTTCACTGAGAGGGTGGTCAGGCATTGGAACAGGCTGCCCAGGGAAGTGGTGGAGTCACTATCCCTGGAGGTGTTTAAAAGATGTGTAGATGTGGCACTTGGGGACACAGTTTAGCAATGAACACAGCAGTACTATGTTAACAATCAGACTCAATGATCTTAGAGGTCTTTTCAAACCTTAGTGATTCTATGACAAATATTAAATCAGAAGGGAAAAAGGAAAAGCAGACCAGGTAAGTACTGAAAGTGTTGCACTGCATTTTCATCACTATTCTGCTTTCCAAAACTCACTCAGCCCAGTACATGCCATAGTGAAATGGTGCTCTGGCAAAACCAACACAAAGACATTAACCATGTTTAAGTTTCCCCCAAAGCCTTGGAAACTCAGTGTCAGAGTTGAGGCCACAGATGAAATCCGTGGGTCTCTGACAGGATGGTCTTCTCCATGGAGAGAGGCCAAGATCAACCTTCCTTTCTGCACACGTGATCCTGATCTCAGCAGCAGTCATGGGCACTTTTCCATGGTTGTACTTCCCCGCAAAGTGATGTGTGCCATTTACAAGCCCAGAGCAGATGGGTGCTCAGGGAGAAGCATGAGTAGGAACAAAAAATTCACATTCAAGAAAGATGCTTTTAAAACCATGCTTTGTCACCTTTTGGTGTCATATCAAACACATGAACAGCCAGTATGAAATAAGAGAAATTTTCTTTAAAGAATGATCAGAGTTTTGTTTAAAAGTCATTCACACAAATTATAATTCATATGCCAAATCTTCAGCTAGAGGTGGTGCTCAAAACTGGTTCACCCCAACTGCTTTAGCATGCAGGGTTTGGGGCCTGGATGGCAATGAGAACTGTGGATGGCTCAGCTGGTGTGTTTGGTCTTTAAAGACAGAAACACATTTGAAACATTCTGTTTGCTTTTGCCACAGGCTTCCTAGAAAGTTTACAGACACATATCCTAAATACACATGTACTTGCATCACTCCACAATATCAATGAAGTTTCAACAAGACCATGGGTAAATCTGCTTAGAAAATGAACTTTCATGTGCCCTAGAGCTTCCTGGACAATAAACGTACCACGGCATAGGGAAGAAACAGTAGTGACAACAGTGAAGCTCCTGATGCTTGGAATGGAAAACACATCTGAATCTTGGCTTGAACAATTGAAAATTGAATTGAACTTTCTGGGTAGTGCTTTTCTGTTTCTAAAAATCAGATTAAGACTTTCCAAATTATGTGTTCTCAACTATAGGCAGCTGAACCCAATGTGGGTTACAGTTGTCTTTATTTAATATGATTCAGAGTCCTCTGTGGTAGCGAACACAGCCTTTGCCCCAGATGGGTGCCCTAGCACTGGCCAGTTTTATCTCAAGTGATAGAGCAGTGCCCCTCCTAACATAAGGCAAGCACAAGCCTGCAGGAGGTAACAATAACTTTTTTCTGCATTGGAACTAAGAACTTGTGTATTATTTTTAGCTAGTTTTCTTTCAAGGAGAAAGAGATTTTCCCAAAATCTTGTCTTGGTGAGGAACCCACCCATAAGCATAGGGAACAGAAGAGCAGTCTCCTAACCCTGGAAGCTTTACTACATGCTGGAAAGCCTGCTGTGAGCTCTGCCCTTACAGCTCTCAGTTTTAGGGGGAAGTGTTTGCCAGCAGCTTCCTCTGCTCTCCCCACTCCATCCAGGCCAGGGGATCCACCTTTCTTTTCCTGAGTAAATGGAAGCCCTGAAACAATCCCTGCACACAACTCCTGCAGCACCAACTTCACACTGCCCTGTCTTCACAAAATGAAGACAACTAAATGAAATTTCTTGCATACCTTCCCTAAACCTGTTGTTTGGTATGAAGAGAGAGAGAGAACAGCACAGAGAAATGAGATTGTGAGAAACTGGTCTCATTTCAAAGGAGCCCTCCCTCTCTGCTAGCAAATATTCAGCAAATGTTGTGACCATTTAATTTCTATCCTCTCTCTTCCCCTCAGTCAATAACTATATAATTTCCATAGATGTTGAGAAAATATTCCTGTATCAGCTGAAATTCAGTGCAGACAAATACAAGGTAATGCACATAAAGAACAGTGGTTTCTTCATGCCTGCTGATGGATGTTACTTTAACTCCAACTGCCCTGGAAAATCCTTCAGCATCGCTGTAGGCAGCTGAGTGAAAACACCTGCTATATACAGAAGGACAAAGAAGTAGGAAAGAAGTGGCAAAGAAACAAAACAACGGGATGGGAAAGTGTTAACACTAGGAAACTAAAATTTAAAAAAAAAGTAAAGGGGTAAGTAAAGCCTTCATGAACACTCCCACTCAAATACTTGCTACCTCATTTCAAAAACGATACATGTTATTACAGTGATGGAGAATCCATCTGAGGAAGGATTTTAGAGATCATACCTATTCAGTTTAGAGAGAACTCAAGTCAGGACTGACATGATAAAAACTACATCCAACAATACATGCTTTAAGAAAGGTCTTGCTCCCTTTTTCTTATTCTTTTCTTAAACAGAAATAAATTAAGACCCTGGCATTTAATGAAAATACATCTAAAGGGCAGTATGATTAAAAATACTGTTCAATATCTTGTTGAGATATAGTCTCAAAGATTTCAAAAATAATACATGTTCACAGCTAAGGAGATTTATAATTTTGCTACAAGTTTGCATGGGTTATCAACTCTTCTGCATCAGCCAAAGGACAACTGCAATAACCAAGGAGAGGAAGACATCCCTCCTTGAAGGCCTCACTATAGCATCTCTTGGGACTTTCAAAGTGCCTATGCAAGCTGAGCACCCAGTTCCTTCTGAAATCCATGGCAGTTATGTGCTGAGATCCCACAATGCTGTTGACCACTGCCTCATTCCCCCCAAAACACAAACTCACATCTTCAAACATCTAAAGCTATGCCTACAAAGGGCCAGAGACAAGCAGCAATAGAGCCGGGGGAACCAGACAGCTCTGAAAGCAGGAGAGTCCAGCTCAGCATGGGCTGGATGGTGAATGGAAGACAGGAGGGACAGGTCTCTGCCCCAAGCCACTGCACAGAACAAACCCGGCTGGATCACCTCAGCAAATCCTGTGCCGGGGCTCTGCCCACTACTGAAACGGCTGAAAAGCCAGGGGCCCCAGTCCACCTCTGAGGACAACCCTCTCCTTTGGTATGTCACACAGCTTCTGTTTGGGATGAATATGACACATCCATGTCTCCAGGTTCACAAGCAATGTGACAGACTTCCCTTTCAAAGCCAAGATGAAGTTGCTTCAGATATGACTCTGGCTTTGTTTTCAAAAAGGCCTAATTCTGCTCTCACTTTGACTTTTCACTAATGCAAATTAGTTAACTTCAGCTATATGCTAATACCGCTAAGAATACAATTCAGAAATCACAGAAGGATATTTTCAGGATTTTCCTTTATTTCATGAAAGACCCTTAACTCCCCTAGTCTTTCAAAGTAAGCCAAAACATTCAGATGTTGCAGGTACAAACTGCGTCATACAAGACACAGACATAAAAAGTAGAACAAGTGCTATAATTTAACATTCAGGCAGTCACTGCATAGCCCCTATATATTGTTGCAAATGAACAAAAGTTTAGAATTGACTCCTCTTTCCAGAGAAGTAAAGGACAGCCCTACCACCCCCGGCTTTCTGTTTCATTTTTGTTTTTCAAATTGCGCAAACCAGTCCCATGGCTTGTGCAATTACAAGAGGAATGTATAAATGGAGATGCTTGGCCTAAGGAATTTCTCTAACACAAAGAAATCCAAAACACTGATACTTGCTTGTTTGTTTGCTTTTAATGCTACTGATGGATTCCCGTCACAAATCCTTTCTATCTTTTGCCCAATTACTCGTTGACAGAGTTCCCCAGCTCCCCTCTGAGCTCCACTTCAGCACTTTCAGGCCTGAGCTGACCACAGTAACACATGCAGGAGAGTTTCATTCTGCAAAGTCAGCGACCCTTCCCCATCAGTCAAGGCTGCTCCTGCCAAGCTGAGCACCTTGCAGGCCCGCCCTTTTAGCTTGGGTTTTACAGTCAACCAAAAGCTTCCCTTAATTTCATAAAGGATTCTAGAAAGATGGAAGACTAAGTTCAAATCTCTGAGGAAAGAAGCCAGTTTACCCTCCCAGTGTACAGAACGCAGGTTAGCAGACTTGGGCTCCCCGGTCTCAGTGCCTGAGCAAGGGAGGGAAACTCATCTCCTGTCCCTTTGCGTGACATTTTCCTCATCAGGAGTGCCCAAGCTACCCGCACCACAGCCCTCCCCATGCACACTGAGGGCATTTCAGGAGCATGTAGGAACAATGTCTGCAGCCCACAGCAGAGTCTGAAAGGATTCGTACATGTTGTCCGAGGAGAAGGAGAGGTGATGCTGCCAACCAGCACATACCAAATTCTCCTTGAAGCCCGAGACTGTGTTGTGGAGATAGAGGCTTCTATTATTCTGGGCACAGATAGTGGCAAGAAGCACAAAAGCCACTCTTCTACAGTGACAATATTCTGCCCTATGTGACTGCAGCCACTGTATTTTTCTTCCCCTTGTACTGGGAGTGAGAGCAGCCCATATTGCTCAGTGTTCTCCAGGATTTACATGACAGAAAATTACGTGCGCCCTCTTTCTCTCCCTCCTGCCCTCCCTCCTTCCGTCTCTCTCTCTCTCCCTTGCATTTACACACAGAGCAGCCATCCCCTCCTTTCCATTTATCCTGGGTGCCTGCACGAAGCTGGGAAGGATATCTGCACTGCAAGCCACACCTGCTCAGCACAGCAGGCTCTGATCCAACTCATGGCAAAGAAAGCTTCAGTTCAAGAGGTGGGAGGTGAAAAGATGAAAAATATCTGGCAAAGTAATTGGATTAACATCAGCAGTACTGTGTAAATCATCATCTCGCGGGTGTCTTTTTCTACTCACACCAGCTAAAAGCAATTAACCAAGGCATAAACAAGACACCTCCCCCAGCATAAGTTACATTAAAGTAATGCAATTCCCAAGGCAGCCCCAGCTTCAGTCTGTTCCTGTCCTAATGCAGAGTTGCAGAATTTTACTCATCCACTCCAGGCAAGTCATATTTTGATGGACAAATGAAATAAGTAGAGTTTTCATTATAAGTGTCCCACTAAAAGGCTGACAAATAAATCTTCCTGCAGTTGTGTTAGCTTCTATAGTAGTTTTGCTGCTTAGTGTCACGAATATTTAACAGATATTTAAGTGCATTTGTTTGTGGTCATATAGAATTGCCTTTTTGCATACCAATGAAAGTCCAAGTTTTTGTCTCAGCCATACTTAATCTACTGATGTTTCCCATTCAGGAAGAGCAAGCTTATTCCAAAGGCATGTAATGGGACAGTACCAGTCGAACCACTAACATTTCTTAGAACACTCTGAATTCATCTGCTCTTCTGCTGGAAATAAAAAAAAAAAAAAGGGAACCACTATCAAACAAAAACAAGAGGCTGTGTTCTCACTTCTCTATCTCCAGTGTGCATTTAGAATTCACAGAGATCACTGTACAACACTGTTCATAAGAAACTTTAAAAGGCAAGCCCACAATTTACATAAATGAATTTGTTGGTTCCAGCAAAATATGTCCTAATGATTGAAATTCTTTCTTGGTCATGCTGTAGAACAAAAGTATTTCTGAGATATTCTTCAGCTTTCTGTGCCTTCCTGTTTATAGCCAGATAAAACTCTTTCAGAGCTGGAGCATAGTAAATTACTGCTTCAGAGACTCTGACTTTCCTCTGCTCCCAGTTATGCACATTAATATCAGCTGTAACCTAGGTATAGTCAGATTCCAAAGGCCTACATCCTTTTAGAATCTGAAATGCAGGTTTTTTACACTTAAAAATAAAAATCCATCTATTCAATTTAGGGGTTCTCTAGTCCCGTCATCCAAGTACATATTTTGCTACCTAAACAGAATTAGTCAAAATAAAAATCTGCTTCAGTGGTTAACTACCAGCCAAAGATTTTTTTTTTTTAATCCAGCTCCTTCAGAGAATAGAGTATAAAGAGGATTCAAGCACAAAACAAGCATAGTCTCTCTATTGCTAGTGGCAAGAAAAGAAAATGCAGACAGCAAAAGTACTGCCTAAATACAGTGTAGAACAGATACTCTCTAACCAGATCTGTGCATTCACACAAAGGCATCTGCCAGCAGAGCTAGCACAGGCACCAGCCAAGGGCTATTTTAGAAGTGCAGCTTATGGAGCATTTCCTCAAACCAAGCTGAAAACCATGGAAAAGGACTCTCTGGCTGGCACATATACAAGTATACTCCAGCTCTAGCAGCAGGGCCCAGTGTGACATCCCAGCCTGAGGTGACGTGCCAGCAGGAATGTGGCCTGCGTCATTCCATGGCCACCCTTTTGGCTGGACACAATCCTCCTGGTGTCCCCACTGGGTGCCCTGCTGCCGCCTTTCACCTCAGTGCTGCCTGGCCACCAGGAAGCCCCTCCACACACTGGCTTTATCCTCAGCCAGTGCCCTTGGCCAGCCTGCATGGCCGAATTTAACCTGCTTTCACTGCATGCTTGGAAAAGGAGAAATTTAAAAAAAAGACATGCTTGTGCTGCCTCCATTTCGAGAGCATAGTATCAGACTCTGAACTTTAGAAAAACTCCCCCGGGACTGTTCAGACTAGGGAAAACATGCTGTTTCCAGTGAACTGCCTTAATTCATTTGATTATCACACTTTACCACCAATATAGAAGCATTTAGCCCCTCTCACACAATACTAGCAGGCCAAGTCAATGTTACAGACTGTAACACCATTGCAAACATGGCTCTACTAGGCGGGCTTTAAATGAGCCCCATATAAAAGAAGCTCTATTTTGTTACTAGACTTGATCTGAGAGCTATTTGTAGGGACATATACTGTATTTAATGCCACCATTTATTGCTCATTTACATGTATTGTATTAACATCCAGCCTCTTATGTGGGTGCAAAGATACAAATTTCAGTGCTTAACTGCAGGCGTGTGAAAAGCATGTTAAAAATGCCCTTCTCTTTCTTGTTCCATCGACTCTTGGTTTAAAAGAAGGTGGTGACTACAAGGATTCATTAATTATATTAATTTGAGTTACATGCCAAGATGCTTTGTGCAAAACTCTGCATTGCTTTAATTCCCTACAGTTTTAAGTGTAACTACTTTGGACAAAGTCAATCAATATCTTTTCTGCCTGTATTAAGCTGTTTTGTTCTTGGAAGACCCCTGGTTTATATCACAGACTCATGGCTGAGCGTGAGGCTGATGGGGCTGCAACCACTAATGATTTAATTATTTTGATGTTCTTAGTCCCTAAATTGCAAGGCAATTTTCACACAAATACTTTAAATTGAGAGAGTGTGGGTTTAGACTAGAAATTAGGAAGAAATTCTTTGCTGTGAGGGTGGTGAGGCACTGGAACAGTTTGCCCAGAGAAGTTGTGATGCCTCATCCCTGGAAGTGTTCAAGGCCAGGTTGGATGGGGCTTTGAGCAACCTAGTCTAGTGGGAAGTGTTCCTGCCCATGACAGGAGTGTTGGAAAGAGATGGTCTTTAAGGTCCCTGCTAATCCACACCATTCTACAATTCTATGAATGACAGGGCCCTGGGACCTTGCCCCTGCCAGTACTAGCTGCCTGCCCTGGCAAAGGAAGAGGTTGGCTGAGCAGATAAATGATGACTTGCATCTCCACCTCTCCTCCCTTTCCCTCCTGCATACAGTGTAATGCTGGCTGCACTGCTCCTTTTTAAGCAATGTTCACACATTCAAAACGCTGTAAGAAACAAAAACCCTGTGCTTTTATAAAGGTGCTTCCTGCATGAGTTTGCTCTGTCCCTCACACCTCTGTTCTTGTGAAGATCACAGCTGCAATATAAAATAGATGATTTTTAACTGTTCAGCAGGATTATTCTGCCAGGGCTGGCCGCAAATAAATTAAAGGAGGGGTTGAAAGAATGAAGAAAAGCCTTCTCTTCCTCAGAGCCTGCAGCCAAAGCAAAAGAACAAAGACTGCTCCTTCTTCCCCCCATTCCCAACACATATATTCCTGTCTCTACAGTTCCTAGGATGTGATGTTCATGTTCCAACAATGAAGGTCACACACTGTCAGGGACTGAAATGGTTCGTGCCTTAAACATTGTTATGAAGGAGTTTTGCCCATTATAGCAAAAACTGTATAAAGAAGCTACAACCACAGAAGCCCACCCCTCCTTGAAGATGCCTGACTGGAACTTTTGACTGTGAGTTAAGCCGCCTAGATAAGATAAAGGCGACACTACTGTTCAATCATCTCAGGTCTAGGAAGAAACAAACAAGCCTGAAGGAAAGGAATGCATCCATAAGAAAGCCAAACACAGCAGAGAATCATCCCTGGCTGGGTTTGGGGTGGTGGAGACCACAGCCCACAGAGGCCAGGTTTACAGAGACACGCCCCCCAACCAAGGGTGGGGGGAGGAGGTTTCGGATGTGTGGCATAACCTCTGGTCAAAGGCAGTGAACACCCATCCTCCCTTACAGAAACCTGCCCAGCTGTGGAACCTCCAACCCCACAGGTTGCATCCATGGGACACTCACGTAGCAGGCAGCTGAGGGGGTGTCATAATCCACAAAAGACCCCCCAAAGTGCTCCCCAGACTCATTTCTGAGGCCTTGCACCACAGTACTGCATGTGACACAAAGTGATGCAACAGATTCAGAGTCTGCTGCAAGAGACTGTGTTAAACTGCTTCCCCTCCGCCCCTCTGGGGAGGTGCCTGGGCATTCCCACCCAGCCTGAGTGTATATTAATCCATTCTGTGCTTCTTGGGGGACCCTCACCATCAAGAAGACCAGCTGGAGAGGATCATCGGGATGCGGGTGGGATCCACAGAGTGGTGATATTTTCTTTATTGTGTCTCTGTCACTCTCTTTCTGTCCCCCCACCTTTTTTCTACTTCTTTCTCTTCTTCTCTGTCTCTCTTGCTCTCTGATATTTACTATTAAATAAAACCCATACTATTGACTTTGGCATATGGGCTCGTTTGCACCTTAATTTGGGCAGAGGCATTTCTAACAACTTAAAAAATCAACCCTAACATGCACATCTTCATAGCAAGCACTAGCCCAGGAACTGATGTGGACTTAAGTGATGTACACCCACAAAAGCCTTTTGACCGATGAGCCTTTTTCTCATGAAAAACTTCAGCTAGTAAGGAACCCAGTGCTGATGAAGCTGTCTTCATGTAGTCATGCTGCTGCTGCCAACCCTAAAGCTGAGGCTATGGAAGAGTTAGGAACGTGCAGTCACACCCAAAAGGAAGCTATACTGCAACTGGCACCAATGCAATGGGTTGATGCTAGGGCCTCTGAACCCTAGTGGAGTATAATAATGCAGAAGATTGACAAAACTGTGAAGAAGTTACCCAGAAGTCTTATAAGACTGATACAATTTTCATCAGGTGCCATGAACCCTCCTGCAGGAGTCAATGGCCACATCATGTCATCAACACTGGGCAAAAATGGAGATGTTGCAGTGGCCACTGTCATCCAAAGGAGCTATAACTATTAAGTGCAGGGAACCGCAAAAAGCTACAGGCTTTTGCAAAACTTCTCATGACTTGAGAATATTCTACATCTCTATTATATACTGACTGAAGATATATGTATACTTGTGCATGTGAAATGCTTAAGAGACACAGAAAGTTGCTTAGTGTTGTTTGATCAGCAAAAGGCTCAGCTTTCTGCAGAAAACAGAATTATTCATTAAAATGCTTCTGAAGCAGAAAACTTCATTGCTGATAGAAAATTTTCTAAGCTGACTGCTCTGTCTCTCTTGACCTTTGTTGGGGTTTAGGACTTTTCCTTTTGTTTCTTTCTATCAGGGAATTTTCTCCTATATGTTGCTAAGAGACAATAAGGACTGGTACTTAAGAGAGACAAAAGAAGTTGCCATGGCTCAGGGGAAGGGTGCAGCTGGCTACTCTCTTTACCTGGGGTGTTTTCTCTTGGAGGGGCAAGAGATACTGCGAGATTTGGGCTGAGGGAAGAGGCTGGGCGCAGCTCCTCACTCTCTTTCTCTCGCGGCATTGGAGGGGAGACAGGCTGCGGTCACTGTGGGGAGAATTCACCACCACTGCAAGGCTCTGTCTCCTGCTGTCTTCTACCGTGAGTGGAGCTCTGCTCAGAAGAGCGGACATTGCACTGGGACCTTAACACCCTAACTCACAAAACAAAAGACCCTCACCATCTACTCGGGTGCCTCAGAGGAAACGCCAGGACCTCGAGCCCTGAACCCCTCCAAGGGAGCTTCTCCCAGCCGTGTTTGGGAGCCCGGCTGCTGCTGCCCAGCCTTGCCGCTTCTCCGCCACTGCTCCGTTTTTTTTCACTACACTGTAGCCACGCACCCCCTGCTTGCCGGGACACCCCACAGCTCCTTCCACAGCTGCCGAGTTTCTGCTACCTTGTGCTTGCTACCCCGGGTGAGCCTGCCCTGCTGTTCCAGAAGCTGCTCCAAGGTTCCTGCTGCAGCCCATTTTCACCATACAGGCCGTCCGCCATTCGCAAGTGAGAGAGATGCGACTGAGCTCGTGCCACAGCGGCCCCTGCAGGCGCGGGGGAATCATCGCACCCGCCCTGCCCGGCCGGGAGCCACCAGCGCCCCTGCCGGCTGTGAGTGTAACTGCATCCAAGGGAAAATTGCTTAAAGAGCAGGAAGAGACTGTTTATTGGATTTTCTGTTCTTGTTTGTTGTTGTTACCATTGTTGTTGTTTGTTTGCCTTGTTATACATACACATACTAGTAAAGAACTGTTATTCCTTTTCCCATATCTTTGCCTGAAAGCCCCTTAATTTCAAAGTTATAATAATTCGGAGGGAAGGGGGTCATATGTTCTATACCAAGGGAGGTTCCTGCCTTCCTTGGCAGACACCTGTCTCTCAAACTGAGACAAGCATAAACATCCAAACACCCATGTATCAACATACTAGGCCTGTTTCTCAGGTGAGGGTTCCCTGGCTCTGCACTTCCTTGTCCCATGCCAGCAGTAATGTTCATGGAGCTGCACAATGGACTGCTCCCTGATTTGAACTCACTGTCTCCCAAAACAGGAAAGTTTTCAGCTGAACTGCTACTGAGTCAGATCTTGTGAATGATAAACAGTGTGAACAGAAAGAAAAGGGCAGCAGACATGTAGAGGTGCCTGTCTCACTTCCCCAAAGCCTCATGCTGGACATAAGCAACTGGAATAACCTTGACCTTAGCGTACTCTTTGCCGCAGTACTTGAAGCATTAAACACAACAAATTTCTACCATTAGCTTTATTTAGAAACCACACTGCTCACTGTCAAAAGAAGAACCTCATCTCATGGTCACACTGAGTTGGGTTCTATGGTATTATTTAAAGATAAATGACACAAACCAGCAGCTCAGCTCTATGTCAAATGACAAAACTGAGTTACTGAAATTGTGTTTGGTCACTGCTTTTTGTTTTTTTCTTAAATGCAGCAGGCATCTGCAGAGCCTTCCTGAGTGCACTGAAATGTGTACAAGTGCCTCACCAGCCAAGGACAGTTTCTTCTCTTGCCCTCCTTCAACAAGCAGTCTCACTGGTGTAAGTGGAATTATTTGTTCAACTGCAGAGAATGCTCTTAGAAAACAAATATGTCTTTCAGTGTCAAAAAATCCCAAACCTAAAATGTACAACCTGAAGGGCTGGTAGGAAATTCTCTCCTTACAAGGATATGGTGCATGGCAGAAACAGGGAGATTTGAAATGAAGATGTCTGCCTACAATTTAAAAAGCATTTTCCAAGACTAACACTATCCCAATTCCTGTGTGGATCAGGATCATTCCTGACTGAAGTTCCAGTTCAGGAGCATCTGATACATTTCAAGCTCTTTCTTATTCAGGACAGCAAATTCACTACATGGTTAAACAAACACGTGCACAGAGGCAGAGGACTGACCAGGTTATAGCAGGAGACTTACCACATCATCTCATCTTTAAAAAATTACCTTGATCAAGGTCAAAAATCCTGGAAACACAGAGAAAAAACACACTGTCAATGCCCCTGTGCTGCCAGTTCTGTGAATAAAGGACTCCAGTGTTCAGTGCTGTCATTTCTGTAGCAGTTATGAATGCAGAAAAACTCAACTGGTAAATAAAAAGCCCAAAGATGCCATAAGAATACTCAAGTCTCTGAACAGTTCAAACAATTAAATACTACCCTAACTTTAAAGGCTGTAATTGACTACTGGTTATTTAAAATTTATCTTCAAGATCTGCTTTTAAAAAATGGCTTTTCCTCTGAAAAATAAAGAATTCCATCAGAATCAAACACATGTTAAGAGACCTTGCTGTCTTCCATTGCAGTGCATTAGCAGAGATCCAGGTTGGCTTCCTCCCCCTCTTCTGCTCATTACCATCAGTTTTGAGAACTGATTAGCTGTGGTTGTTATTCATTAGTCACATCGCCAAAATCTGAATTATAAACATCCCTGTGAGGTCTTATTCTAATCAACCTATTTTGAGTCTTGCAATTAATACTAACACCAGAAAAATAATTGAACAGTACATTTAAAGACCACCCCCTCTTCCCACAAAAATCCAGGCTTAGATATGCACAAAAAGGAAGATGAAAATAAGCCCTATAAACTGCCATCACTCCTGTAAATCCTTCTCCCATGTTCACTGCAGCCAGTTCAGTTGGTTAATACAGGTGACGTAATGGGTACACAGTAAATACAAAGCAGCCATCAGTGATTTTGCTGATGGGGTCAGAGGTTACACAGCTGATAGATCTCAGGAGGACAAGAACATGCAGGCATGACAGATTAAGTGACTGCCATTGGCTGTGTGCTTGCTCTGAACACTCAGCTATGGATGATAATCAATTACTTGGGGCTGCTAATGATATTGATCAAATGCATTTAGCACTCGGCAGCTCGAGGGCTACCACCCTGATACTACAGGCTACCCATAGA
Source organism: Rhagologus leucostigma (assembly GCA_013397725.1). Lineage (NCBI taxonomy): Eukaryota > Metazoa > Chordata > Aves > Passeriformes > Rhagologus > Rhagologus leucostigma. The sequence continues at coordinate 363,830 of VZTD01004415.1, forward strand.
TAAGAGGGGAGAAGAGGCTGGTACCAGCAAAATCCTCAAAGTCAACAAGCAAACCAGTTTGTTCCTTCTTTGCCACCCTGCCTAAAATCATAAAATAAGTATTTGCTTAGGACTAAGCATGTTCTTTCCTGTAAAACAATACAACTTGGAAATGCTACGGCCATCTGTGGGGCCAGCAGTTCACATAGAGGGACCCCACACTGCTTCAAGAATGATGTCACAGGAAACAAAGCATATTACCACTGTACATAGTGGCTTCCAGAGGCCTGTGTAACAGGTCACCTGTTTCCTGACATTACTTCCCAGGCTTGACCTATGATCCAGGGTGATTTCGCCTCCTCATTATTATCATCAGCTCAAGATGTTGATCTCTTCCCAACTTTCACAAACAGGGAAAGTAAAAATTTTGCCACAGGTCTCAAAGAGTGTAAGATTGGGGCAAACATTTCTTAGTTTGTCTCCGGCATCCTAAACCAGCACTCCTCCTTTTAAGGACTGGGACAGGGGTGAAGGTTTGGAGTTTTCATTTTAATTTATAAATAACTAAGACCTTGTTCTACTGCTTTAACTGTAGAGGTTATTTATTCCCTATTCCTGTACAGAAAAAGCATTAATTGCACAGTGATATAATGCCATGTTAGGAATTTCTAAAATTATACCCTTAATTTTAGGGGACTATACCCTCCCTTTAAGGGGCTTAACCAGAAAAAATGCTCTGACAGAAGAAATCAGTTCTCTAATTGACAATAAAAGCAAGTAAGTTAGACCAGACCTTATGTCCTAGATGGTCCTTTGCTCTCAGAACTGGCATTCTGGGCATTTGAAACCAACTTTTCATCCCTGGGGAATCAGTCTTCCTTCTGTTGCAGGACAGACAGTCCCACAGCAATACTGACTGACCATACGGATCAGTTAGCAAGATGGAACATACTCAAGAATGTCTTTACAAGTACACTGCATTTAATCATCATAGGAAAAATAAATTTTGGAGAAATTACCAAACAGAACTGTCTGAGGAGAATTTGTAGCAGCTAGTTCTGCAGATAACTGTGTATTCGCTGGCAACCCTTTCCCTGAATGTAGAAAATTAAGTGCAGAAAACGTCTTTTCAAATAATAATAAACCAGCAAACTAATATAGTGCAGATCTGTACCACCGAGTTATTTTTGCAAACCGGGTGCCAAGATTCCTCCTCATCTATTCTGGGGCTACCTCATCAGTGAGTAGCAGCCTGGGATGTAAGGCAGTGTATTCCATACCTGCTTGAACAGCAGGGGGGAGTTTCAACAGGCAGAATATGCAGGAACTATTGGGATTTTTAGCTAAAATTTGCTCATTGTGCATGGAATGAAAAGAATAATCCTTACCACTATGCACAGTGAGGTTTCATTAAACTCTTAAGAAAGAAGCTTGTATTAAGAGCCCTGCTCAGTTAGTAATTATTCATTACTGAAACAGCTAAGTATGCCAGCAATGACGGTTAATCCCTTCTTTCCCTCCCTTCTTCCTGCAGAAAGTGGCACAGGAATCCATCACAATTGCCAGTTTTCAAAAGCTCAGTTCTAGGGCTCAAGATACCCTAGAAGTGGTATCCTTTTTCCAGAAGGGAAAAATCTTCTCCTATGTCCAAATGTTCCAGCCTTCCAGTAACTGCTGCCTGAGGGCCGACAAGTTCAAGACAAAGCCAGGCCGCTGGGGAAAATCAAACTTGGTCTGCACAAAATGACCTTGTGCAGCAGCAGGTTCAGCACAGTACCTACAAGTCAATCAATCAGATCCCTCCATCCCCACTACTGCCTACAATACTGACAGCAAACTGGGGCTTGCCCTAGAAATCATAGGCAAAAGGAAGGTTTTCTTGCTGCCCTCAAGGAATGGGAAGGTGTAGTCAGTCACTCAGTGGACCACATAGTGCTGGATAGAGGGGCAAGGCATTAATTTCAACACAGGAAACTGCAATTACATACCAGAAAAAAGGTTTTCAGTGTGAGTGGAGCCAAACACTGGTGCAGGCTGCCCACAGAAACCATGGAGTCTCCATCCTTGGGATACGCAAAGCCAGACTGAATACAATCCCCAGCAACCTGAAGCAGCTGGCCCAGCTTTAAACAGCAGCTGGGCTGGATGACCTTCAAGAGCTGCAACTACTTGATCCTTATTCCACAACACCAGTTTTAAGGGAAAAACCCACATAGCTCTGGACATTTCTTCTTGCTTTTAGCCCTGGAATACAGCAGGATAGCACAGCACTGGAAGGTGAGAATGGAGAAACAAGCACTCTCATTACTTCAATTAATTATTTCAGTTGTGAATAATGAAGGCATAAGCGTATCTTTTTTTCTGCTATATCTGGGCTGCACAGGTGTGGATACCGTCAGTTGTTACAGTGGATCCTGATATGTGGTTAGGGCTTAGAGGCACTTCCAAAACAAGCATGAGCTTGTTGCCAACTTGAAGGATGTTAGTCAGGTGCTTTTTACTAACACAGAATGCACTCACTCCAACATGTGCTGTCATACACATTAGAGGAAAACAAAACCCAAAAAACAAAATACCAAACAACCACTCTGTGCTCAGTAAAGTATATTAAAAGGCAAAAATCTGGGAAGCAAATCCTATCCTCATGAGAAGACATTAAACCAATGAGGAATGTTTTCCCAGTGAGCCTGTTGGCCACAAAATTCTGAGAGCACACCAGAGAGGTAGCTACTTTAATGCAACTTGCTAGTGCCATGGATTAAATTATTCTTGTTCTTACTGCCTGCTCCATCTCAGGGCTCCTTTGAGGCAATTACTAGTAACCTGCTATTGCATTCCATTAGACAATTCAACTCTCAAAAGAAATGCAATAAACTAATCCTTTCCTGTAACAGATTCAGTCTACTCATTCTCCTGGCTACTTCCCATACCTAGCTGGTATAAAATATCAGAAACATCAGCGTTTTCTCCACTGTATTAGGTGTATAGGATAGAGATGCATACATCAGGGCCTGATACACCACAAATATTATCTTTGATAAATTGGTATTTTGAGCAAACATTTCAGAAATAATTCCTATCATTCAAGTCCTCCAGAATATTCAGTTCACTAAGTCATTGCAATTCTCCCTTCCCTCATTCATCTGGATGCTCAAATGCAGCTCTCAAAAACATGCCTCTCTTACCTCTCCCTGGGACCAGAAAACTAGTTTTGCATTTTGAATCATTATTTGTTTCCATGGACGTCTCTGGGTTCCTCTGACAGCTTTATCTTACCAATGAGGATAAATGTTTTTTCAAAAGCTACTGCCAGACTGCCCTCACTCCCAGACATCACAGGATGTAGTTGGCAGAATCTGCCAAACATAACTCATATGGTCTGAGGGATCTGAAAATCACAATTGATAGTTTTGAAAACACAGTTGATACACAGCAGCTTCATGTAGGTCCATTTCACCACCAGCATACAATCCCTTCCTGCCTTTTCTTTCTCCTGGTCGCCATGGGAATTAATAATTTGAAAAACAAATAGAAAGTAGCAGTGATATGACTTCAATATTTCTGAAAATGAGATTGCTTTTTCTCTTCAGATTCTGCCAGTACTCATGTCTAGGAACTTCTTGAAGCATAACGGAAACAAACTAAAGGAAGTTAATTTAAACTTTAACTGGAATCCTGTAATGGTTTGGGGCTTCTATAGAGACTGCTTCTGCTGACATCAAAATCTGACTCTGAAATGTGCATTACCAGCCACCAAACCCTGCGTGTAGGCTCATGCACACAAAAACAATGTAGCATAGCTAAGCCTTGCTACCACACTTTGTCTTCATGAGTGAGAAGATCAAGTGGCTGTGGCACTTGAAAATTATCCAGGGTATCCTTTCTAGCAAAGACAAATACAATGCTCATATCAAACCTGAGCTGTTGTGATTTGTACACTGACTGACACCAGTATATTAAGCTTGTGTGTTCTCATAAGACACTGCCTAAACAACTCTTTTTAAAAAGAATTAAGCAAAATGATTCAAAATGCCTTCTCTTAGGCTTGTATAAGCAGCAGAAGTGTTCGTGTGCACACTTGTGAGCTGGTGCTTGCAGTGTGCCTGCAGTTTTGGCATTACTGGGTGGCACTTTTGAACTGAAGATGAAAACTTCCTACATTTAAAATTTACAGCCTTTGCTGAGGTTCATCTCAAATGCAGCAGCATGTCACCTGCAGTGATGTACACCCAGCCAGAATACATAGCCTTCTCTCGTTCCCAACAAACATAAACACCAAAGCAATCAAAACTAGAAACTGAGAAGCTATTTCTCGACTTGCATTGCCAGGAGTCCTTTCTGAAGCATGTTTTAGATCAGGCCAGCATTCCTGAAACACACAGGACCTGCTCAGGCTGGTCTATAGCTGCTCCAATACTCAGGAGCCCCACAGCAGCTACGGCACACACTGGGGTATTCCTGTGCTTCATGGACCTTTGTAGGCGGTCAAAACTGACAGTTCATCAAGCATCATCTGCACGTGTCATTTTCTGTCATTTTCCAGATGGAATCAGTCAGGATCCAAGCCAGTTTTAGGCTCAGCTCCTCTGAAGTGTTGCCCAAGTCACAGGTCTGACTGGGTGCTTCATCTACCTCACTGCAGTTGGTGTAGCTAAGAGAGAGCAGGACACACATATATCCCTGTCTGCATTTCTCAAAGGATCTGTCCGTGAGAGATACTAAGCTGTCCTTGCAAACAAGCAATTACTGATACCTCAAGACTTTCGTCTGCAGAAGGTTACTTGGCACGGCTGCAACTTTACAGGTATTTTTCGATAAGCCATTTTGGGATGCAGTCAGATCTTTAGAAGGTCCTGTAATTTCAATAATGAAATTAAAACCAGAATTTAGCACTTGTGGGACTGAAGGAAAAGAAACATGGAGCTAAGTAATGCCTGCTCACATTTTTTCTTTATGACATCTCTCAATCTGCTAAATAAAAATCACACAATTCTCATGATAAGAATGCAAATCACAAACCCGGCTTCCTGATAAGGCAGCAAGCATAAAACTGAGAGTCTTAAAGGGATATATATGGCTAAATAGAAAATATTACTTGTTCTAGAAAAATTACCTGAATGGACTGATTTCATCCATGAATCTAGTGTTTGCTATGCTTAGTGGATCTGGACTGGTGTATTTAAATCAGTTAGAATCCACAGAAATCTTTTTTAAAAAATAGTAAAAATTAAGAAGCTATTTAAATATTAGACCACATTTCGGCAGGACTAGGATTCTTTTGAGAGATCTAGGAATATACACTGGTTAGGACCTCATTTCCACTGAAAGAAAAAAGACAAAGAAGGAAGAAGACCCTTCCTGCCTTACGTGAATCTGAAAAACCTTCCCTTGAATCACATATAAATTCAGCGGAGGCCAAATCTTAAGGTCAGCTTTTCATGCATGGGGTTTATATGGAGTGCAGATACTATATATGCCAAAGGCCTGAAAAACAAAGACTCATTGGAAATCAGAACACATCTGGCCCCAACTCAGCTTTGCCATCAACCATAATTCAAACGTGAACGCAGAGTCAAAGTTCTTCATTAAGAAGTCAAACTTCTTAATTCCTAAGTTTCAACTAATATGAATTTTAACTACTGATTTATAATCCCATGTGTCCCTCCAATGAACAGGAGTGAGGAACGAAAACCAAATCTGCAGCAAAGCCTTGCATAGAAAAAAAGCTGGAAATGGCTGCTGTATAGTCACAAATTACATTACTAATGTGATCTGGCAGTTTTACTTGAGTCCCATAGCTGAGGCTTAATCACATCTTTGACACAACTAAATTGCTAGGATACAATGGGACCAAGCAGCTAATAGCTGCTTCAAAAATAAACAAACTCCTGCATTCCTAAAGTGATTATAAGGAAATCCCATATATTTTACATGACCTGCATCTGCTTAACCATCCTGTTTTGAGGTGACATCACAAGTAACCAGCCTGTTTTGAGTCTTTATGGTGGGAAGGAATCAGACAGTGCTTTGCAATAGGCACTTTTTGCTGCTCTCAAATGCTCTCTTGGTTGACACTGATATTTAACACAGCAGCAGTAGAGAGCAGGAAGATTTTGTTCTTATTTTTAACAAGAGAAAACAGGAAGATAGCACAATCACAGCTAATAGTGAGGACATAGGGCAGATAAAAAGATGTAGACTTAAACACTGTGCCTAGCTTCCAAACCAGTGTCACAGAAACACTCAATCCCAAACTTCATCACTCAGTGCTGGAAAACTGCATCCCAGCATGGCCAGGCTCAGGGAGGTACCAGCTGTCTGGCATCTCCCCTGGCACCATCATATCCACAATCCACCCCTTGTTTGCAAGCTCCCTAACCTTTTTCTGTTAAAATCACTCATCCTTAGGAAATACACAACACTTAAGTTAAGTTAACTGAAGCCAGCTGATTTTTGACTGAAGTGAGGGTTCCTGAGATCAGGGACACACAGTCAGTAGCCCAGAGTTCCATCAGGACCTGGCAGCCCTTGGGAACCAACCAGGTGACCTGCAGCATTGCCAGGAGCATCTGAAGGAGATTTAAGTGTCTCCAGGGAGTGTGGCGAACAGGAACAGGCAAACAAGGCACAACAGGTCAGAAAAGTAGGGCTCAGAATTTAGAGAGTCAGTCATCACCTAGCAGTCTGGAAGAGGACTAACCATGGTTTCAGTACGGTCAAAAGCTACTATCAGAAGGAACGTGATGACCCAGATACCTTACACATCAACATGTCCAGGTCTCTGGCTGCAGTGAATGCCTGAGCTTATCACCGATGCCGGAGGACAGCAGAGACAACATCCGTTCGAGGTGTGAACAGGGGAATGATCTGCTCAGCCTGGTGGCACAGCTGAAGGAAGTAGTGAAGAGGCCAAAGAGTATCAGAGAGTACAAGAGAGGTAGCTCACTGGACTGTAGCTGGTGTGCCCTGGTGAAGGACCTCCAGAAAAAAGGGTGTCAAGCTGCAGGAGACAGTCAAAAGACTGAGAGACATTGTGGAGGCTGAGAGAGAATTGGACAGCTGGTTCCAAGCCCCTCTGGTGGGAGAACCACAGCCTGCTGAGGACAAGCCAAAAATTCACATCCTGGTACACACAGAAGGGAGGGAGGGCATTAACACAGGAGCTTGGGAAGTAGTGGGAAAAAAACCCCTACAACAACAAAAGGAAGAGGAAAGGAACTAACAAAAGGAAGGGACTTCCTTCACAGCCAGACATTCCCGCCCAGCTGGACATGCCCACTCAGTACCACTTCGTAGATCTGCAGGCTAGCGAGGCAACACCCACACACTGAAACAACAGCCAGAGCTAAGCTGAACAGCCCAAACTGCTCCACAAATACAGAAATTAACAACTAGTTCAACCAAGAAAAGGCAGTGGGTGATAGTAGTGGGTGACTAAGAGGTGCAGAGGCTCTCGTCTGTCAGCCTGAGCTGTGCTCAAGGGAAGTGTGCTGCCTTCCAGGAGCCTGGATCAGGGACGTTACTGGTCCATCTGACAAAGAAGGAAAAAACCACCTTGGGTCAGGAACTTGCCATACTGGTGAAGGGGCTTTAAACTAGATTCATTGGGGCATCTATCCTTCCCAATCCTGCCCGTCAGATGCCAAAACCTGTAATGGATGCCTGGAACAGTGCAAAGGGATTCCAGATGCTACAGTGTCCTGGGTTGCAGAAGAGTGTTAAGGTGGGGTGTAACCAAACTGTGTATTCTACTCCCCTCTACTGCCATTTCTGTTAATGTTACAGTAGCTGCTGTAACATTAACATGCTGACAAACTGTTAATGTTCGCAGTAGCTGCCCAGTGCACACCTGACAACTCAGGCTACAAGCTTATTTCGTGTTAAACGAAATAAAGAAGAGGCAAACCCTGTGAGGCAGGGTAGTGTTTCTTCATTTTGTCTTCACAAATGACTCGACCATGATAACTCATTCCGGTGAAGCACCAGCACAGTTACACCTATCCTGAGGGTGTCATGTCTGCTAATGGGCCATAATGGCTACAGGGCTCCAGCATAAGGGGCAGCTGGACTCCCAAAAATATCCTGTGATTCACAGAATGAAATCACTCCATTGTGAAACTCCCCACCCTAGAGAAGATACTGAGCATTCCCACCTGACCTTGTATAACTGGGGACTTGGGACACCAACACCACCACCCACCAGTTGATGGATCGAGAGGGAGACCAGAACTTCCACAGGACCACTGTTTTCGACAAGACTGCAACCATCACTACAACAGGACTGCAACCACTGCTTAATCGGACTGTGACCACCACCCTGAACAACAGGGTGCCAGGCTGTACTCTGACTTTGTGGGTTTAAGCCAGTTTTCTGTGTATTATTGCATTTATTGCAATCTTTTTATTAAATTGTAATTCTGGCCTGAAATCTCTCGCAAGGTAATTGTGTGGAGTTCATTTATCCCACTGGTTTACTTTCAAACTAGTACATCCAACCATCAAGTTGGCTTTACCCAGGACCTGGCTCAGATGCCTGTAAACAAACCCATGTGATATGGGGAACAAACAAGAGGAACTAGACATGTGCACACACCTGCATGGGTATGATATCATTGGCATCACAGAGGCATGGTGGGATGGCTGCTATGACTAGAGCATTGGAATGGAAGGTCTTAGGCTTTCTAGGAAAGACAGGCTAGGGAAACGAGGAGAGGATGTAGCCTCTATGTCAATGATCAGCTGGAGAGTATGGAGGGAGTATGGAACTCTGCCTGGGGAAGGATGAGGAGCCAGCCAAGTGCTTGTGGGTCAAGACTCCTTTACTCTTATGACAATCTTGAAGTCTCACTTCACCTTATCCACTTCTGGGCGGCACTCAAATTAGGTGGTACACATGCCTTTTCTTACCACCCACCCTGCAGGATCATGCTAGACACTGAGGATGAGCTCCTGGCACCAAGGACATCAAATGAGCCCCACAACTAACTTAGGTGGGACCAGGGTTTTCCCCCAAGCTGGATCAGTTTCTTTCTTTCTTAAATTAAGGCTTGTACTAAAAGACCTATGTTGAACTAGTATTTTGGTTGCATTCATTAGAGTGACAGTTCTAAATTTCAGATGATACTTCTTTTCCATTTCTGAATTTTTAATTAAAAATACTTTTTCTTTACTAAAGGGAGTGTATCTGATCCAAACAATGTCAGTATAAGCCCAGAACCTTCTCCCCATTTTTAACCAGACAGACATCAGACTTCACATGTATGTGAAAAAGTGTTCGTTTCAGTGCATTTCAGACAACACAGGCACTTCACAATGGGTTTATGGTTGTGTTGTGTTCTTTTCTTTATGAACCATAGCACTTAAAGTAAATGCACAAAGGCAGCTCTCAAAAAGAAAAATCACAGAACGCTTTTTGGGGGAAAAATATCTAAACAACTGCTGTTCTCTTATGTGTTACTAAAGACACCATCATCCCTCATCCCTCCAGAAGTGCCCTTAATTAAGTAAGAATCTATTAAAAATACAGTGTTCCTCAGTGTAAACTCCCACCCACACCCTTCTCTTTCAATTTTAAAAGTGATCTCTTTTGCCTTCTCCCTGCCTAGAAGCTCATTAGAAACAGCTCCTTCTGCACATACGCATCACCTAACAGAGATCTGGAGGGAGACCGACAGAAGAAAGGGAAAGAAAGAAATTAGAAAGTGAATTAAAATAGTAGACCTGCAGGACAAAAAAGCCACTGCAGACAATGAACACCTGGTACTCATAAGAGGACAGTGAAGACTGAGACATGAATGCTGGTACCATGGGATTGAAACAGAAGCTGTTGCTGAACTTTGCAACAGAGATGCAGTGCTGCTCTAACAATTCAGTTATCAACAATAACCAGGGCAAATCAGACAGGTCTATCACTTCTCTTTCTCTGGGTGGCAGGAGGTCCCCATTAAACATGCCTTAAACTTCAAATGGAGGCACCAAGCATGGACAGCGCTGTCACACACACAGTCACTACCTGCCCAGTGCTAGGTAAAGCCCATGAGATCATTCTCTGCTGCTCTCCTTCCTCAGTCCCCACTTCCAAACATTACCCACCTCATCTGTTGTCTGAAAAGTCCAAGCTGGTCAAACCACAAAGAACAATAACCTATTCCCTCTCTGAGAGCTAAAGAGGTAACAAAATCAGCAACCCAAGGGCGGCCATTTTTCTGTCCATTTTCTATTACAGATCTTTAATTGAGGAATTAACTCCAAACAGTTCACCTCAAAATGACTTTTCCATCTTGCAAGAACTTTTCTCACCTTATGTCAGATACTCCAAGGAGTAACATGGTATTTGTTGATGGCAAGCTACTCCAACACAAAGTTCCCTTTGAGCTATAGTCCATGGCAGCATAAATGATAATGTACTGAGTAGAAGAGAGCTGGAGAGGGGCTTTTTACAAGGGCATGCAGTGACGGGACAAGTGGGAATGGCTTCGCACTGACAGACGGCAGGTTTACAATAGATATTAGGAAGAAATTCTTTACTGTGAGGGTGGTGAGGCACTGGAACAGGTTGCCCAGAGCAGCTGGGGATGCCCCATCCACCCCTGGAAGTATTCAAGTCCAGGCTGGATGGGGCTTTGAGCAACCTGCTGTAATGGAAGGTGTCCCTCCCTGCCCTTGGCAGGGGGGTTGGAACAAGGTGATCTTCATGATCCCTTCCAACCCAAACTACTCTGATTCTGTAATATTTCCTCAACATCTCTGATACCAGAAGGGATGGGAAGGAGGGAAGAGGCATCCTATGAGCCCTGGGATGGAGACAAATTGGAAGTCCAGTAAAATTTTACCTTCTGGGATGGACACAAATTCAAAATGCAGTAAATCTGTCTGCCTTAATGAGAGGAGGGGCTGAAAATTCACATCTAACCTTCATCCATTGCTTAAACTATCTGCAAAGAACAATTTGAATTCCAGGCTTAACCAGGGCCTTTAATACAACTCTCCAGATACACCTGCCTAAAAGGTGGCTTTACTCTCCAGATAGATTCCACTTGTCCTGCACTGATCTCTGAACATAAACCTGCACCTCCTGATACCTGAGCTGTAAAATTATGCAAGCCACATGCTTTTTTTGCCTTTTTTTAAAAAAGATACCCTTGTTTCTGTAATGGATTTTTAAGTAACTTCATACAGCTGCCCGGCCCAGCTGTTTGGCAGTGCCTTCAGTACTGTGGTGGGAACATCTTCTTGTCTGTCTCTTGGAAGGCTGTGCTAGAAGGGACTAAGAGAGGGGATCCAAAATGAAGCCCACACCCAAGAGTGACCGCAGTGTTATTTATTTTGGAATGTTTTACTAGATTTACTCCTTCAAACATGAGGGATCTATCCTTCACCTAAATGAGGATGAAATTTGCTCTGACACAAATTTTCATTATCAGACATCCCCGTCCAAGACCAGTGCCTTCAGATGATGCATTGTTTCATTCAGGGAGGCTCCTAGGAATTTCTTTGCCTATGTATGTAGAAAAAAAAGGGATGAAGCCTGACAAAATGTCTTACTGACCTGAAAAAAAGAGTATCCAGTAAAGATTTTTTCTTCTCCCCCCAAAAATAAATTAAGAATGGTTCACTTTGTCCTGTTTACTGTAGTTGCAGAGTCACTTCCTTGCTGAATTTTCCCTTTCTTGTGAGAGTTTTGTTCTTTATGATTGCGAGGCTCACACTTGTGAGAGAGGACAGACAGCAAAAGCTCAAAACCAGGTGGAGGAACTTGCAGTCACACCAAGGAGCAACCTTGTTTAGATTATTAATAATGCCAACACATTAAGCAGAACTGTGACAAGAACAACAGACTTGAAGCAGCCAAGAAGGTAGCTAGAGTTTTAATAAATCCTTTGTCTATCTGGGAAGTGGGAGTGTGAGAGACCGCTGATTGCAGCATGTAAAACTGAGGCAGGAGCTTGGAAATCAGACCTGTTATGTTACCGGACTACTTCGGGAAAACCACATGGAAAGACATAGCTTCGTATTTTAAAATTTAACTAGTCAGCTTTTGGTTTCTAATGTCTTTTCCTGGAAAGCATTTAAAAAATGACAGTAAATTAAAAAATTACAATCTCAGGTAATTGTAGGGAGCAACCTCAAGCTCTGCATTTAGAGCTATGGGATCTAAGGCTTCAGAATACTTCACGTTTTGCCACACACAGTTGTTTCAAATTGAAGGTTATACACCAGAAGCTCACTTTCAGCCTTTTAGCCTCGGACAGGCTGGGCTTAAACCGCAGCATTGCTGGCAGGTTTGCATTCACAAAGCACCTTGGTAGGTTCTGTGCCCAAGTGCCCGGCTCAGCTGGGTGTCTGAGGGAAGGGACTGCCCTGTTCCTGCTGCAGTAGCACTCCAGGTGCTCTCCTTATCACCTGTCCCTGACCCCATCTCCTCCCCATGGGGACTCCCTGGCACTTGGCTGTACCATCAAATAATACCTCGTCTTGGCCTCTGACACTGCTTTCATGTGGATCTGGGAAATGATGCGATTTCTGATTTCTCCATTTCTTGATCTTGACCCACACTGACTGCTTTCTGTTCTGGGCTCAAATGGAACTATGGGAAGCAAACTTATTTGTGACTGACTAATGCAGCCCTATGCCTAACAGCTACAAAGCAAGTCTCCTTGCAAAAGAAATACTGCAGGATCAGAAGCTCCGTCAGTAAAGCAAAATATTTTGTTTAGCCATTAGTAATGAGGAAGAACAAAAAGGAAAGAAAAGATGTCAGAAAGTATAAAGTCATTAAAAGCAACTAATACGTACAATTTTATCAATGCTCAGTTTCAGGTCACAAGAAAAATACAATTTTATTTCATCAGCAGCTTAAAATAAAGGAGACACTGTTTCCAATGAAGATTTTACCACTATCTTCAACAGGAAGGAAATAAAAAGAAAAGAAGAAAGGAAAACAAAAAAGCCTTTAAAGACAAGTTTTGCCCTTTAACATGCATACCTGTTACTGCACTGATGGAATTTCTATCACAGAATCGTGGAATATGCTGAGTTGGAAGGGATCCATCAGGGTCACAGAGTCCAACTCCTGGCCCTGCACAGGACACCCCAAGAATCCCACCCTGTGCCTGAGAGCACTGTCCAAACACCTCTCGAACTCTGTCAGGCTTGGTGCTGTGACCACTTTCCAGGGGAGCCTGTTCAACCTGCTCAACCACCCACTGAGTAAAGAACCTTTTCCTGACATCCAACCTAACCCTCCCCTGACACAACTTCATGCCATTTCCTTGAGTCCTGTCACTGGTCAGGAGAGTGAAGAGATCAGTGCCTGCCCCTCCACTTCCCCTCCTGATGAAGTTATAACCTTGATGAAGTCTCCCCTCAGTCTCCTCTTCTCCAGGCTGAACAGACCAAATGACCTCAGCCACTCCTCACACAGCTTCACCTCAAGGCCCTTCACCATCCTCATGGCCCTCCTTTGGACCCTCTCTAATGGCTCAATGTCTTTTTTATATTGTGGCACCCAAAACTGCCCCCAGTATTCGAGGTGAGGATGCCCCAGTGCAGAGCAGAGCGGGACAATCCCCTCCCTTGCCCAGCTGGCCATGCTATGCCGGATGCCCCCCAGGACACAGCTGGCCCTCCTGGCTGCCCGGGCACTGCTGACTCACATTCAACTTTCCATCAACCAGGACCCCCAGGTCCCTTTGCACAGTGCTGGTCTCCAGCCTCTCATTCCTCAGTCTGTTCGTACATCCAGGGTTGAGTAATTACAATCCAGTTACTGCCCCAGGACAGACCTGCTCCTTCGCAGGAATATATCTGTAAATTTGCATATATTCAGACTGAAGATAGCAGAAATCATCTTGTCCAGATACAGAACAATCCTGCTTCTAACCTACCTGGTCTATGAATGAACATAAGCAGTGACATCATCCCAAGATATCCAAGGGTACATGTGGATACTGCTTGGAGGTGCAGGACAAGGAAAATACAGTGACAGCACAGGGGCTACATGTACCCAGCCTTCCACTCAAGGCCAAGGAAGAACACTTAAGCACTGTCTGGGTGTGCACTAAATTGAATATTAATGTGCAAGATAGTCACCGGAACCCTTACTATTTAAATTACTTGTTTCTATGTTATAGTGAAGGCCAAGTGACAGAAATAAAACATTATTTCTCTTGGTACGCTCTACTTAAATTGCAGCAATAAATATTTTTAAGAGTAGTGCTGTCAAATCTCAAGTACAGGTTCACCCCTCCAGATTGTACATCATGCTAACTTGTTATCTTCCACTTCATTATGAGCTTTCAAAAATAAACTGGGAGCTACCTCTCTCCTGGACTGGTTCTTTCCAGAATTTGTTTCCATAAGAATTCCTACTCCTCTAGTCTTCCCACACAAGAAACTGCTTTATTTCTGCTGAAAGCAAACTAATTCCATGTACCTGCCCTAGGATCTGTTCAGTAGCTATAAGGATTCAACTTTCTTGCATTTCACAACTTTAAACAAAATGTAAAGAATGTTTCTCACATACTTAGAGAACATGAATCTCTTGCAACCCACCTTTCAAATAAACTCCCTTCTTTTCTGAAAGCGAAATAATGATAGATTGAAAATACAAATTTCTAATTTCCTAATCAAAAGAGAATGAAACCAAACTGATTTTCAACCAAGTCTGAGAAAGGACTCAATAACTGAAAGGACGCAATAACTGAAAAACATGCTTTCACTGATGTGCAAGGGCTGTGATTACCTAACACGATTTCCCTTTCAAAATTCTCCATTGCTGTGAGTCACAAATGTCTTTGACAGTAGTTTGCTGACAATCTCCCATATGCTGGTTGTCTCAAAAACGCACACAGCTTGTCCAGCAAAGTGCTAAACCTCAGCATTTTGCAATCCCTGAGTTTATCTAGCAATTATACTTGCTAAAAAAACAAACAAACACCAAGCTTCTGTTTGCTCAAAAATATTTATAATCATTTCAGCTGTTTCTAAGAGTGAATAAAAGAACAGAATGCTCTGGCATAGACAGTAGATAAAAGCGAGGGGCAGCTCTGTTTTGCGGTTGTTACATGTATTGCTGACAAACGAGATGCTGTTTGGTAACTAAATACATAGAAGATTGATATGGGCCTTTACTTCTGTTTCCTGATTTAACTTTTTTTTCAGAACATCACTGCTTTGGCTTGCACACTTTGTCTTCCAGTAAATTACAGCACACACTTGCAAACACAGAGGGAGTAACCAGCTTTTCCCAGGCACTCAAATGGTGATTAGAAAATCATCCTTTACCATAAACTGCAGGTCTGAACCTGAGGAGTGACACACAGGCTGGAGAAAGAAGGCAGATACGGGTGAGAAAGGGAACTGTTTCATGCAGCACAGAGAGATGTATTGTCTATTTAATTACTTTTTTGTGGTTTGCGCTGGCAGAAGAAACTTTAACTGAAACTATTACAGGTTTGGAGCATGCAGGAGTCCATAAACATGCACTTGTCCAGGCAATGACAAACTCAAATCACATCTCAGGGACCAACTTTGTGAAGTTTTCCACGAGATGCTGCCTGCTCATGGCGCAAGTGTACAAAGCAGCACAGATGTGAAGCTGGCAGCTCTGCAGAACAGCTCAGCTCTGGATACCTCTGCTTCAGCAACAGAAGACAAAAATAGATGCAAGTTTTACAACTTGCAAACCCAGCTCCTCATTCTTTTCCTCCAAACCTCTTCCTACACCTTTAGATCTTTGTAAAATGTTTACTCATCTTACTCACCCACCCCCAAGACCTTGCCTGCAGCATAGCAGTATATGAATTTGCCTGGCAACCTGACATAAATATCCAACCAACCAGCAAACAAAGTCTGGCATGCTCTTAGCTGCAATGTTTCTGTGCACAGCCTTACAAGAAATCAGAGCTGGCCACCAGGCAAGGAATCAACTCATTTTCTTCAGCTCAGTTTATAATCTAAAGTTTATGGGGAGAGGTGAGCATTTACCTTCCTTTATTTTACTTCTATGCAATGTTCAGAACTCAGCTCTAGACATCTCTCTCCATCTTTTCCCAGAAAATACAAAGCACTGTATCTTCCCTACTCCTAAACTGGTTAGATAAGTAACTCTACTGAGGTGAGGTGAGATAAAGCGCAAGGAAAGGTGAGGTGTGAGTGAGGGGAGATGCACTGGAAAACACACAGAAATGAGCTATTTGACTGACTCATCCTGGGATCCTGTGGGTGACCAGCACCTAGCTCTCTTCATTGAAACCCACTGCAAGACCTGAGCCATGCCTGATGCTGAGAGCATCCCCCGAACGAATGGCAGTGGATGGGATCATTTCAGAATCAGTACATCACAAAAGGGATTGGGCATGGAGCAGGAATCTGTGTGAAACATCGTGGACAACCTTCTTAAAGATTTTGGCTAATGACAGTCTTCATGGAGCTACATTGGCCCAGGGAATGAGAGGACTACCTGCCCTGAGTGGCTCCTTGTGTCCCAGCTAGGAGCTGGTGGCTTTTCACAGCAGTTCCAGCAGATAATGGGAGCTACACCCTGTGCAGAGAGTGGTGCTGCACCCAAGCACTGCATCTTTGTCCCTCCCTTCTCTGGGGACATGCAATGACACAATGAGTGTTTCAGAGATCAGTGGGTCCTCTGGACCCCAAAACAGCAAACTTCAAGGTAAGTACATAACAAGAAATCCCCATCTCATTTCTTTAAACTTACCAATGTGGAACAAATAAATGAGACCCATACTCTCTATCAGCTACAGCACAGTTGACAAGAAGGTAGGATGGTGTGGTATTAATAGTTCCATCATAGCTGAACTGTTACATTCCATCCTGCCCCACAAAACAGATTACTTGAGACTGGAATACAAAACATAGGACCAAGTCAAGTAAGAAACAAAGTTTCACTCCATCCATATTTGCCCCTGCAAATGCCCCTGCACCAAGGTTTGAGTCACTGCTAAGCACATAGAACTCCTTCCCACTGCTCCTGCCCTTTATACATGTTATGAAGAGCCCAAATAAGAGATCCACTGTAACAGAAATAGATGAAGAAGACTGACATATGTGTCGTGCCTTGACACATCATAAAAGTATTTTTTATCCTTTGTTTAAGAGAAAGTGTTGCAGTGGAGAAATACCAGAACCTGGTTCGTGGGATGGAGGTAAACTTAAATGGCAACAGGCCTTGTAAAAAAGGCCAGTAGGCTGTTCCACGTGTACTGTTCTGCAGAGTGGCATGGCTGGACTGATGGATGAAAGGAAAGCCTTAACCTTCACTGTGCTGTTGTTTCCCCAATCCCCTTGCTAACTAAATGGTTAGCAAGAGTGCACATCAAGAGAGTAAGGTCAAGAGAGAGCCAGACAAGTTAAAGGTGAAAATATTACTTGCAGCTGCTACTGCAGACTTGGAAATTCAGAGCGCAAAGACAGCTTTACTCCTCTCTCACTACTCAGCTCTGACTCGCAGGGTCGGGTCCTTCCTTTTGTGCCTGGTACCACCTAACACTGGTCTGGCTGGATGCTCCTGATCATTGCTGCAGCACATACTGCAGGAGGTTTAACACACACAAACCTGATTACTTCTTAAACTACCTGACAATGCACTTCTTGGGCAAGGCTCTCAGATACTTAGCTTTGTTTACCTGAAAAAATGAGAGTAAGCTTGTTGGCTACATCAAATGCCTTCATGTTTTGTCTTTCCCCACAGGAAACAGTGGGAGCAGTGTCAGGCTTCAAAAGAGTTGGCAAAGCTTCAGCAAAGCAGAGGTAGGCAAAAGCAGAGGCTCATCCAGCACCGCCATTTCTAGAGACAGATGAATGCAAATGGACAACAACTTTCGTGGTAAATCATCTTCCTCCGCCCTCAAGAGCTTCATTTTACACAGGATGGTGTTTTATACAATATGACTTCTACTACTTGGGAAAGCTCACACTGAATATTTGGAAGAATCAGTCAGTGTACCAACTGATACTTGGATTCTTATTTTCATAACCCACGGAATATAAACATTCTTCCCTGGTTTTATTTTACTTTCTAAAACAAAACCTTGCATTGAGAGAGATTCTGGAACACTTGGGAAAGAGGCTGGTAACACAGAATCGCCCTGAGGTACAAAAAGGGGGTAGATTTATTTATTTATTCTTTTAAGAAAAAGAGAAGAAAAGCTAATCCAAAAAAACCATATGCATTCTGTCTTGTTGGTCAGGTATGGAGAAATCACATCAAACACCTAAACTATACACCATGTCTTTGAAAACATGAAACACAAGCTAGTTTGTCTGGTTATGCTCATTTTACAGCTTCACTGGATAAACTAAAGAAATTAATGCTTCAGGCAGTTACCCAACAATAATAATTGCCAAGACCCTCATCATTAAAATAATGTTGTGAAACTGGATAAAAGCAAGGCCTGTTTTGATCAGACTCCACATCAATGTACTGCTCACAATCAGCCTGTACAGTCATGCACTGTGCCCAAAATCAGGCTTTCCTTTGTCACTGCCCTGAACCGATGTGATCACACTGTCCTGAGCATGGGCACTGTGATGTAAACAAGATGTAACATCTCAGCTGAGACTCTAAACGGCAACACACAACAGACAAAAAATTACTGAAACCAACAAGTTTGACCTCTATACAGCTATTTCAAAGTGTGCTTTAAAATATTCAAATAAAACTAAAATTTATTAACACCATGACAAAGAGAAGCACATGTATTTAATTCTGCTTAGTGCAGTAACCCTCTCACTACAGTCAAAGTTTCTTACACCAGATACCTCAGAAAGAGATTGCTGTTCAAGCTATTGAACGAGTTCATATTATGGCAGGTACTACTCAGTATTATCTCAGTTACTACTGCAAGGTTATGTATCTATATTTTTAGTGCATCTGCTTGATCTTTTCCCCTAGAGAAAAACAGAAGTGGCGCATTTAAAGCATATGCATGAAACACAACATTTTTGAAGTGGCATCAGTGACAGTAGCAGCAGTGCTGGCAGCATGTTTGCATTTGGCTAATTGAGCCATTCAGGTTAACGAGCTTCACAGTTATAAGGAACAACCAGAAAAAAAAAAATTTCTTTAAGACCATAAGCATTGAGAGCTTGCTCACCCAAGTTTCTAGAAGAATCCTATCTGTATCAAGGAGGAATGAAGACACAAATCAGTAAGTGAAAAGAGCCTCACCCACAACCCCACATACTCCCCAAGAAAACAGGACTCTCCCAGACATCCCGTATTTGAGATGCCAAACTGGAATGCCAAAACAAGCCCCTTAGTGACAGCAAATGGTGCAGACTCTCCAACTCCTTCCTTCCAACGGAATAATTAACAATGCTGGCATGTACATTATGATAGACTTCAGCATTAACACCCCCACTGCAAAGAACAAAGGCGGTTCACATCCCTCCCAAGCTCCTGCTGCAGACTGGGTGCTGATTCTGACAAGTTGCTCTGTGCCAATTTAGATTCCTTTCACATTTGGAAGATTATGTTCATAGCCACAAGCTAGAGAATACTTTTTAAGTGATGCTGGAAAGCACAGGAAACAGTGTTCTGAAAACCTGCAAGCCAGCCTGGATCACCTCCTGGTCGCTCTGCTGATTTAGCTGCTTTTGTGCAGAACTCAAACAAATCGTTTGTAACAATCATAGTATCCTTTATCTCAAAGGGTCCTAAAGTTCAGCTAGACTGAGACTGGATCTTGCATTCTTATTACCAGTCACCCTTTTCCCTGGATAGGCCTACAGGTTGGAAGAAGCCAGATATCTGTAAAAGCAGGTGCTAAACACTTCCAGCAAGAGGCTTTTTCCCACTTCAGATACACAGTAAGCAGCTGAAAACAGGCAGCAACATTTCAGCACTGGGCAAAACTTCAGCCTTGGCCTACGTACAGGTGCTCACAGCCACTCTGCACTGGAGGGAGGCCACTGGGAGAACGAGATGATGACCCCTGTGTTAGCTGCCCAGCTGGAGCCTGCTCATCTTGTTATCATCACTTATTAGTAAAGCCCACAACTTGAAAATCTAGTAAGGTGCCAAGTTGTTTTGGAGGCTTATTTCGACACAAAAGCAGCAAGAGTGCTTTGCTACTCATGTCTGGTGGCTGCACAGCTTTCATTTGGATACAACTTCGTGGATACAATCCACCCCCAGGGCATTTTGAGATTAATACAATACACTCAGCAAGATGTTTCCTGTGCTACTGCAGGTGCTGTGAGGTGTTACAGCTCAAAACGGATGTGCAAGTGGATTCTCTGGTATTTCTGATCCATGATGCCAAGAGTAGACCTCAGGTTACTGCACTTTGGTTTTAGTTATCAACCCCAACTGGTCTGAGTGCCACCCTAACCCGAGCACTGTCCTGCGTACATAAAATTTTTACTCCATGAAGATGGAGGTTTACAACAGAGGAATAGTTTCTATAAAACAGCCTTGGGGGTGGGACTCTGTTAAACATTTTTCTCTTTCTTGTCTGCCCCATAGCCAGGACAATGTCTCTGGTTATGAGATTGGCATGTGGTTTCTTTTAGAGTCAGGCAAGGAAGGCGGAACAGCTACTTTGTACTTTTAACGGATTCTACTGAGCAAGACTGGATGTCTAACAGAAAACCAACAGCACCGGAGAGGTATGTCTTTCAATGTGCTCAAAGTAGTAATTAAAAAAAACCCCAAATCCCAGGTGCTTCACTACAGATCCTTCATGTGGCTCTCAATTTATTCGGTTTATTATGTCAAAATTATCTTTGAAACAGCTGTCACAAACTCTGCAAGTGTGACAACAAAAGCTGACATTTCTAGGAAGCAAGTGATATCAAAGTGCAGCAACCTCATCCATGAGGTAACAAAACAAAGAAGATTATCATGCACTGGGAAAATGAATGACCCATAAAGAAACAACAGCACTGTAACAATAAACCAAACAAGATTCCAACCAAAGCAAGCAAGGCCATCCCTTACCTCTTCTGCCCCTTCCAAATACCTCTGGTTGCTAACATCTAGGATGCACTGTGGCACAGGGGGTTCCCACTTTAGCCAATATTTATTTACAGCCTCTCTGCAGAGCAACCCTCAAGAGCTGGGAAACATAGTTTCTGCATCTTTTACAGAAAAAAAAGGTCCCTCTCACAGAGAGCAAACCTGTTTCTCACCTGACCTTTGTCAGCTGAGGATGCTGCACTACCTTTGGATGTAAGTAGTAACAATGGATATGAGCTGCCTTGTTTACTCAATGTTAAGTATTAATAAGGCCTGTGCTATCTCAGCCATGGCCACACTGCACTAGGCAAGATTTCCCAGCATAAGCAGCTTTATACAAACACCAGCCCAACCTCTGTGAAGGACAGTGCATCCCAGGAATAAAAGGAGTTAAAGGTATTTCCATATCGCTCAGAAGAACCATGTGGTAAAATAAAAGGTGGGGGAAAATATAAATCCACATTTGTAGAAAACTCAGCTGTTTATCAGTCACAGAATGCTTATTTTCATCTTCAAGAAATACAGATTTCACCTTTGGAGGTGACTTCTCGGTTTCCTCACAAATAAATAACTACTACTCAGCAGACAAAGAAACAATCATCTCCAGTCTGTGGGGATTCATCTTTTCAGTTTCTCAGACATGGCGGAAATCGTTATCTGCTGCCACGGAGAGGGAAAGCTAGCAAAAGTTTTATTGCAGCACATTCTCAGGATTCTAAACATACCATATCACATACACACTGTAATGAGTTTGATTTTAACTGCTTTTGGAGATTGCTTTAATGGACACTGAAATTTAATAACCAGCTCTGCTCACTGAAAGAAAGGAAAACTATAACAGGACACATAAAAGGTCTCTCATTATTTTACAGAGGGCCTCACACATAACTCAGACAGGAGGGATGTGGTGGCCATCCCATAGAAGTATTCTCCTTCTTGTGTGTTTAAAAACAACAAAAAAAGGCCAAAAACTCCAAAAAACCCCCCAAATCCCACATTATCATGGACCCATCATTTGCATGTATCCATCCTTCACCAGGGTGATACACAGGTGTCATGGCTACAAGCTGGCTAGTCGTGCACTAGCACTAAGGGAGCTTCCCACCCGGCAACATTACGATGTTCTTATGGGCAGGCATCTGCCTCTCAAATTTACATTTTCAGTTTCCTCCTATTTTAAATGCTCTAGTCTACCCTTCTTTCCCACCTATAACCTCTCTTTGACAACTTTGGTCTGGGGAATTGATGCATTGGGAAAACTATTCAGCTCGCTCTGAAGCGAGGAGAAGAGGATGTTCTTCACATCTTGAGGAAACCAAGTCCTACTTTCCACATTTACTGTACTAAGGTAAGTGCAGCTGTACTTGGATCTCAAATGCTGACCTGTGTCCCAACTTTATTTGTTCTACCCCACATAAATGAGTTATCTATAGTGACCTCTCTTCCCCAACCTCCTTTTTGCCCCTGCCTTCTAAAGGCAATTTGGCTTCAATTAGACTTTCAGTGGAAATTTTCATTTTCTTCTGTGAGAGCAAAAAGAGATTGCACCAGTTGCCTGATCCTGGTGTGTCCACACACAGAGTTACTAAGCAATAAGCCTGTAGGTGAAACCAATACAAAAAAAGGCATCACAGAAAACAACTCAAATCCTATTGACTCTAAGTTTTTCTTTGCAATTTTGCAACTAAGAAGAAAATATATTTTAGAACAACTTTTTCATAGATCACAGGATCTACTACACATGAAACACTGCTTTTACTGACTGCTCTGAGCCTGCCTCATTCTCTGTATTGGGTCATGTACAATATTTCACTAAGACACCTCCAAGCTAATGCTTGATGTTGGCAGCTCTGAGATGTTACCAGTTTTGCAGTTCAAAGCAAAGAATCTAAGACACTGCCAATATTTGGAAACATTCCCCACCAATGACAAGGAAGAGCAAAAGTCACACTAACAAATGATTTCAACATCAGAAAATGGAAATGCATTGATGTTATGCTGCATGTTCTTTGTCCCTATTTCTGAAGAAGATTTTTCATCCTCCTTGCAGGTATAATGCAGGAAGCCATTGCCACACACAGATTGCACCTCAAACCACTTCATTACAAAGACAAATGTTCCTTTCCAGCCATTATGAGCTTGTTCAGCTCCATTCTGTCCTTCAGTTTGGATGCTGTTTACATTTGTTCAGATAAAATAAAAAGCACATAACAACAATTAACACCTACCCTGCCTATGCACAAGAACACAAATGAAAGATGCAAGGGGGGGAGAAGATTTTGTAAGATAAAAGACCACTAAGCGGCAACACTCCATCAGAATTCGCTGAAAGCAAAGAAACTCCTTCTTGGGTAGAAGTCTCCAAAATTTTTTTATGAACGTTCTGTAGTATCAATACTACAGGTTATGGATACCTGGCTAGTAGTCATTGCCTGACAGATGTTAGAAGAGCTTCCTTGGTAGATCATAAAGCATGTGAAAAGAGACACCAGCTACTCTTAAACCACCAGGAAAACACTAACAAAATCTTCAGATATTACAGGTCCAGATAGCCCTTTACGTAATGCTGGGGACAGCCCCCAAAGCAGTCTTTTCCAGCAGTTCCCCAGCCTGTATCATGCCTTCTTCCTTCAGCTGGTCTCACACTCCTTCAGTATTCATTTACCCTTACTTTGCTAGTGCAAAGAACTTGGAGTTTCCTAAAATCTGGGGAGAGCTGAGTGGCAGAACTTGCACATGGAAGTCATCTGTCTGAAGAGGATCTTTTGCAGGGGAGTACCCATATGTACTGTTCCCACATGTGCTGTACTCATAGTTTCTCATTCTTAGTTCATCCTCCTTCCCTGGACCTCATTAGTGCTTAAGAGTACACAATGTGATTGCCCCTTTATTTCTCATCTCTTGCACAATTTATCACCACTGTCTTCTATCTCTCAATATTGAGATTTGCTACACTCATTTTCCTAATCCATGACACAGTGCATTGCCTTCCCCAGCCCTTTCTCTCTCTCCCCAGTCTTCATTCCCTCCTGCTGGTTCACTACCAGTGAGGAGCCCCTCAGCCAGCTGCACTTCCACCCACCCACTTTCCCCAGCCTGTTACAACTCGGTGTTGTTTGTGTATACCTGCCCAGGACTCCCATCCAGCAACACGGACAGGGCTCTCAGGGCACAAGACCATGAAAGTGTGTCAAAGCACGCCCCTGGGAATGCTCTTGGTCAGCAGCAGGGAAGGGAAATGAGTTATTTAAAAAAGAAAAAAAAAGTTTCAGAAGCAAAAACATGTAGGAAAGGAAAAAAAACTAGAGAGAATGAGAGAACTGCTCATTATTACATTAGGAAACCTAAACTATTTATAAGCACTACATTTATCACTTCAATTACACGTTTCTAAATGAGGCTGAAGCAAGATATCCATAATTATTACTGAAATGCCATTTTTACATTAGCCCAACAGTTGTGCATGTTCCTCACAAAATGCAATAAGCAAACTGCCAATTTATTTTTTCTGTAAATTACAGATAAATTAATCTAAATATCTCTTTTGCAATAGATTTGATTTTTAACCCAGAATTTCTATTTCCTTCGAACAGCATAAGTTGCACAAAGCGTCCTTTTCCCTTCTACCTCCTCTTTTAGGGAGCTTTTTCCTGCCCTATTCTGTTTAGTCTACGGTTGCTCAGAGGAAGAAGTGACATCAAAAAAAACTTGTTTAACTTGCTTGATAAGACTGTGTTATTCCTTACTCCTCTTACCCCCTTTTCTTCCATTTGTCCTTTTGTGAAGCTCTTTCTTACACCTTCTTACGCTATCTGCTCCACTCTCCTCTTTTCTGTCACTTTGCCTCTTGCTTCTTTAGCTCTGAGGAACACTGGAGGTGATGTCTGCAGCCCAGGGATAGGTGTCCTTCATTTAGAGAGAGCAGGAGCTGTCCAGCCCCTGCCCTCACAGCCCCAAAGCTGACCAGCATGCTGCACATTTGGGGGCTCACCCCAAGTCAACGTATGGTCTGGGGACCACTATATTGTGCTCTTTTACCCATCCATTCTCCCATCTGTGCATCCCTTTTGCTCAGGGATTTGTTATCCTGGTCATTCTTTCTCTCCCTTGCTAGTACAACCAGCTTTATTTCCAGTCTTCCTTTTCTTGCTCATCACTGCTGATAACACTACTCCATTCCCATAAAAGCAGGGAGCTTTACAAATCACAAACTTTGTCTTTAGACAAAGGAAATGGAGGCGTGAGGTTGGTGAAGGAAAGGCTGTGGATGTTGTTTATGCGGACTTCAGTAAAGCCCTCAACACTGTTTCCCACAGCATTCTCCTGGAGAAATGGGCTGCTCATGGCTAGGACAGTGTACTCTTCGCTGGGTTAAAAACAGCTGGGTGCCAAACCCAAAGAGTGGTGGTGAATAGAGTTAAATTCAGCTGGAGGCTAGCTACTAGTGGGGGTTCCCCAGGGCTCAGTACTTGGGCCAGTTTAATATCTTTATAAATGATCTAGACAAAGGGATCAAGTCCACCCTCAGTTATTTTGCACACAACACCTGATGTTGATCTGATGAAGGGTACGAGGACTCTGCAGAGGGATCTGGACATGCTGGATCAATGGGCGGAGGCCAATTGTGTGAGGTTCAACAAGGCCAAGTGCCAGGTCCTGCTCTTGGGCTGCAACAACCCCACGCAGTGCTACAGGCTGGGGCAGAGTGGCTGGAAAACTGCCCAGTGGAAAAGGACTTGGGGGTGCTGGTCAACAGCAGCTGAACATGAGCCAGCTGTGCCCAGGTGGCCAAGAAAGCCAATGGCATCCCGACCTGGATCAGCTGGATCAGCCAGCAGGACCAGGCCCGTGACTGTCCCCCTGTACTCAGCACCAGTGAAGCTGCTCCCCAAATCCTGTGTTTGGTTCTGGGCCCCTCCATTCAGGAAGGACACTGAGGTGTTGGAGCTTGTTCAGATAAGGACAATGGAACTGGGAAGAGTCTGGAGCACAAGACCAGTGAGGAGTGGCTGAGGGAGCTGGAGATGTTTAGTCTGAAGAAACAGAGAATCAGGGGAGACCTTATCACTCTCTACAACTCCCTTAAAGGAGCTTGTGGCCACGTGGGGGTTGGTCTCTTCTTCCAATCAATAAGCAAGCAGGACAAGAGGAAACAGCCTCAAGTCATGCCAGTGGAGGTTTAGACTGGATATTAGGGAACGTTTCTTACTCAAAGAGGGGTCAGGCACTGGAACGGGCTGCTCAGGGAACTGGTGGAGTCACCATCCCTGGATGTATGTAAAAGATGTGTAGATGTGGCACTTGGGACATGGTTTAGTGGTGGGCTTGGCAGTGTCTGGGTTAATGTTGGACTCAATGATCTTAGACGTCTTTTCCTACCTTAACAATTCTGTGATTCTTGAAGAGGTGAGATACATTTTCCAAGATCAAGCAGCCCTCACTGAGCAGTCCTGAGCAGAGATCCTTTAGAGGTGCTGTATATTTTAGTTTGCAAGAGAGGTAATGGTAGTCTAAATAGTCACTCTCATCATATATAACTTCCTTGCCTGTGCAGAGAAAGATTTAAGCCACATGCAAAGTAAAATCTTTTCTAGGACAAACTTTTACTTTTTTTCAGATTAAATTGTTACAGCAACACAAGTTGTTTGGAATGGTTGGGCAGAAGCCCCCATAGATACTCCCTACTATCATTTATTTTTTATCACTGTCCACATAAGGAACAGCAATAAATCCTTTTATCAGATAACCAATGACTTTTTACCAAAAAAAAGTATTAAAACTAATTATAAAAGTTGATGGTTGCAGCATAAGCCCTATCTTCCTATCTACCTTCATCCCTTGGCGTTCTACTTTGAAGATCTACCTGTGCTTTTTGTCCTACTGCCAAGATCATGATCAAATCTTGACTCTGACCTGGCTTTCAGGACCTTGTCTGGATTCTAAGGTTTGCTCCACTGTAACCACAAACACTTTTAATACCCCCTTTGTATCCACTTTGAGCTGTAAATGCTGCTTTGATTCTGTTGAGCTACCAGAGTATTGTTAGAGGGGTGCCTGTCCTACAACTCTGTCCTCATTTTCTATTTACCTACTGCCATTTCTGCCTGGTCAATTGTTGGGAGTTAGGATTTTTTTTTCTTTTTTTGCTTTTCTCTCAGGGAATTTTCTCCCTTTTGTTGCCTAAGAGATGATAATGATGATAATTAAGAGACAAAAGATGTGGCTGGGAGGAGGAGGAAGGGGAAGGGTGCAGTTTGCTACCATCCATTAGCTGGGGCACTTTCTCTTGGGAAGTGCAGAGATACTGTGATATTTTGGCTGGAGGGTGAGGGGCTGGGCTCAGCTCCTCGCTCTCTCTCTCGGGACTGGAGGGGGGACAGTCATGGTCTTTGTGCCGGGCTGCTACTGCAGGGAGAATTCACTGCCACGGCGGAGTTCTGTTCTTCACTGCTTCTCCTACCGTGGGTGAGCCTTTGCTCGCAGGAGCGACCGTTGAACTGGGACCTTTTCAACACCCGACCTCACTGGGAAGGACCCTCACCATCTGCTTGGGTGCCTCAGGGGAAAACCCAGGACCCCAACCCCCTCCGGAGGGAGCGTCTCCTGGCTGCTTGTGGGAGCCCGGCTGCCACTGCCCAGCCCTGCTGTTTCTGCCGCTGCTTCGGGCTTTTGCTACACTTTAACCCAACATCCCATGTCCCCCTGACCCCCGTGGCTCCTGACATGGTTTCGGAGTTTTTGCTACACTTCGTTTGCCACTCCGGCTGCGCTCACCTCTGCTGTTCCAGCCTGCTGCTCCGAGGTTCCTGCTACACTCCATTTCATGATCCGGAGGGGCACTGAGACTGGCTGCTTCGAGTTTGCAAAGGAAAGCCCCTTCTACCTCTCTCTGTCTCTCTTTCTCCTGCCGGCGGAGCCGCCATTACCATGTGGAGAGG
>VZTD01004415.1:392064-410825 GCA_013397725.1 Rhagologus leucostigma
TGTTCCCTGCCACTCACCCGGATTTTCCCATTGGCGCGTGTACCCTAATCCCGCCTATGTACTACCCCTGCTGCTTTCCCTGCCCCCATATATGGGCTGGGATTTTCCATCCCCCTTGGTCTTTGATGCTTGGTCCCTTCACGGATGGGGGTCGAATAAACCTGTGCCGTGGAATTCCACACAAAGACCCTTCCTGCCTCTTTGCCGTCGGCTTGTCGAAGAAGCTATCCGGTGCGTGTGTGTGTGTCTGTGTGAATGCAGTGGCTGCCGAGCGACTTTCTGTTAAAGTCGGATCCGGAGGTCGCAGCACCCCACCAGAACACCCCCCGGATCACGACAGTGGGGGGTCATATTTTCCATTCCAAGGGAGGTTCCTGCCCTCCTTGGCAGGCTCCTGTCTTTCAAACCAAGACATCAATAAAACATCCTTCTTTCAACTCATAACAGCACATTTCACTTCATGTCTTATGAACAGAAAAGTCTTTGCAAGTTAAGTTACATGGTCACCCTTTCCCTGCATTTGAAGCCTTGCTAATACTCTGCTTTTTTGATTATAGTCTTCTGCAGCTATGCATTCTCTTGCCTACAAGGAAACACACAGAATCACAGAATGGTTTGGGTCAGAAGGGATCATCTCATTCCAATCCCCCTGCCAGGGGCAGGGATACCTTCCACTAGACCAGGTTGCTGAGAGCCCCATCCAATCTGGCCTTGCCTACAACTCAAAACATGGCATTATTAAAATTATGAAGAAAGCAAAATAGGAATGCCCTGTGTTTACACAGGTTTTATTTACATATTTGCATGGCCTTTGACTATATCCCATCACCCACACTTTTTGTAATTCAGATGGCCAGCTTTTTGGAGAAGGCAACTTGTCATCAGGGGGTTATTTTGGGAACGTGATGCCAATACTTAATTAAGTTTCCCAAAACAGAGCCTGGGACCCAGATATAGCTCTGTTTTCACAGTATTCAGGTGCCAGCATACAACCATTTTAACACATCATAACACCATGTAGGTACAAGTAGGGCAGAGGTCTGAATTTATTTTCTGCTAGATGAGCCCTACAAGTCTGTTTATTTTGTGACTATACAATATTTGCTGCTGACTTGAGAAGGCAGCAGGAACAAGTGTCCAAAAGTGGGACCTCCACTACTGACAGTTGTGCAGATTCATCCTAGATGAAAGTGAAAGAGCAACTGAAACCAAAAGCCCAAGGAATTTGTCTTGTAGTTAAGAACGCTGTTGTTAATTTGTGCTGGAGAAGAGGACAGCAAAGTATGACTGCAAATGTGAGGGGGTGGGTAATCTAATTATTACATAAATATTCTGAAAGAGGTCATTATTAAAAGTAATTTTCAGTGATAGTATGTTCTAGCTCTCTGCATGCCCACTTCTGTTGGGTCTTTTTTCACCTGACTTGACTAAATAATCAAGGAGGATATTTTCTCGTTCTGATATTACTGAATGTGAGCTGTGCATCCCAAGGATGGGCATTTTCACATTGTACCAGAAACAATCAGTATATGGCACAGGTGCCAAGAGCACAGAACCACATTTTAAAGCACTGGCAGGTCCTATAGACATTCAGTTTACCTGACTATATAAAAAATCAAGTCATCAACATGCTTATTTTAAAATGAAAACAACATCCAGTGCAATCTAGACATGGTGAAATAAATGGCAGAGTTCATAGGACTGAATCAGAGCCCAAATGTCTCAAAGAAGACATCATTACCTGTTCCACTAATTACAATTTTTTAAATTAACACTGACAGAAAATACATATAGCTAACAATTACAAGACACACAAAGTGAAATATATTATATTCACATTAGGGCAAGCAGAGATTGTGCAGTGAAAAGTAACTCAGCCTCAGCTGTTTTATCTGAAGGGAGCAACATCATCCTGACATTTGGGCAGTTGTCACTTTGAGATCTCCCAGAAGGCTTAAGCCAAGAAATCTTGAACAATTCTTCACATGCAGCATAATTCTATCTACAATCAAGGGCTGCATACGCTAGAATCCAGACAGGGTAGACAGAAACTTACAATCAAATTTTTAAAATACAATTCTATTTTTTAAGAAAAAAAAAACATTGGGATGGTTCACCCAGAACAATGAGAAGCAGATGTTCATGCCAAATAAAACCCCACTTCAGCTGGTTATGGCCATTATGTGGAAAATCCCACATTATTAGCAGGTGAAAGAAGCAAATGTATGCTTCTTTGCTGACTGTAATATTAGTCTTGGCCCAAACTGTCCTTTTCCTTACCCAGGAGTGCACTTATTGCATCTTGGGTTGCATCTCTCAATAAAATACAGTTTTTAAGAGACAGCTCATTTCTTTACCTTTAGGGAATGCCTGGGAAGTCTTTTCATTAAAATGCTAATAGAACCATAAAGTTTAACACTGAATTTCCCCCACTTGAGCTTGACAGCAAATGCTTTGGTCTAATTCTGATCAGAATAGTGTCTATTTTATCACTGAAGTTTTATTCCGATGTATTTATTATTGAGCAGCCTATAAGGAGCTGCATAATATTCAGAAATGAACTGAAATGAACTTTGACACATGAAACAAAGCTTGTCTATGCAAGGGAGTGAACTGCTTAAGGAATTAAGAGATGAGGCTTGCTGCATTTTTAAGTGGTTTGTCACCACAATATACTAGTACTTTGTTGTTCTTGGGGCTACTAACTGCACTTACCCCTTTGGTCCACTTTATTTGGAGTAGTCATGAAACAACAAAGCATCAACACTTAGCATGCACATTCATGTTTCCTAGACTGGCTCTCGATTAATCTGCATACTAATGCAAGAGGACACATTCAGTAATACAAACAAGCCCTTGTGTCATGTTGAGTTACATGTTCTCTGGCTTTTCCCAGTGTGTAGGAGGGTGCAGACTCTCTACAAAGCTACTGCTACCCAAAAAACAGGGCAAGAATGCTTCCAGCTTCCATCATCCTTGTCAGTCAATAATAAGCAAGGATGAAAGAAATGCTTAGCTTAAAACTTGTCTTTTTCAAAATAGCTGTAGATCAGCAGTGCCCAGTGCTTCTCTTACTTTACTACTGCAGCGGCCCAAAGATACAATCTGTGGGCCAGCCATGCAGAGCTAAAGTACTTGATGAGATTTTTAGACAATTCAGTGCTCCAATACATTTTCCCTCAGCTCCACTCAGCCCTCTTAGAGTGCTCTTTGAGAGCATTGGCTTCTACCCTCTCAGTAACAAAACACTTGGAGAGGCTGCAATCCATGCACTTGCATGCACACAGTCATGTGATTTTCTCATGGAAAGCCTCTCCTTTTCCTCTGCCCTTTTCCCCATTGCCCTTCTCCCTTCATCCATTTGGATTACAGCCTCCCGGGGACAGAGCCCACACTCTCAACCTGACCACCTGTGCAGTCCCCTCTAGTAAGGAGGCAGAATATATAGTAAAGAACAAAAAAGGAACACAAGCACACACACACACTTTTCATTTTGTATATGAAAAGGAATCTACATTCTCCCATGTCACCTGCCCTTATGTGAGGAATTTATTTTCTGGTTCTCATTACGGTTTTAATGAAGCAAGGAAAGCTTATTTAAAATGATTCTGCTACAAATGATCTGACTTTAAAAAAAAAAAAAAAAGGAATGCATTACTAAAAGTGAGATTCCTAGCCAACTCCCTAAGAGCATGTTTTTCCAGAATCCATGGTGGGGACAGTATCAGGGAGGCAGATCTCTGCTTCCAGGAGACACCTGAACACTAAAGAGGGGCTGAGAGGGGCACCTTGCTTCTGCTGTGCTGGAGGAAGAGGAAGGCAGCTCTGCCTGGTGACACCCGAAGGACTGAAGGGCTGGGGGAATAGTGCTGGGGCTGGAGAGGATGGGATAAGGAGAGGAGAGTAACTAACTCCACATGGCTTCTACTCCCAGCCCCACAAAGGGGCACTGGCCTTCCTGCCATCTTCTGTCCTAGTCATTGATTCTTATCAGTTCTCATGTTCTCCTAAGCCTTCTCCATCGAAATGTGATTGCATGGCATATCTCTCCTTTCCTTTATCAATCCAGTCACTAACAGAAGGATTCACAGACAAAGAGCAGGAGCACCACAGGCTCTGGGTGCTGAGGTACATGGACTGGCCACAGGGCAGACAGGCTATGCTCCAGAGCCCATGCTAGCTTCCCAGGCTGAGAGAGAAGGAATTTTAGCTTTGCCACCGATGCTGGAAAAACAGAGAATGTTCCCAAAGCACTGAAAGCTAGGCCTGCAAGAGAACTGTACACAATGTTCTCCCTTACTCCAGAAAATTATCTTTCGCATTTCAAGCAAAGATCTCAAAAATTAAAGCGTTAACTACAAAGAAAAGAACCAAACAACTTTCCATCTCAATTACTGAACAAACATTCCTTCAAATATGTTAGAGCTACATGAAAGGAAAATAAGCACAAAAAGAATTTGAACAATGCCTACGTCTAAGGGTTACTATGTAAATAGCACATACCCCAGCACTTCTGAATCACAAGGCTCATTCAGGTATAAACTCTCCAGAATACTGTCTGTTAACACCTCAGGATGCCTCCATTCGTTTTCAGCCCTCCACACCCATTTAAGGTCACTTAATGTCAAAGCACTAACACCACAAACCAAAATCAGCACAGGGGCTGCCGGTTTACAGAAGCTTCAAGGTATTCTGAATTGTGCTTTTACCAAAGAACCCAAACCCAAATGCATTTAATAGTTTAACAAAATCTCAGCTGGCACTGACTAGACAATCTTACAAGGGTCTTTTGTCTCTGCCTGAAATTTTCGGGTATATAGCACTCTTTGCTGTGATAATTGGTTTGGCTGTCCATTCCACCCATCAGGTGATAGAAAATATCCATCAGACTAAATGCAATGTGAGAGAATTCTCTTTAGCCAATTAGTTGGTAATGAGAACATTAGCCACAGTACCTTCTGCAGAGGGCACCTTAGCAATTCCAGCGAAGCCCACAAAGATGACAGTTCTATCTGTATGATTAATAGCGAGTGTATGACACTATATGAATTCTACAGTTGTGTAAAATCAGGGAGGAATGATCCACTTTATGCTGTTAAATATTTTAAGAGCCGCAGATGATTTTATATTACATTCTAATACATACACTTATTTTGTGTCTTGAAATTAACTCTCCTGCACCAAGGATAGTTTTTAAAGCATTTGGAGTTCTCCAGACAAGAGGAATTACATAAATTCAAGCAATCAGGAGCAGCAGTTACAGAATGGTAAGATTCTCCCTTGTACAGTGCGGTTTTGAACATCAGGAAGGCAAAACTAAGTCAGCCTGTTTCTCCACTTTCACCTCAAGTATATTCTTCTGACTGTATAGAAAGTGGTTTAACTTCCAACCTGGCAGCTCAGAAACAACCACCTGTGTAACGTGCAAAGCAAGGGAAAGTCAATATTTGTTCTTCCCCATAAGATTTTTGGTACAGAGCGTGCTTTCTGTGTGAACACATGTGCACACGTGCAAAGGTACACCCAGACCTCAATGGGATCAAACCCCAAAGTCCTTCATATTGCAACATAAAGCAAGGGGGTAACTGTGTACCCATAGCTGGGCTGTGCACCAGCAAGGGGGGGATTTGAGGATCACCACACTCAGAACTGTGCCACCAGCCACAGGCACCCGTGAGCTGTCCCTAAAACACTGTCAGGGCACTGCCACCTGCCAGAAACCTGAGCTGACCAACCAAACCATTTGATGGGGAGGTTCAAAACCCGTATCTCTACTATCGGACTGTGCAACATGAAGAGAAAAAACTATACTGGCAAGTGCATAGATTCAGTTACACCAGTGAAAAATCTTTAAATGGGCACACTGCAAGGCTGTAGTCCAGATTAGCCTAATTGGATTTAATTGCCAAATGAAATAAACAATTTTGAGTTTCCTGTTGTGCCAGAAGGGTGCTTGTAAGAGAAGCCTACAATGGTACAGCTACTGATACATCAATTTATTTACACTGCAAGCTTGCCTAACACAGACAAAGCCTGAGTGAGCTGTGTGGGGGCAGAAAAAGAGGGGAAAGGCAGAGGAAATTAGTGAATGGTGCAGTTATGGGAAGTGACAGAGCAATCAATAAACTCCAGGTTCAGAGGATAAATTGAACTGACAAAAGTCAGCCTTAGTTTGCATACCAAAATTTAATTTGTATAAATCCTCTGTGGAGAAGGAAGGAATAACATAACAACTAAGATAATTTGAACCTATTTTTCTTCTTTAACTGCTCTTCCAAAGTGCCATTCCTTCCTCAGTCCAGGCCTTCCTCTTGACAGAGCTTTGTTAAGCTCGAAACACATGGCAAATTTCAGATGGAGCATATTAAAAAGTGCTTAGATACCATGGCAATAAGCACACCAGGAACACCACTCAACATAACAGCCGAGATAGACAAATACATTTGTACGCAGTGAATTTTGTACAAGAGAATTAAAAAAAATCTGCAGAAGGTGACAGGTACCAGGTGCCCACCCTGCACCAGCTCATGCAGCAGCATCCAGGCAGGGGCAGCAAGGAACAGGCAGGAGCAGCCAGAGGAGGAACAAGGCTGCAAACAGACTAGGAGAGCCCAGCTGCCAAGCTGCATGAAGGAAAGTGACCCCTTATGGAACAGGACTCCCCGAGCCTCGACTACAGGCTCAGGTACCCGTTACACCCTTCAGAATCTGCTGAGACTTTGCATGAAGGGAGAAAGATGATTCTGAGAGCAGAGACACAAATGAGACTTCACCCTGAGTTGTTTTGCTTTCTTGAAACATATGGATCAGAACAATTTTTTTATCAAGCACAATTCCATGCTTTTATGCTTTTTTTTTTCTTAATGTAAGGACAGTTAATCTGGTAATAATGCAAAGGGAGTTCAAAACTGAAAATTAAATTCAGTTGATTGCAGATTGACAATGTGTCATCTGTTTATTAAAGGTGACAACTGTAACATTATATTTCATTGTA
The DNA here is from genome assembly GCA_013397725.1 of Rhagologus leucostigma. Classification (NCBI taxonomy): domain Eukaryota; kingdom Metazoa; phylum Chordata; class Aves; order Passeriformes; genus Rhagologus; species Rhagologus leucostigma. Next base: position 399,059 of record VZTD01004415.1, read on the forward strand.
CAATGCAAAATTATCGACTGTGGCAAGCTCTTCCAAGTTTTATCGCTCTTTTACAGTTGTCAGCCGGGCTAAGGAGGCAAGCACAGTATTAGCTCTACAAAGCACTAAACAAGTTTGCCACATACAGATGGGTTCTGTTGGCTTGAAAGGACTGGTATTGTTGTGTCCATGCTCAGTGGCACAGTGGCAGCTGTGACATGTCAAGGCAAATGACATGAGTGACTTACATGGTACCTGACTGTAAAAGCAGAGCAACCTTTTGTTTCAAGGAACTTCCAGTGAAGTACTGCTGACCCCATGTTAAAACTATGACTGTAAAAGCAGAGCAACCTTTTGTTTCAAGGAACTTCCAGTGAAGTACTGCTGACCCCATGTTAAAACTATTGCATCACTCACATTCATTCCAATTTCAGGCTGCTCTTCCCTAGCAGACAGAACAGTCTTTGCCCACAAATCCTTGCCTGGACACTGATATCCTCCCCAAACACCATCCTGCCCTCAGTTCTCCACCACAGGAGGAGATGCTGCAGCACAGCCACTCTAGCACCACAGCTCTCCTTTGGTCCAACCTATGTGATTTATTACATTCCCTACAACCTGTGGGTTACATTGTTGTCCTGGGTTACAGTGTATTCTATTACCATCCTCATGAGCTGTTGAAAGCAGGTGCAGCAATGTTCCCTGCCTCCTCCCTCCGGACTATCTCCTGTTAATGGGCCCATCAGTGCCTGACCTCGTGACTCACCATCCCATTGTGAGATGCTCCGCCCAGGGGGAAGGAGCCAAGCATTCCTACCTGGATATAGTCTGGGGTTTGGAACAGCACAAGCAGCCTTTTCCACTGGATTCCCAGAGGAAGACCAGACCCTTCTACACCACCACTGGACCTTCAGGGGAAGACCAGACCTTTTTCTACAGAATCACTGCTTCAACAGGACCATCACTCCAGGAGGACTGCAGCCACCATTTAATTGGACTGCTACCAACCCCCTGACCGTCAGGGGGTCAGGTTGTACTCTCACTCTGTCAGTGGGTTGCTTGTTTGTACTATTGCATTTATTTTATTTTTTCCTATTAAATTGTATTTCTTACTTGGAATCTCTTACTAGTTTGCTCTTCAAACTAGTACAATTGTACAACATAATATACTGTGGACTTCACTTCTCATCATCTTCTAGTGGCAACTGGAGAAGACAGAAGTCTGTGTTGATGCTTTTAGATTATCACAGGAAACCCTTCACTGTTACTGCTCAGAGCCACCAATAAACTGTTAACAATCATGATGTGGCTTAAGTGGATCAACTGTCATTTATGAGTAAAATCTTTGTAAAAAATCTAATTTCTTCAATGGAGTATTTGAGTTTCACTAATCTACCCTGCTTATCAGGTCCAACCACCACTTCTGAGGGGCATTTCATCCCACCAACCACTGTCCCTCTGTAAATAACTTTTATCTACCCACCATTTGCCTTGAGGTTTGCAGCTGGGAAATCTTGGTGGTTGTGACATGCAAACAATAATACTGGACATGCTGATCTCATTTACACTTAGCAATAAGGTTATGTCTTTTCCTTCCAGATCCAGAACTAACTGCAATCATCCACACTGCACCTTAGAGGCAAGGTGAGTGCTCTATTCGTCACATAACACCAGCAGACTCAATCCAGCAAACACAAGTACTTTTTGTCACTGGCACTGATGGTTTACAGATAAAATTCACTTATTTCTTTGCTGTGCCTAAAAACTGTGCTCAAGATGCAAACGTCTTTAAACAGGAAAAACTTGATATACAAAACAACTTACACTGAACATTAAGTTCCAACTGAACATTAAGTTCCCACTGAACATTAAGCTACCGAACACATGCTTTATCTTACTACTTGAGTCACAAAAATATTTTGCTGTATTTGTGAGAGGTGACTCATAACAAATTTCTTTTTAACAAAATATGACTATAAAATAGCCAATTCCAATAGCTACTGACCATGTGGCTGTGTGCTTACTGGGACTACAGCCATCACACAAGTGTCTGCAGTGTGCTGAGCAACTCCCCAAATACTCCTGAAGGAGAGCAGGGAAACAATAGCTGTAAGGTGATAAATGTGTCGTGACTAGTGACAGGAAGGCTGAACCAATGCTCAGTGTTTCTCTGGTCGAGGGAAAGATGAGCCTCACAATATATTCCAGTGTCAGTGATTAGTAGAAGATTAAGAGCTGTGAAGAGTACAGCAAAATAACTTCACAGTGTTAACTCATTTCCCAATCACAGCTTGGAGCTCACAGCACAGGAAAAACGTTTGCCTCTGTGTGTGTATAAATACAAAGGAGCATAATATTCTATTTCTTTCCCCAGGTATTACTGCATGTTATCACCAGAACATGAGTGGCTATTATGAATTTTCTCCACCATCCTGCATTCTCCCTCTGCCCTCCTCACTTCCCTGTGAAAGGGGGGTGAGAGGAGAGCAAACAAAAGATGGCACCGTTAGATCCCCTTTCTTCAGCTTTTAGCAGCCTTCGGAGGTCAGGATGCTATTGGCTCTGCTCTGTGTGTGAGCTGGAGCTGTTCACTTAGCAACTGAAAGCAGAAGCAGCAGACAGCAAAACTATCTGGCGACATGTGTGTGCACCCGTGAGAGAGAGGAGGAGACAGTGATAGGAAGGATGGCTTAGAGGATGTTCTCTGCCCCTGCTTGCAGAGGGTCCACTCTGCACCACTGCTGGCTCCTTCAGGGATGGCAGCAACAGGTGCTGGTGCCCTGCATCCCACTGAAAGCAGCTTGAGAGCTCAGCATATCGCATTTTTAATATAGGAACTTAATTAGAGCCTACAAACAGCAACAACAGAAATCTCAATAAAGCCTGTATTTAATGCAAGTCGTAAAGCACAGGTTCTGTGCATGAAACAATATGAATGCAAAATTCGATGTGTTAGAAGAAAAAAGATGGGAAAGGAAGGAAGCCAGAGATAAGATTATGCAGAAAGGACAAATGAGTTTACCTTCATCTATTTTTTCTCCTGCTATCTATTAGCAAAAAACCCAGTACTTGACCAACTGGAGTAAGACATTGTCTGTACTATCATTCAACCTCCAGAAGCATGAGCTTGTATCTCAGCTACTTCTGAATAACAGTTTACTACAGAGCAAGGAAAGAAATAGCAGAGTAAAGTGTTAAGACAGGAGAAATATATATTTTGCAGATCTTAGTTCCTTTATGAAACACAGGAGGCTTGTGCTGAGAGATTACTGATTATTTCAAGCTCAGAGCAACATAAGAGATTTCATGCAGATCATTCCACAGGGAACATACAGCCTGCAACCCTCCCATGCAATTGGCATCAGAGATTTTCCTTCTTGCCACTGCTATAGAAGAACTCTGAGCAACCACCAGGAAAAGCATCATTTTCTCATATGTAAGGCATGTCTCCCTCCTCTCTACCCATCCCCAAATAAAGTAATTGTAGAGCCAATGCCACTGATCCTATTCTTTCGCCCAATTGCTTTACATTTCTGTAGATATAAAATTTTAATTTTAAAACTAAATGTAAGTCCCTCTACATGTGGAGTGTATCACTGCTGGTCTTTCCAACTTTGAACACCTAATCTTGCAAATCAAGCCCACTGAAATGCAGCAGCTGAACAGCTCTAAACCAGATCAGCTCAAAAAAACCCAACCCAACCAGGACCCTCTTTCTATTCAGAATGACGAGCTTAAAAGCAACCAAGGCTGTTGTTTTATCCTTTGCACCTCTTTTGTGTGACAATTCTATTACATTTTCCTTATATTCAACAATACAACGGATATGTAATAAAGAAATGGTACTTCCCTAGATTCAACATATCCAAAACATATACGTAATTCCTAAAGAGGAGCCTATATTTTTCAAGGAACAGAACTACAGTATGAGTTGCAGGCTTAGTTCTCCTATTATTTCCTCCATAGAAGGACTTCACCTTGCCAACAAAAATCTACAGATTACAGGAACTGAGCAGAGGTGGAAAAAGTTGACTATCAAGAGTAGGCCACCAGTACTATAAGAAACAGTCTGGTGTAAAGAAAAAAAAATAAAAAAAAAAAAAGAAGGGGAAAAAACAAACCTAAGAGGTTTACCCAGCTGAGCAAGGCCAAAGAGACTGAAAGTGCCTAAGAGAAGCGAGGCCCTGGCATGGTCACCTTTCCCGTGCTTCAGGCAAACTCTTACCGAAGCCAGTGGGAATGTGAATTCTTGCTTACCAAAAATTCTCCAGATTTTATAATTTAAAGAAGTACTGAACATTTTCACCAGTAGTAGGAAAGGCATGACATAGAAGCCAGTCACATTGATGGTCTATGACAGTGTATGCATCTAAAATTTGTGTTCTGTTGGTGAATGTGGTGACCTGCATTCAAGGGACACCACAAGAGGCTTATTCCATTTCCTCAGACTCTTCCAGGGCCTCAGTTTTACATTACCTAAAACCCGGGTTGCAGTCTGCCATTGCCTTCCCAACCACCATGGCACCTGGTGACTTCCCCAGGGCTTTGCCTGGCCTGCCCTCTGCAGAACTGCTCTGGCAATGCCTGAATGTGTGGCACTAAGGACGGAGCTACCCAGCTCCAGGGAAAGAAGCAGCGATTTGAGGACTGCAGAAAGTCTACCTGGGAGTTAGTGGACTTTTTAGAAGGTGCCTTTTGACACTTTTGGCAAGGAGGTTATTTGAGGCATTTGAATTCGCACCCATCTTAAGTGCTTAAAGAACTTACTGAAAATGTAAACTTGGATATTAGATATCTTTGAGGATTCCCATTGGGATATATTCATAACTTTAAATGAAGTTCATGGTCATTGTTATTGTCTCATGAATGTGAAATCTGTTTGCAATATCAATACAGCACACTGAAATGAAAAGCCAGACCCAATAATATATTTGGGCTTCTGACATTCCATTTTCATGTGTCTGCACATCGCATTTTAAGTGTAGAATAAAATAAAAAGACCTGTTATACCAGGGCTCTGAGCTCAGTAGCACTGGCACCCTCCACCTGTGAATAAACTCTGAGGCTTTTTTTCCTCTTCTCTCATTCTTTGCAGCATCAAGGAGCTGAAAGTAACATTTTTGTCACAGACCCAGTGCCCACCTCATGTGGAGCACTGAAGTCCTGGGGGCTGTCAGCCAACAGCAACAGCCCTGGAGAAAGCAGGGCTTAGTTCTGCTCTGAAGGCATCACCTCCTGTTTATTGCTGAACTCCGAGCTTAGGAAGAGTTGGAAGCCAAGAGAGACCAGCATCTCTCAAGACAGCCTGTTTTGTGCTTGCAGGAAGTATGGTACTGAATATAATGAATCATGGAATAGTTTGGGTTGGAAGGAACCTTAAAGATCATCTTGCTCCTGTTGCCTAGAATTGAAAGAAACTTTCTAAACAATATTAGAGGTGATAACAAAGAGCAGTTCTTTAATGAAAGCTTTCAGGTGCACAAAATATAGATATGCACACCCATGGTATCAGATTATCAAATTTTTTATAAGTTTAATTAATTAGTATATCTAGCAACTACATCTAATAGGAGAATGGTTGTCCTGGTGACCCACCTTTGAGCCTGCCCCTTGGAGTCTCTCCAGGAGGTTCTTTGCCCTATTTCTTGTTATGTCTCCCAAGTGCTGGTGCAAACCAAGATGTCCCTGTTAGAAATTCTTTTCTTGAAAATAAGACTAAATAGAATTTCAAGAGTATGACATAATGTGTGAGAGTTAGCCACTGTTCTAAAGTGTGAGAAAGGGTAAGAAAGTGCTAGAAACTATACAACTATATATTATAAATCTACAAAGCTACAAATATATGAAAAAGCTAAAAATCTTTAGGCGTCACTCCAACTACCTGCCACGAGCAGGGACACCTTCCACTTTTCACAGGTTGCTCAAAGTCCCACAATCTGCACATTACACATACACAGTTTAAAAGCTCTCACTTGTGGGACTGAGTTGCATACCCACCTCTGAACTGAGATGATTTGAAGAACAGCAATGTCTGTTAACAGCCCATCTTTTAATTTGTACCTTAAGTTAGCAGAAGAAGCAGAGAGAAAGGGAATGATTAAGCAATTTTTTTTTAACACCGCAAACATCACGTTTCCTATATGCTTCAGCAGTTTCAGTGTAGGAGGCAAATCAATACTCTGCTCTGTGGAGATAGAGATTCTCACTTGGTAAGGGAAAATAGGGAATTTACCTTAAGGAAAACAATACATAGTTCTTTAGAAGGAAAAAAAAAAAAAACCAATCTTCTTTTTGTCTAGTTTCTGTTTTGTTAATAAAAACTAAGCACACTTAGACGGCAGAGTTTTTCTGTATAGACAAGATTTTCATTAACAAACTTGCTCTTTCCAGCACACTGAAGGAAAAGCAGAAAAAAATGCCGAGAGCAAGAAAAAGCCTAAAAGAGAAAAATATTTTGGAAACGGTCTAGATCTCTCTCCCAACACCGAGCTATCTTCTGTCCTTCCTGAGCAGTCATGGAGGAATAGTTCAGATCAACAGAATAAAGCAATAACCGAAGCACACGTCCTCACTCTATGCATGTGATTCAGTTCTGGCTGTGTTTTGGGAGGGGTTTTTTTGGGGGTGGTGGTGGGGGTATCACTCTTCACCCAATCTCTAGTCCCATTCATGCCTCTACCATGTTGCAAATACAATTGTTGTGACAAACACAAACAAACTCTAAACCCCCACGTTACCATGCCACTCATTTTAGCATAACTGGTTTTGTAGCCTAAATGGAAAAGTTTACATATACAGGTTTTCTTAATGTAAATAATCTGGAATTCCTAGCAGCCAAAGGAGTCCCCCACTGCTTCTAAAATGGTGGTTTACTTATATTTTATATAGATCCTCTTTAAGCAACAGCTTGTTATTAAAATGTCTATGCTGGTTGGGAGAACAGAAATTAAGGCAATGACAGAACAAAGGTGTTTCGCTGACAGACAAACAGCTGGAAAGCAAAACACCATGATGTGATCTTGTTAACTGGCACACCCTATACACTGTCTCTGAGGACTCCTCAGTAAACATGACCTGGCACTAAACCATTGCCTCTTTGCTTTTGTAATGGATTCTCTTCTTCATGTGGGAGGCCCTTCCTCTTCTGCCTCATTTTATCAGAGCAACTTGAGACATTTCAGTGGGGCCACACCTTTCTTTCCCAGAGGAGTCATCAGACCCTACTCATCCCAAAACATTTTACTTTTGACCAATTCTCACAGCACATTTACAGCATGTCTAGGGCAGAGGATGTAGAAGGATACATTCTCCCTTTCCTCCTACAGATGAGAACTGAGGCAGCTGACATAACTGCTCAATCACACAACAATATATAAATAGCAGCATGACAATGAAAAGCTCAAATAGTCAACTGCTGGCCTTAATTTTTTTTCTGACTGCATCATTAATTGTCTCTTTAAAAAAAGTCTTACAAAATTACAATAAAAACACATTTCTAAACAATCATGACCCATTTGGTAAAGCTGCTGCTTTATGTTGCTCGCATCACTGGTAACAGAATGCCAGCTGAGAATCTTGCTGTTGGTGTCAAGCAGTTCCAGCAAAAACCAGGCTTCTTTTACAAAGCTTCAGTGGAATGATAGTTCTTATCATGGAAAGAGAATTTCACAAGGCAGGAGAGTAATGGTGAAATGCTCTGTGAGTGGCAGAATGAAATCCAGTTCCACAGACAGTCAGGAAGGCAGCACCAGTGGGTGGTTATCAAGACAGTTTCATCAGACAGTTGAAGGCCATGCAAAGCTTCATAAATCCGCATGAAGAGTTTACAACTGACACACCACTGAACACAGAACACTAAATATTTCTCCTGTTCTGAAAAGCTGATTTTTGGCAGCAGCGTTCCTGCAGCTTTTAGATTTTGCTTACAAGAGTTAAAGGGTGGAGGTAGATAGAATCAAATAACCCAGCCTCAAACCCAAGAAAGCATGAATTGAAATCTGTCTCCATGACTGAGAGAAATTATCTGTCACTGATAATATTCCTCAGATAATACAAGTCAGGATGTGAAACAGCCCAAGTACTTAAAGGGAACCAAAACAATCAATCAGGGTGCTAGACAAGTGTCACATCCTCCGCTACCTGACAGACAATTCTGCCCACCTGAGGTTGGACTACCCTGACACGGTCCTACACCCTGGTGAGAAACCAAGCAGGGAGATCTGGCCCTGGGGTTCTGACACTCACAGCAATAGCACAGAAGATGATGGGAGTGCCCCTCAAATCAACTTCACATGGAGCAAAATGACACCCGCAAATGACAGTCAAAAGATTTAAGTCTCACAAGGGGATGAGCATGGTGTCTTCCTGCAAGCCCAAAATGTGCTTCTAGGGACAACTGCAACAATTCAATTGTTAGCCTTTTAAGTTTGGAAAGGAAAGAATTGACTAGGGCACCCAAGCAGCATTTACAATTACATATTTTACTAGATTAAAATTACTGAGTAGTAATTGAAACTGGAAAAATCTAAAGCAACTGATCAATGGGAAAGCATGCAGGAACAGCCATATTCTACACTACAAAAATTGAACTGAACATTAATCACCCCACCACTGAACAATATCATATTCACTGAAGAGGAAAACTTCCTCTGCCATTTACTATCAAGTGGAGGTAACACAAAGGCACAAACAAGAAATCCACACAGACCAGGGATACAGGAACTAGAGATGGAACTAAGCACCTTGTGTATATATCACTAGCTGAAAACTATCCCAAGTATCAAGGGGGCTGGATTCCACTTTCCAACAGAAATACAATGAAGGAAGAGGAACAACTATCCACATAACACTCATATATTCATTTCAGTGATACAGGCAAAACCTTCCATTAATAAATCCCCAAGGAGAAATTCACCAACTATTTTTTCACCTAAAGTTCCAACACTATTCCTCTTCAAACAATAAAGCAGGTTTTGGACACCCTCTGAAATATTTTCCTAGGGGGGGAAAAAGAAGAGAGAGAGATACTGAAGAGAGAGATGAAAGAGACAGTTAGTTCTCATTGTAATAAACTGATTCTTGGAAAGCCTGGACCACCAGAGAAGATAATTAGCAGCCAGGCCAGTAATTCTCTTTAGCCATGTGTCCTGGGTTACAGTGTATTCTATTACCATCTTCATGAGCTGTTGAAACCAGGTGTAGCAATGTTCCTTGCCTCTCCCCTCTGGACTATCTCCTGTTAATGGGCCCAACAATGCCTTGCCTCATGACTCACCATCCCATTGTGAGATGCTCTGCCCAGGGGGAAGGAGCCAAGCATTCCCACCTGGATATAGTCTGGGGTTTGGAACAGCACAAGCAGCCTTACCTACTGGGTTGCCAGAGGACAAGAGCTACACAACCACCACTGGGCTTTCCAAGGAGGACCAGACTTTTTCTACAAGATCACCGCTTCAACAGAACCACTTCAAAGAGAACTGCAGCTATCACCTAATTGGACTGCTACCACCACCCTGCCCAGCAGGGTGTCAGGTCGTACCCTGACTCTGTCAGGCTAAACCAGTGTTTCTGTATTATTGCTTTGTTTTATATATATATTAGAAAAAGAACTGTTATTCCCATTCCTCATATCTTTGCCTGAAAGGCCCTCAATTTCAAATTTATAATAATTCGGAGGGAAAGGGGTTGCATTTTCCATTCCAAGGGGGGCTCTTGCCTTCCTTATTAGACACCTGTCTTTCAAACCAAAACAGATCTTGGAACCCAATGTGGGGTTTGAAGGCATCGAGGAAAAAAGGGTGAAAAAGGAATAACAGTTTCTGGGGTAACCTAATTTTTGTGTGCTGAATATAGAAACCTCGTTAAGCAGCACCGTGTGGTCTAGCTTACCTTGGTTCGGGTGGCACGTGGTCGTGGCTATATTTTTCTCCTTTGCAGCTCCTTATCTAAACATGGGTCCTCTGACTAAGGCTACCGTGGCTGTTATCTGTCAGCGATTGAAATTCAGATTGAATCTGAGTCTGGTTCTGGTTCCTGGATCTCCGATCTGAATCTCGATCTGGATCTTTTATTCAAAGGAACAAACTGGTTTTATTCACTTTCCCATGACACAGCACCTCACTTCACAGTAACTCTCATCACACAACCTATCCCATGTTGCCACGTCAGCAATGCACCTTCTATGGGGTGATCATGCACTGTTCACCCGCCTGTCAGTTTCCGGCAGGCTCCTCTCTGTAGGGGTCTGCCACATGACACCTCTTCCCCCCAGGATCTGTGCCGCCATGTGCTCCTTTGTACTTATCTTTCCCCATAATTCCCTCTTTTTTGTTTTATATAAATAAGAATTACAAACCAAAACATTTAAATATTACAACATAACATTAACGTATTTTAACTTACTAAAATCAGGAAAATGCGTAACATAAAATGCAGTTTTCTTAAAAATAAGCAAGATAATATCATCAGCTCCTTAAATACTTCACAATCATCCAGAGTCTGCGTTAGCTGGGGAGTTCTATTTCACAGTGAGGACTTGGGAAGTCTTTCCCGAGCAAGACTTCCAAGTTAACCTCGAAAGAGGGTCCAGCTTTTTTAAGATCAAATCAGTAAGTCAAAGTGACTTTTATTACACTTTTAGGGCAGAAACACTGGTGTTTGATGGTATAATTCCCAGTCAGCCAGGGCTAGGGCTTGGCCAGCGCCTCAAGCCTTGACTGAGAGGGTTTCTTTAAAATACTTACAAGTAAATTTTTATTAATATCAGTTAGGAACATAACTTCAAAAGAGCTTATCTTTCTCATGAACAGGGCAACAGATTAAAACACTTAGTAACTGGTAACAACACACATCTTCTCGTGGATGGAAACAGTGATTAAACAGACAGAGCTTTGGGAAGTAACCTAAAATTGCAAGGGAATGTTTCTGCTTACAGACAGTAACTGAAAATATGCAGTATCATTTCGATTTGAAAGGACAGCTTCACAAAAAGCAATTAGAACAATGCTGGGTGTCACAAGGTGGTGTGGTAAAAAAGCACTGTTAACAGAGAGGATCTAGGGTTGCAGCAATATTCTGAATAATGAAAACAAAGGAGTTCCTCCAATTAGCTGCAAGAACGACACATGCCCAGCCTGCAGCGGCTCCCGCACAAGCTGGTGTAAATGCTACAGCCCGCCCGCCCTGAGGAAAGGGGCCACCCGTTCCCCAGGATCTTTTTTTTTTTTAATATAGTATCAGCTCACGAGAGTCTGCAGGAGACGGGAGCTCTGGCTGTGGTGGGAGAAGCGCGGGTCAGGCGGCCGCACTGGGGCTGCTCACAGGCTCTGCCTTGCAGGCTCTGCCCCGCTGGCTCCAGCTGTGCTTCTCCGAGCAAATCTTTCTGAGTGCAGGGAGCATGGACGTGGTGCTGCCTTTGCTAGTGCTGCCAGTGCTGGTGCTTCCAGGGTCCCTGGGTCTCCTTTTCACCGCCCACACGCAGAGAACCACACTTCTCTCCCCAGACTCGCTGTGTAGCTGGCGCGGTGTTTGCCGCCGTCTCTTGGCTGTGCCATGTGCTCGTCAGTGCGGCGTGGCTCCATCACGTGCTCGTTGTCATGATCCTGCCGGCACCGCGCGCCTGCCGCCGCCATGCGCTCCTGCCAGTGCCGGGCACTTGCCGCGGCCACTACGGCGCTGCACCTCTGTGGCTTTGCACGTTCCCCCCCACGCTATGGCGCTGCACCTCTGTGGCTTTGCACGTTCCCCCCCACGCTGCCTTTGCTGCTGCTGCTCGCTTGCAGAGGGCAAA
>VZTD01004417.1:8130-44789 GCA_013397725.1 Rhagologus leucostigma
CCGCCTCTGAGCCGGGAGAGGACTTGGGGAAAGCCCTGGCACAGTGGTGTCCTCCTGCAAGGCGCTGCAGGGCTGGCACAGACCCCTGCTGGTGACAGCAGGTGTGACCTCAGCTCCTGTGAGTCCTCGTCCTGCCTCATCCTGGAAGGTGTCACCTCAGGATGAGCTCCATCACCATGTTCTCATGGCATCTTGGGGTGTTCCCCATCACCCAGGATGTGCCACTTTGGAATGTGTCACTTTAAGGTGGGCTCCACCTCCCGGGTCAGAACATCTTGGGAGTGGGACTGTGACACTTTGTGTGGGCTCAGGGCCCTGGGCACAGCAGCCATGGGGACACCCCACCCTGACCCTCCCAGGCCAATGGCCTTCACAGTAACCAGCCTCCCCAGAGGTGGGGACCCCTGTGTCCCAGTGACACCTCACTGGAATTGTTCCACCCTCCAGCACCAGCACAGCCACGGGCACCACTGCCACTGGGTGTGTGTGAGACAAGGGGCTTGGGGTACCTCAGGTGCCCCGGGTGCTTGTGCCACCTACATCTCTGTCACACCCCTGGTGCCTCACCCCGAGGAGACCCTGGTCCCTGTGGGTGCCCTATCTTACTCCCAAGCTGCTGGCTGAGCAAAGCAAGGCAGATGCTGGGCAGGCTGGCTCTGCTGTGACACCATCAGCCATCCTTGTCCCGGTGTGTAGCTGGGTGGAAAGGCCAGGACACCTCGCTTGTGCGTGGCTCTGGTGGCACAGAGGTACCAGCAGGTCTCTGTGGGCTGGCACCAGGCTGGGAGGGCTGTGCCATGCCCAGGGACAACACTTGCCACATTCCCACTGTGTCCCACTGGCCGAGCCGGTGAAATCCCAGCCTGGCCGTTGGATCAGGGTGACCAGATTGCTTCTGGAATTGCCTGTTCCCTGAGCACTGCAGGAACAGCAGCAGCCCCGGGGCTGTGCAGGACTCCGCTGAGCTATTTCCAGCCCATGGGGACATTTCCCTTGTAAGTGACAGCTGGAGGGAGCTGTGAGCTCCTGTGCTGATGGGGGCTGCAGGAGGGGCAGGGGACGCTCTGGACAGGCCTGGATGGGGTGTTGGCAGTGGCAGCACGGCCCCAGTGCCAGCTGGGCACGTGGCTCGACCCTTGGGGTCACACAGCCCCGGGTACACTACGGAAAAGGGCTTGGAGCTGTGTGGCCCTGTCCGTGTGCTGGTGTCCGCAGTGCCGCCAGGTCAGACCCCAGGGCTGGCTACCCCAGCTTGGCATGGCCAGGCAGTGTCTGCCCTGACACTCCCGTGGATTTGAGGATCTTGTGGGACATCAGGCATTAGGTCTCCGGCTGGCAAGTCCAGTGGGTGACTGGGTGACCCAAGGAGGGATGGGGAGCCAGGAAGTCTTGCCCTGAGCACACAGAGGATGTCCCTCAGGGGACATCCCTGGGGTGGGTTGGCAAAGCCTCCCATGGCTGGGGGCCAGGGGACAGAAACAGTGTGACCTCTTGGACATTCTTCCTCTGGAAGAGGGGGCTCTTCCAGCCCCAGCCATGCCACAGCGTGTCCCTTGTGTCCCCCAGCATTCCCCCAAGCTGCAAGGGACACTGCAGGTGGATGTTCCTCGATGTACAGTGTGACATCTGCCTGTGCCAAAATACCTGATGTTTCCTGGCCATCTGCTCACTGACTGACCCAGATCTCATCAGCCAGGAAGCAGCAGGTGCTTCATCTCCCACCTTCCTCCTCTTCGTGTCTTCTGCAAGTCAGGGTTCAGGGTTCCTTACAGACCCTAAGCGTGGGGACACAGTGGAAGAAACACCCTGTGGCAGTGATTCCCTATTTTCATCTCTATTTAGAAAGCTCCAAGCCTGGTTTTAATCCCTCCTGGTGAGGTTTCTTTACCATATATTAATAAAAATATCATATGGTTCTATCCAACCATTTATAGAAATCAAATAACTTCGTAACTTTTTTTAACTAAACCTAACATTTTCTGTACAAATGAGGTCAAGTTAGTTTGACAAAACTGTTTCCTGGACCTCCCTCTGCATTGAAAACCAGGAATATATTTGCTTTATGCTGGTGTTTTGGGATCACGGAGCCTCTGCGACGTGGTGATGTTTCTGGGCATCCAGGGTTTTGGGGTGCACAGGAGTCTGGAGAGCCAACCCCATCCTCAGCCCCATCCTTGTGCTTGTGTCCTCTGGGCTGCTTGAACCCTTGTGGGACGCTTCCCTCTGAAGGCGTTGGCCCAGCTGACCCCAAACTGGAGCTGGAGCCGGGCTCCCACCTGCTCTGAGCCCTGGGCGGGCAGGGCCGTGAGCTGGAGCAGCACCGGGGGGATGGCCCTGAGCAGAGGCCGTGGGGGCCCCACAGAGCCTGGAGGGCAGGGACATCACCATGAAATGGGGTCTCACAGGAAAGGAGGGGTCTGCAGCGGGTGCAGCTGGAAAATCCCAGGAATTCCCTGACAGATTCTTTGTGTACAGTCATTTTCCATGAGGTTTTAAAGGGCTTCGCCAGAATTAAGGGCAGGGTTGGATATTTGCGATACAAAGTCCTGCCAAGACCCCCCTGGGAGGACACGGGGAGCACAGGACTTGCAGGAGCCAGTGGATAATACCCCGAGGGAAGCAGGGATTGGGATCTGGGCAGGGGAAGGGGGCGTGTGAAAAGCCATCCCCGCAGCCCTGCCATGGCCGGCCCCACGCTCAGGGCTCCGATTTCTGCTGGAGGGGGAGAGTGTCCCTGCAGGGCCACCTGTGCCCATCTGTCCCTTCTCACCGTCCCCCTGGAGGACCCGTTTTGCCATCAGGTCGCTGCTGTTCTGTACGTCCCTGTGCAGGGCCGGAGGGGACACCGTCGGATGTTCGGCCGTGCCCCTCCTTCCCGCACAGGCAAACCAGCCACGGCATCCTGTGGCCCCCAAAACCGCGCCGAGGGGGTCTCCATCCCCGCTGTCACCACCTGGGAAGGTGTCCCCTGGCAGCTCATAAAGTCCCAGCATGAGATAGGGGTGGCAGGGGCAGTGCAAGCCAGGGACCCGCAGGGAGGTCAAGTCCCCGAGGGGAAAAGGGCGAGGTCTCCTCTCCGATGCCACCCATCTGCTTGGCACAATGCAAGGTGTGAATACGGGGAGCCCCGGTGTCACTTTACACCGTGGCTGTCCCCTCCCGGAGCCCACGGGGGCCCCCAGGTGCGGACGTCACCCTTGGCTGGCAGCGGGGCGAGGGGCTGGGGCCAGCGGCCGAGGGGGCGGAGGCTTCAGCGGGGCTGCTCCTCCCGATCCCCCGTACAGTTGCCGTGCCGTATTTTTAGCCTCCGGAGGGTGTTAAGCCCGTCACCTTCGGCCCATTTTGCACTCATCGGCCGGCCATGTGCAGGTCAGCACAATTCACCGTGGATCGGGAGACCATGTAGGGGAAACAGGGAGAAGGAGGTGGAGAGGGGACAGGGACTTTGTGTAAGACCTTGAAGGTCACAGGAAATAAAGCCCGTGACCAGCACGCCGGCAGGGACATCCCCGTCCGAGCACCTGGGGAATATTTCCCTTTTTCCATGAGGGATGGCTTGCGGTGGGCACCGGCATTGCTGTTGTACCTGGCCATGGTGGGTGATGGCCCCTCTGGGTCAGAGGGGACACACAGACCCCAGACAAAGCCCTCAAGACTCTCAGGGTCTCCTCTGCCTGGTCCTGCTCTCCTCCTCCGCTTTGACTCTCACTCCTCTCCCAGCCCTCCAGGTCACCAGCTGCTTTGGGGCCAAACTGAGAATATCCCTGTTCCCATCAGCTGAGGGGACCCTTCATTGATTCAGGTTGGTTCCCAGGCCACCAGGGCCGGGCAGGGGCATGTTGCCCCCAGCCACTCAGGGCTGTGCAGGTCAAATGTCAAGAGGCTCCTTCAGGGTCCCAGGGGTCTTGCAGGAAGGTGACCTGAAGGACAGGGGTGGAAGGGAGGGGAGTGGGAGTTGCCCAGCGCTCCCTCCTTCCATCTGGGAGCCTGGAGGCACCTGTGAGCTGTGTGCCAGCAGAGGACGGGGAGGTCAGCGAGGGCAGGGCAAGGATGACCTGTGCATCTGGTATGGGCAGGGTGAGGGGCCGTGGCAGCGGCTGCAGCTCTGCTGTGCCAGGGAACCGAGAGCCGCTGGGAACGAGGGCAGGCTGGGGGGCAGCCTGTCCTTCCCAGTGCCCGCTGCTGGCATGGCACAGGCCTCCCAGTGCGACCTGATGCGGGCTCACAGCCCCATCAGCTCCGGTGCCATGGAGATACGACCACCCACCCGGTATCCCCGGACACGGCAAACTGGGTTGAGGGGTCTGGGGCTGGCACCGCGCTGACGCCAGCCCGGCTCCTCCTGTGCTCGGTCACCACAGTCCCTGTGGCCAAGCCCAGCGAGCTCCAGCTTTGCCAGGGTCCTGCTGGACACAGCCCCATGGCTCCTGCATGGGGACAGCACAGGAGCCGGAGCAGAGGGCTGGCCATGCCCGCTCTCCTCCTGCAGCCTGGGTGGAGGTGGCCTTTTTTCCTGCTTGGCATGGGCTTGCCAGCTGGAGTACAAAGGAATTATTTTCCTCTGAAACGTTCCCCTGGCATGAGACGTTTGGGGGGATTATTTAGACTAGGAGCAACTGTTTGTAACGGAGACGGTATAGCCATGATCTTTTATTTTTGGCACCCGCTGACTGATGTTAAATTGCAGTTGGAGCCTATGGAAAATACGGATGGATTCTCCTGGGCCACAGAACACACTCATTGTGTCCCCAGCAGCCGCACGGCACGGCACATGCCTTCCTAGTGAAGGGACACTCACAATAAATAGCTCCCGAGCCCTGTGGCCAGGGTTAGGCCCTGCCTGTGGAAGGCAGGGCCCCATGCTGGGCAGCCCCTCATGCCAGGAAGCCCCTTCCTCCTTCTCCCCCTCACTTCACCGCCCACCTTGGCTGGTGTGATGCTCTCTCGAGTCAGGGCTGGGGAAAGACCCTTTTAACCTGCCAAGTGCCCACAGCCTCTCAAAATTTGCTATTTTTACTCCTTTCCCCGTTTTTAGGGCAGCTTTGCCGCCTTCCTGCAGTGCTTTGGGGCAGGCAGCAGTCCCAGTACCAGGTAGCCAGGGCCAGAAGAGCCATAGAGCCCCTGCCAGCTCCGCTTCGCCCCCCACAAACACATCTTTGCACCCAACTTCTTGCAACAGGGACAGAAAATTGAGCTGGAGCTGGAGAAGGCTTAGGGAAGAGTTTAACCCTCTTGGTACCAGCCACAACTCGTCCCTCAGGGCCCTGGCAGGTGCCCTGGTGGCCACGTGCCAGCGTGGGCGGGACTGACCGACCTGTTCTCATCGTTTAGAGCCGCGCGCCCCCGGCACGGGCCAGGGTGATGGTGCTGCCGAGAGCCCCCTGCCAGCCACAGAGCCCCGGCTGGAGGAGAAGGCGGCCGATGGCAGCCCTGAGGAGGAGCAAGACAGTGGCACTGCCAATGCCTCCTTGCCCGGTGTCACCAAGGAGGGACGTGGAGAGGGGGAGAAAGAGCCGGCGGGTGGCCTGAGTGGGGGCCTGGGGCCAGGGGACAGCCGGACAGAGGAGACCAGCAAGGACCAGGGCCAGGAAGAACAGAGCTCAGGGGAGGATTTCATGGCAGCTCATCATGGAGGGAACCATGGGCCTGGCACACAAGATGACATCCATGCCTGGGAGGATGAGGAGCCCGGCACAGAGAAAGGAGGCTCTGAGGAGGAAGGGCAGCCTGGGGAAGAGCAAACAGAGGAGCCAAGAGCAGCATCTGCTCCCGAGAGAGAGGAGGAGAGGGACGAGCAGAGCTCAGAGGAAGATGACGAGCGGGGAGAGTCTGAGGAAGGTGAACATGGAGAGTCTGAGGAAGATGGAGGCAAGGAAGAGTCTGAGGAGGGAGAGTCAAAGGAGGAGAAAGAGTCTGACGAAGATGCTGACAGGCCAGAGAATGAAGCTGAAGAGAGTGACAAGGAAGCAGCCGGCACTTCCACCAAAAAGAGCCACGGCAAACCAGCAGCTGCTGGCACAGGAGAAGCCAGGGATGGCCCTGCCAGCTGCCATCACCCACCCTGTGGGGATGCAGCAGAAGACCCACCGCCAGTGGAAAACCCGCCAGCAGTGGAAGACCCTCCAGCAGCAGCAGACCCCCCTGCAGACAAGATCCCACTGGCAGGAACAGAGGTCCCCAGCACCCCCCCAGCTGCTGCCGAGCCCCGGCACAGCCAGATAGGTTGGAGTCTTTTCTTGTGGGTGTGCTGTAGCGGCAAAAGTGACCTCCCATCAACCCGGCGGAGCTGAGCTTGGCACATTAAACCTTGCCTAGTGCATGGCCCTCTCCTAATGCTTGTGCTTCCCCGCCCGCCCCTAACTGCGCTCAGCCGTGGGCAGCGAGGCCGCAGCAGGATGCCCGTCATGCGAGCGCTCATCGCAGTGCTGCCAAAACTGACTGATGTTCCTCTCACTCCACTCCAAGTCCGTGATTTCTCCTCAGGGATGTAGACACGGATAAAACTTCTAACCTCCAGGCCCCTTTCAGCACTCACAGATCTCTTAAAGACTCTTTATCCACCACCCGCAGAGTCCCTCGGCTTGTGCAGGGGCAGGATGCTCCCAGGACGGTGGGGCTCCTCTCCACCAGTTCTTGGCTCGTAGGGAAGGTGTGAAGAACTAATTCAGGCCAAGGAGCTGCTGAGGCACCAGCCTCGCTCAATCAGTGAAAGGCTAACTAGGGGAAAGGGACACCCCCCACCATGATTTCCTAGAAATATTTGTAGACTTTGGCCCACAGGCTGGGCAGCGACCTTCGGACCCAGATTAGTATTTTCGTTGTTTTTGTCTGTAATGTCCCAGCTCAAAAAGCCTCCCATTTTATCAAAACGCAAACCCAGTTTGGTCTCTGTGTCTTCACTTGGCAAGTCAAAAGGTCTTCCTCAGCCCAACACTCAGTAGATGCTCAACACAGTCTCAGGGCTTAGTGGTGCCCTGCTTGACCCTGGTGTCCCCAGACCTGTCCCCAAACCCCTGCTAAAGTCCAACCCAGCTCGCCATATCAAACAGCTTGGAGGCTTCTGGTGTGCCAGCAGCTCCATGGCGAGGACACCTCTGTCTCCCTGTTTTGGGGACACCGACGTGCCTTCCCCAGTGGAGGCGGCTGCCTCATGCTCCCCACGCCTGGTACGGAGCCATGAGGGACAGGGCCCTGTGCAGAGGGCTCCAGGGGGATATGGAGGCAGAGGTGGGAGAACTGGGAAGGAACAGCCCCACTGGCAAAGGCAGGGCAGCCAGGATGGGCCAGGCTGGCCTGCCCCCCAAGAGCTGGAGCCAGCCCCAGCCTCAGCACCCACGTCTCCAGCTCACCGTGTAGTTTTTTGGGGAGTGGGCAGACGGAGAGGCAGCAGCACAAAGCCTGCACTCGAGGCTGAGCCCCGCGGAGCTGCAGCTGCTGGGGGAAGCACCAGAGCCCTGCTGGGCAGCAGCTGCCACGTGTGCTTGCGCTACATCCCAACCCCGGGAGCCCCTTCCAGGCACATCCTTTGCATTCCCCATGAACAGCCAGCCCCTCCTTGGAGCCAAGCAGTTGCCCATGACGCTTCCCCCAGCAGCCACAGCCCTGGCAGCCTCCAGGAGCCTGTGCAAAAGGGAAAGCACGTGGCATGCCAAGGGTGACAGCGGCTGCCGCGGGCATGGCGTGTCCGCAGGCTCGGGGTGTGTGTGCTCCCCATGCCCTCTCCCTGGCAGTCGCTTGTGTGAGCTCCTGTGTGGGTTCCCCCCTCCAGCAGTAACAGGTCTCCTTGATTTCTCCTCCAGAAGAGGTTGAAGATGCCAGCGAGCCGACCAAGCGCGACCGGTCCCACTTGGAGAACACCCTCAAGCTGAACGAGGAAAAACCTGCCGATGATGTCTCAGGTGAGGGGGCCATGCATGCCCTGCACTAAGACCATGGACAGGATTTTTCTTCTCTTGTGTTTTGATTTTAATCTTGCTTCTTGCAGGTCTAGTAATGCCAGATCTTCAATAAGAGCCCTTTGGCTGCTCTTGGGTTAACATATTTTAGGTATTTTAAAGACATGCCCGAGGGCTTACAAGAATTAGGAAGGTATAGAGGCTGGAAGATGCAGATGGTGAATCAGGCACATCCCTGCTCAAAGAAACCTGGACCAACTTGTAATAAAGGGTTGGGATTTTTATTCCAATTATATATTGGATTTTGCTGCTCTAAGGTTTGCTTCTGCTGGCCCTGTTGGCAGTTTGGGCTGGAAAGGCGGCGATAAGAGATACTGTGGAAAAAGCTCCTCCTTTTTTCTAGCAAGCACCTCAGGGGCCATGCCAGGGGGCCCTGGCACCATGGTTGAGGGCTTTTTGGGATCATGGGTGTTGAGTGCTGAACAGCACTTAGGAAGGATGCTCCTTCCATCAGCTGCTGGGAGCAGATGGGGACAGTACCCAGTGGGAAACATTAGCAGGTGAGAGGCATCAAAATCTTAGAACAGCTTGGGTTGGGAGAGATGGTGAAGACCATCCAGTTTCACCCCTCTGCCCTGAGCAGGACACTTTCCGTAGATCAGATTGCTCCAAGCCCTGTCCAACCTGGCCTTGGACACTTCCAGGATGGGACAACCACAGCTTCTCTAGGCAAAATGTGTGACTGGGATAAGTTTGGCCAAGATTTCACCTGTAAGCCAAGTCCCTCGATCCATGGCTTGGCCATCCTCGGGACCTGCAGGGAATGTCCCTCCTGCAGGGAATGCCCCCAGGCGGGGCTCACCTGGCATGGTGGGGTTTGCCTCTCACGTGCCTACACGCTTTGTCCCCCAGGAGTATTGCAGCGACTGAGGAAGATCTACCACTCCTCCATCAAGCCCCTGGAACACTCCTACAGATACAACGAGCTGAGGCAGCACGAGATCACAGGTAATGCCACGGGCACTGGGGTCTCCGGCACCACCAGGTCCTTGGGATGCAGATAACAGCACAGAGAGCAGATCGCGGGAAGCCTCGGATAGTGTGTCTTCCTTTGCAGCTTCCCAAGGAGTCCATGAACACGCTGGGCTTAGAGGCCGTGCCCTAGTGAACCCAGCAGCAGGAATTCCTGCCTCTGCCTCAGCCCATCTGCTGTCAGGGCCATCTGTGTGGGCTGAGAATTGAGCCCTGCCTGCCTCGGGTCTCCCACCTGCTCAACATCAATGCCCTGTACCCCTGCCAAGCAGAGATCACGGCCCAACGAAACAGGCTTGGCAAGGAAGCTCAGGACCTCTCAAGGCTGGGGATGAGCTTCCTGGGGGTGGCTGGAGCTGGCATCCTTCCTGCTGCGTACAGGACACAGTCATGTGGGCAGGGTATTCCTCAGGCTCCACAGACTTCACTCATCCTGAGAGTTGGAGTTTCCAGCCCTTGGCAATCTCAGACACGTTGGATGGGGTGAGCAGGTCCCCATGGCCCCCAGCATGGTGTGGGCTAAGCCAGGCCACATACGTGTCCCTCCAGAAGAGAAAAGTGCAGCCCTGTCCCAAGATGCTCACAAGCTACAGGAAGTTCTCGTGACCCAGGAAACATAAGCAGCCTCATTTTCTAAGCACAGGTGGCTCAAACCCAAGCCCGAGTTTTCTGTTCACTGGGGTAATTCTCCTCTGAGCACCTATTCAAGCACAGGAACCAGGGCCAGATCTCTCCTGAGCATCCAGAGGATGCTGGAGACCCTGCTGCCGGTGTCCCAGGACCTCATGCCCATGTCAGCCTCCTTCCAAGGTCCTGAAGTTGTCCTCCTTGTCCTGCAGCTCTGCCTGCCTCCCCAGGTGTCCAGGCCCACACCTCCTGGAGCCACGCCCTCCCTCCTGGTGAGGCAGGACCAGGGTACACCCTCCCCACAGATCTTTCTTTTACAGCTGGCCTTGCTCCACCAGCACACAGGCCCCACTTTCAGCTGGGCAACCCACTGGGGCACATCCCTGTAGAGCAGAACTCCTGCTTTCCAGGCATCCCCACTGCAACTCCTAAGTCTGGGTCAGACATTCTGTAAGCAGGCTTGGACATCTCCCTACCCAGCCAGGCCATCTCCAGTGTAGAGCACAGGGAAGTCACCCTGTGGGAGGGTAACTGAGGGTCACAACAACCTGTCCTGACTGTCACCCCATTGCTGCTGGCCTGTCCCCTGGCAACACCCCATCTTCCTCTCCAAGCTGCTCTGGTCTGTATTGGTGATGTTTGCTGTCAACTCAACTTGGGACACAGTTTAGGTGGATGTTTGGGGTTACAGGGGCAGCTGGTGGGCTCTAACCCTCACTTCGTGGTTCACAGCCAGAGGATGCAGCCCCCAGCCTCAGTTTCCAGCCCTCAGGATATCCTACCCTACCCTTAATCCATCCCATGCCCAAACAGCCACCTCCCTGCTCCCTTTTTGGGAGGAAACAAGTGTTTCTGTGTTTCCCAGGCTCCTGCTGGCTTCCTCCCTCTCAGATCCTGAGGAAACAGCCATTAACCCTCCTGTTTTCCCAGCCCCTCTCAAACTCAGCCCCTGAGCAGGACTCACCTCGGACAGCAGGTCCTGGTGTTCCTCCTGGCCTCAGCTCAACACTCCATGGTCTGTTCCACCTCACTGTGAGGAACAGCCACTCCTCAGGCTGACAGGCCCCAGGTCAGGTCCCAGCACACTCTGCTGTGTCCTGTGGGGCACCCTCAGGGTGCTGTGACCCTGGAGCTTGACCCACAATCCCCTCCTGGCCCCAGGGAAGGGCACAGGGATGCTGCACTGCCTCCAGTCCTTGTCTCAGCTGTGAGACACCTTGGCCATGCTCCCCTCCAAAATATTTCTATGGACACCAAACTTCTTGAAGGGTCTCTGACAGCCCAGCCATACCCTGGCACACACAACCCTATCTGGAAACCTCCAGCTCAGCAGTTTGCCTTTCATACCCACAGACCCAGCTTTTCCCAGTCCCTCATTAGCAGTGTAATCAGAGAAACCTGCACATTAGTCACAGGGTTGGCCCAGGGAACCCTCTTGACCTTGGAGGGCAGGTGAGGACACAGTGGAGCTCAGGGAGCCTTCTCAACGCTTCCCCTGCACGGTGCCCCTGTCCCGAGCGGGTTCCTTCCATCAGTGGTGTCCCTGCAGGCTGGGAGGTGCTCCCAGCTCCCCCCTGTGCCCCCTCTCCGTGCTGGGGGGAGGCTGGAGGGCACAGAGCTGCCGGCTCAGCTGGCTGGGAGGAGCAGGACAGCTGGGAGAGCTTTGGGGCAGGCCTGTCATGGAATATGTGTGACCTTTGGAGCTGTAAGCCAATATAGAGGGGTGCCGTGGCAAGCACCCTGGCCCCTCCATTACGTGGCAGCCTTCCATTTTGTCTCCCTTCCCATCGGTTCCGTTCACTGCAGTGTAATCCAAGGAGTTCCTCTGCTCCTCACAACATGTGAAAACTCCCGTGGAGTCCTGTGGGAGCTGTGGCTGTCACCATCAATTCTGACTTGTCAGGGTGCATCTCTGAAAGCTCCCACACACCCTCTGCTTAAGCCTGGCAGATGCCATTTCCTTCTCCCTGCCTGCCACCCTCCCGCCTCTCTGCTCTGCCATCCCACGTGGATGCAGACATGCTCTGGCTGGGTCCAACTCTGTGCTTGGAGGGACTATCCCTAGCTAAGGGTGAGGGATTCTCCCAGTCCAGCCATGGGAAGCTTGCTGTGAGGTCACGCCAGGTTGTGGTGCATGCTGGTGACCCTAATTACTGATATATGCTAATTAGCAAGTGTCCCTGTGTAGGGAATGACCTCCCAGATGCCATCACCACAGGGGCTGGGTCCAGGTGACCCTACCACTGGGATTGTCAGGACAGTTGCTGGGTTGGTGGCTGTCTAACCCTGGCTTGTTGGGCTCTGTGTGCTCGGTGGGTGACATCAGGGAAGGCAACAACCCCAAAGAGCAGGGGTTGGGATGCAGGGCACCCCGAGCCACATCCCCGCCCTGCAGGGCAGACAGGGGTTCAGTGCTTGTCCTGGGAGCTGCAGGTCGCTCCCAGGCTGTAACTCCTTGTCTCCTGCTGGGAATGTGGCCATCAGTTCCCTCCTTGTCCTGGACCACACCCAGGGTGTCGCATCCCTCCTTGGACTCACGGTTCCTTTTCTCTCTCCCCGTGTCCCTCGCTAACAGCTTACCCCGGACGCACCCTGGGCTCCTCGGCCACAGGTTGGTATCGCCGCCTGCTCCCCGCATGCTGCCGGCACTGCCTCCGCTCTGCGCTGCCCTCCGGCTTTCCCGGGCTCCTGTCCCAACACAGCCGCGCTTCCCAGGCACCGAGCGGAGCCGGTACCCGCCGTCCCCGCCAGGACAGTGTCCCCAGCTCTTCTAGAGCCTGCACTTGTCCCAGCCTGACTCTGTGCATCCCGACACCCTGTCCTTCCCTCCAATCACCTCGCCCAGGCTCTGACACCTTTCCCTCTTGGTTTACGACTGAGAGGCAGCATATTCCTCTGGCCAGGGTTCAAAGGCATTTCTGGTGGTCCTATGAGAGCGGCTGAGGGAGGTGGAGGGCTCAGTCTGGAGAAAAGGAGGCTCAGGGGGGACCTTCTCACTCTCAAATCCCTGACAGGAGGGTGAAGCCAGGTAGGAGTTGGGCCATGCTCCCAGGGAACAAGGGACAGGACAAGAAGAAATGGCTTCAAGTTTCACCTGAGGAAGCTTGGATTGGATATTGGGAAAATTTCTTCAGAGAAAGGGCTGTCAGGCACTGGCACAGCTGCCCAGGGCAGTGGTGGAGTCCCCAACCCTGGGGGGATTTAAAAGCCGTGTGGATGTGGCACTTGGGGACATGGGTTAGTGGTGGCCTTGGCAGTGCTGGGGGAGCATTTAGAATTGGTGATCTTAGAAGGCTTTTCCAACCTGATTGAACAATTCCATGATTATATGTGTTGGACCTGTAGGTTGATCTCTCACCCACGGCACGAACTGGAGGACCCCAGCTGATAGCTCATCCTATAGAGGGAACCTCTTCCCACCCTTCACTCTCCTACGTGCAGAAACTTTCCTGAATGTCCACCCTTGATCCCACAGCAGCTGTCCCAGTGACACGGGCTGGCCCCTGCTCAGCGTCAGCCCCCTCAGAACCCCAGCTGGCTCCTCTCCCTGTCTATCCTGCTCAGGGTATGCTGCCAGGTCCCCCCAGAGGATCAGGAGATGGGAGGCAGTCCAAGAAATGCCAGCCAACACCCAGCCCTTCCCCTGGGCCCGGTGCTCAGCCACGGGAACAATGTTCCTGCAGGGAAATCCCATCTTCTGTCCCTCCTGTCCTGCCCCACGGCCACGCTGCCAGATCCTGCCAAACCAGGCTCCTTTGGACACGGCCACAGCAGAGCCCTGCCAGTGCCTGGAGAGCCTCTGGCTCCCTGCCGTGCCAGCATGCCAGCAGTGGAGAGGGCTGCGGGTATTTATAGCATATTCCGATAGCTGTCTTATCTCATCTCGGGTTCAGGCGCTCGCACACGTGCTGCTGGGGTGGGCGCAGGCACGGCGGGGCATGCGGGGGAGGCACAGGCCATCTGCAGCCACGTGGGCTCGTCCCTCCGTCTGTGGGCACTCGTGTCGTGAGGATACTCATGGATTTGGAAGCTTTGGGAGCAAGGGAGCCGGCCCTCAGAGGGTTGCTGGATCCGTGCCATGGGCACATGGCGGGCGGTGTTTGTGGCACAGGGGTGGGACAGAAGCGTGGGTGATGCTGGGAGTCTCCCCAGGTGTTCCTGCCTTCCTGGGTGGCTTGAGGACAGAGAAGACCTTGGTGCCCGTGGCTCAGTTGGAACCAGGAGAGGAAGGAGGTTTTGCTAGGTCCTCTGCTTTGTTCAGCATCCTCAGGACAGACTTGCACTTGGGGGAGAGGCCACATCAGGCATGTCTGCTGGGCTTGAGGACAAGGGGGGATGAGGCCCTGCCCAGGATTAATCATAGAATCATGGAATGATTTGGGTTGGAAAGGCCCTAAAGCCCATCCAGTTCCACCCCCTGCCATGGGCAGAGACATCTTCCACTAGCCCAAGTTGCTCCAAGCCCCATCCAGCCTGGCCTTGGACACTTCAAGGGATCCAGGGGCAGCCACAGCTTCTCTGGGCAACCTGTGCCAGGGCCTCCCCACCCTCACAGGGAAGAATCTCTCCCTAAATCCCATCTAACCCTGCCCTCTCTCAGTGTGAGGCCATTCCCCTGTGCCCTATCACTCCAGACCCTCATCCAAAGTCCCTCTCCAGCTCTCTTGGATCTCCTTTAGTCACTGGAAGGGGCCCTAAGTTCTCCCCAGAGCTGTCTCTTCTCCACCCCAGAGCAGCAGTGGAGCAGGGCAGTCTGCATTGCCACATGGAAAAACATCACAGAAAGCCACTTCTCTAGGAAAGAAAACTGCTTGGACATCCAAACTGCTCCTATGCCCAGAGCTGAGCAGCCCAAGCAGACCCCGGCCCTGCGGAGGGATGAGCTTGAGGCTCGCCTGAGCTTGAGCTGGGAGCGAGCAGCCACAGGGTGGCTGGAGAGAGCCGCTGTGATGGAGCTGCCGCCAACCCCGCCCGGCCGCCGGCGAGCTCCGGCTCTTTTCCGCTGTTCGGACCATCAAGCTGACCCAAACTGCTGCTGACAGACGTGGCACGGGGACACAGCAGGGACAGATGCCAGGCCAGCGCCCTCCCGGGTGGGGGATGCTCCCTCTCTCCCAGCCTCTGGGCAGCAGCAGGAGAATCCATACACGACCTCACATCCTTGCAGCTGCTGCACTTCCTGCAGAGTTGCGAGTGCCCGGCACTGCCCACACAGCCCAGGGGGGGTAGAGAGGGGCTCGAGGGGCTGTGGGGGACCAGGCAGGGGGGCTGCCCACGTCGCTGCCCACCTTGGCTCCGTGGAGCAGAGAGGGGGATGTGCAGCAGAGCCGGAGCTCACAGGTGCCCACATGCACACAGTCACACCTGGCCAGGGATGTCTTATGAAAGAGCACACAGAGACCCACCCCAAACCTCTGGCACAACATCACAGGGATAATAGTAATAATAACAGCCATCCGTAACCTAATTAAAGCTGGCAAGAGAGCAGAGCAGCGGCGACAGAGCAGCAGAGGAATGATTAATAATGAGAGTCCAAGGTTTCAACACTTGTTTTGGTCCCATGTGAGAAGACAAGGCTGGATTCCTGCAGCTGCCAGGCAGGGAGTGGGGTGCGGGAAGAGCTATCCATCCTCTGCTTGGGAGGTGCTGCCCTGCTTTGTGAAGGAGGGCTGAGTTGCATGGATGCAGCAGTGCCTCATGGAGAGGCACCTCAGCCCATTCCCTTCCCCAGAGGTGACAGTGGTGAGCCTGTGATGAGCAGATACAGCAGGAAGAGGCTGGAATGTTCTCTCCAGCCCCTGCTCCCACGGCCAGATGGGTTCAACATGAAGCTGCCATGCAGTGCTCTCCAGCACCCTCGGGGCAGGAGCTCAGCACCACGGGGGCTTTGTGGCTTCCCCCACCTTGGAGATGGATCCCTGGCTTGCTGGAAAGCTGCTGGCTCCTGCGTGGGTGGCAGCCTTGGCTCCCACTATGAGGTAGTTGAGTGCCAGGGGCTCTCAGCTACCTCACGGAAAATAGTTCTGCCTTAGGCATGGCGATGAAGAGAAGGTGCCAAGGGCAGCACAGCTTGTCCAGGGCATCTCCTTGCCTTGGGCAATGGGGGAAGGCTCTGCTCCAGCTGAGACAGCAGCTCCCAGCTCCTCTGGTGTCATCCACCCCCTGGCTGAACTCCTGCTGGCAACTATAGGATGGACCCTCTCCCACCCTGAGCATAGGATAGGGTTGGTTATCACCAGTGGGAACTCACCCAGTTTTACTTCCATTCTTGTCCTGTTTTGGACTCACAGGCTCCCGTGTGTCCCGGGCACAGCTTGAGGGCTGGCATAGGCCTTGGGCTCCTTTGGCTCCACCGGCTGCCTACCTGGTGTCCTGGGGGCAGGGAGGTCGAGCAGTGTGGGCACAAGCTGATTGCATGAGTCCTGTTTGAGCAGAGATTGCTCCTGGGGGCACTTGCTGCATGTGTCCAGGGGCCTCTGTGCTCCTGGACTGATGGCAGGGCACGGGGACAGGTCACCATCCTCATGGAGAAAACTGTGTGACTTGAAGAATGCAGGATGGGGACTATAGTTCAGTCCCCTCTTGCCTTTCCCCAAGCCCAAAGCGGGGCTGTTTGCCCTCCCCACACCCAGCTGGAGCCTCACACCCAGCTCACACCCAGGCAGTGACCTCCTGCTCGGCCGGAGGGTTGGGCGGCACGGCCCGGGGGTAGGTCCCTGCGAGGGCATGGTGGAAAGGCTTGCAGGCAGCTGGCACGAGGCTCGCACCGCGCTTACCAAGCCCTGCGCCGCAGCGCTGCTCCCGAACCCACGGCAGCTCCCTCTGCACGAGGCGTCGGCCCGGCTGCCGCATGGCCTTCTCCTTGGCACGTCCCGTGCTTTGCGGCGGCTGCCTTCAAACAACACCCCCACCCCGCAGCCAGCCCCAAACTCACCCGGGCTAAACCAGAAATGAACCGAGACAAGGCTTAAAAGATCTTCCAGTCCTCTATAGTCTAAGAAGGGCTAAACCTTGGAGAAGGTCAGGCAGCGAGGTGGGCTCTGCCGCAGAGCACAGGGCCGTCTGCTCCCGCAGCTGGCGGGGTGCTGCCTTGGCTGGCGAATGGCTGGTGGCCCCCGAAGGGCGGCTGTTTCCCCGGCAGCATCACCGTGCCGCTCAGATGGGATGCTCGTTACAGCCGGCAGTTAATCGCACGGCGGCGACGGCTATTGTTCCTTCACTTCCTCTTGTTATTTCCCCTCTCCGCAGATGGGGAGATCACTTCCAAGCCTATGGTGCTATTCCTGGGACCGTGGAGCGTCGGCAAATCCTCCATGATAAACTACCTCCTGGGGCTGGACAACACTCCCTACCAGCTCTACACAGGTACCACACTCACTGCTTTGCCAAGGGGGTGCGGGCACCTGCATTTCCACATCCGTGCAGTCAGCAATTCCCAGCCGTGTGTCTTCGATCCCTCGTAACAGCAGGGAGGTTGGGATCTGCTCCGTGCCACCTGGCTGCAGTGCCATGTGGAGGAGAGGTTCCCCATCAAAGCCTGTCCACCCCTCCAAGGGTGGAGGAGAGCGTCTCTCCTGCAACATCCTCATCCTGCAGCACAGGGCTCGCAGCTCCCAACCCCAACCCCGTGAGCAGCGGTCACGTCAAAAGGGCAACTCACCTTTCTCTTCTCCCCATCCCTCCTCACGTGCAGCCAGCTGATTCACCCTCCCAGGAGAAAAGCCATTGCCCCTCCTTCCTCCCTGCTCCCACGGATGTCATCTCACAGCTAAGGGCAGATGTCCATGGCCAGATCAGCGCTGTGGTAATGAGGGCTCCCAGGAGATGGTTCTCCACGACACCTTGTGCAGCCAGGCCATTTCCAGAGAAACCAGTCCCCACAGAAAACAACCCCACTGCCATCTTCCCAAGAAGTCTGGGCAGGAATTTCATGCTGCTTGCCTTGCCCCCGCATCTCTTGAGAAGCACGCAATGCTCCCAGTGCTCCCAGTCTCAGGCCAGCCCCGTTGTGTCCATAGCCTGGCATGGATTTCACGCCTCTGCTACTCCTCTCGTTGCTGTACAGGGGCAGAACCCACCACCTCCGAGTTCACTGTCATCATGCATGGCCCCAAGCTGAAGACCATCGAGGGCATCGTGATGGCTGCTGACAGCGCCCGCTCCTTCTCGCCCCTGGAGAAGTTTGGGCAGAACTTCTTGGAGAAGCTGATAGGCATTGAGGTCCCCCACAAACTGCTGGAGCGAGTCACCTTCGTGGACACGCCGGGCATCATCGAAAACCGCAAGCAGCAGGAAAGAGGTAGGGGTTCACTGGGTTATTCTAAGGGACCCCAGGAAAAATGCCATGATGATCTGAGGTGACAGAGGTGGCTGAAACACAACAGAGAAGAGTCCTGACACAACACAGGCTGTCCAGGACAGTGGTGGAGTCACCATCCCTTGGGGGGATTTAAAAGTGGGTGGCACTTGAGGACATGGTTTACTGGTGGCTGTGACAGTGCTGGGGGAATGGTTGGACTCAATGATCTTAGAGAACTTTTCCAACCATAATGATTCTCTGATCCTGTGATTCGGTATCTGCTCACAGGAACAGCAGGAACCTGGGGCCAGCATCAGGGAAGAGGAAGGTCTGGAGATAATGGTGGGAGAGACAGGCAGTCACAGGCCCAGACACCCAGGGATGGCTTTTCATGCCAAGAAGCTCCAAAGTATTTTTAGCATGTGAGAAAAAGGTTCTAGGCTACAGAGGAAGTCTGCTGTGCTTCACACCCCATACAACCCAAATGAGGATTGAGGCACAGCAGGCTTGTGGTTTATCAATCCCTTGATGAAGGGACCCATCCTGCACTGGATTTCCCTCTTTCCTCTCCTCCAGGTTACCCATTCAATGACGTATGCCAGTGGTTCATTGACAGAGCCGATCTCATCTTTGTTGTCTTTGACCCCACAAAGCTGGATGTGGGCTTGGAGCTGGAGATGCTGTTTCGCCAGCTGAAGGGCCGCGAGTCTCAGATCCGAATCATCCTGAACAAAGCCGATAGCCTGGCTACCCAGGAGCTGATGAGAGTCTACGGCGCCTTGTTCTGGAGCCTGGCTCCTCTCATCAACGTCACGGAACCGCCCAGGGTGTACGTTAGCTCCTTCTGGCCTCATGACTACCATCCAGAAACCCACAGAGACTTGTTCCTCAAAGAAGAGATATCGCTCCTGGAAGATCTCAACCAGGTGATTGAGAACAGGATGGAAAACAAGATCGCCTTCATCCGCCAGCACGCCATCCGGGTGCGCATCCACGCCCTGCTGGTCGATCGCTATCTACAGACCTACAAGGACAAAATGACCTTCTTTAGCGATGGAGAACTGGTGTTCAGGGACATTGTGGAAGATCCTGACAAGTTCTTTATCTTTAAGTCCATTCTGGCAAAGACCAATGTCAGCAAATTTGACCTTCCCAACCGCGAGGCTTACAAGGACTTCTTTGGCATCAACCCCATCACCAGTTTTAAGCTGCTGTCTCAGCAGTGTTCCTACATGGGAGGGTGTTTCCTAGAGAAGATCGAGAAGGCCATCACCCGTGAGCTTCCCGATCTCTTGGGAAGCATTGGCTTGGGGAAGAAGCCCAATGTCCTCTCCTGTGACGTCACTGGCTGTGGCGAAACCCCAAAGAATCGCTACAGGAAACCCTAAGGTGATCCACAACCCAACTGTCCACGTGTTCCTACTGGTGAACGAGCTTATGTCTTATCTGTCCAAGAAGCCGTGGTTTTTTAACCCTTTGAGTGCCACACTGGCAAAGGCTACCGTACGATGAGGACTTTGAGTCATTGACATCGATGGCAGGGGAAGATGGGTGGGCATAAGAAAGAGAATAAAAACTGTGAATTCCTGACATTTATCTTTGTTCTTTCGAGTAGAAGGCAATGTTTAAGCTGTACGTATGAGCAATGCATGGGCAGGACTGCAGCTGCTTTTCCACTGGTGCCAAGCGTGCATGAAGAGGGATTTCAACCTCTGCATCCCCGAAGCAAGAGGGAGCAAGAATGAGGGTACGGCGTGAGAGCACAGGGGAGAGCAGTGACACACTAACCCAGGCATCACCGAGAGCACTGGTCAAGGAAAGAGAGGCCATGTCCTAGCTGTTGTTTTCAGGCACAAAGCTGCTACAAATCTCAGCAAATATTGATTTTGTTTTTCTTTCCAAGACTTCTAGGTCACCTGGTGAGTTCTGCTTTCACTTAACAGCTCATTTGATCTTCTGCAGCCTTCATGTGGGTGTTTGACTTAAGAAGGAGTGTTATGCAGGGGCGTCTGTAGCTCCAGACAGGCAGCCGTGATGGGATTTGCAAGTCCATGGCAGAGGAAGAAATGGGATGGAAAGGAGCAGCCAGCACTGGCTGAGCTGTGCTGGAGGAGGAGGGCCAGCACCCCAAATCAGATGGTCCCGCAAGGAGATGTGAGCAGGGTTTCCTTCCCCTGGACCAGTACAGAAGAAGGCACTTCATGCCTACGTGTGTCATTAACCTCAAAACCCATGCTGGCAAGTCTTGTCTGTGAACCAGCAGGGCTCCAAGGGTGGGGGTTTGGCAGTTTGCCTTTGTTCAAGTCCATGTTGCTCTTTTCTCAGTCAGCCCTCTGTGTTTTTGTGCTCTCTGGAGGGAGGCAGGAAGGGGGGTCATTAGCTGTGAAGTTAAAAACCTCACATCCCTTTTGCCCACCTGCTGATCTGTCCTCCCCAGGACAGTCCAGGCAGGTTTCTGGAGCTTGCTTTCCAAACTCCTCCCTTTTTAGCCATTTGTTGGCTCGTCTCTGAGCATCGGTGCTCAGTCCTGAAGGAGTACTGCTTTGGAAGCACCTGAGCAGGGTGAGGTTCCCCATGGACAGCTGACCTTGAAACCTGGCCCTCATGGACAGCATGGCTGTCTGCCAAGCTGAGCCCAAACCAACCAGGAGATAGATGTTGTCCTGGATGGAAACCGGCACCTTCAAGCCCACCAAGGACCTGCTGGAAGTCCTTCCTCCTGCCAAACACCCACAGCAAGCACTGCTCTCCAGGAAACCTGGAGAAAAGGGACTTACCTTTAACAGAAGCAAGAGGACATGGAGGTGCTGGCTGAGGCAAGAAAAAGGCAAAAGGAATGAAAGAGGGAAAGAGAAAGCTGGGAATGGAAGGCTGTGTTGTGATGGGGAGGGTGTGAAGGGCAGTGTCTCCTGTCTCCACATGTGCAACAGGACGTGAGCTATGGCAGGAGGTCTGGGAGAGCTCCACGTTCCCCAGATGCTGCAAAGAAGAGGTCCCCTTGAGTCCAGGTGAGTTTGGGGGGACGCTGCTGCAGGGACTTGAATGCTCCTGGCCTCTGCTTCGAGGTAGGACTTGACGTTTGAACTAATGAAGCTGAGACCCAATTCTACATCCAAGCACGGGGCAGGGCATGGCTCAGGAAGAGGGATTTTGCCTGCAGTGCGGAGGGAGCAGAGGTGCAAGGGAAGGCAAGCAGTGTCAGAGAGAGCAGCAGCTAGAGCAGTCTGGGGAGAAGGGATGTGCTTGTGAGTACTGTGAGGTCTCAAACCTGCCCCAGTGCTGCTTCACCTCTGCTGTTGTGCCTTCTTTCTTGTCCATGATCCTGTTGCTCATCAGTTTTCCTCTCCATCTCTCGTTCACTCTCCTCTGTCAGGCTGGTCTGCATGATTTTTTAAGAGCTAATGGAATAGAATCACCAACAGAAACTGGCTGATGTTGTCACTGTTCCTGCTGTCACACCGTGTGTTACTGTCATGGAAAGCAAAGGCCTTTAAACATTTCTATTTGCAAGCACTGTATTGCACCATCTCTTTCCTTATTCCTCTGTCCCCCTAAAGCCCATGGGGTACCCAGGGAAAGGCCCCCTGTCCCACAAGGAGCATTGACCTTGAAGGCACTGTTACTCTGCTCTCAGGCCACTCCCATCGTTCTCCCCATCCTTTCTCTGGTTTCCTTTTATCTTGCTTTATTTTCCAGCCCTCATCGCCTCCTCTCCCCCCCTCCTCTGCCCTGCAGCACCTGCGTGCCCCGTGCAAAGCCCTGGTGCCTGTGTCCTGGATGGGGCTCCCCCATGATAGCCAAAACCCCTTTCCTCCCGATACGGTTCGTTTGGGTTCTTCTTCCAAAGCCATGGCACTGGAGGTCTGTTCCCTGCTCCCTGTTCCCAGCTCTGTGCTGGCTCAGGGAGATGCCGCCACTGCCTCCTCTCCCATGGATCCAAGTGGCTGTCGGTCCCAAGAGGACTGCAGTTCCCAGCCCAGTTCTCACTGAGCTTTCTTAGGAGACCTCTGGGAATCTGGGAGTGGAAAAATGGGGAGCAGGGAGACATTTTCATTCTTCTGAGAAACCCCACTCCCCCCCTGCCCCCAGCATATGGGGGGTGGACATCTTGCCCAAGAGCCTCGTGGGAGGGAGGGAGCTGGGACACAGGCCCTGTAGATGCCCATGATCATGTGCATTGGGATAAAACTGTCAGCTTGAACATCAGCCTGTCTAATAAAACCTGGTATTTTCCAAACACACTCCCTGGAGATGCTTGTTTTGTTTCTCCTCCTGGTGTGGGAGAGAGTGCCAGGACTGGGGTGGCTGAGGGGGTGCAGCTGCAGGGAGCAGAGCAGGAACTCCCATCTCCCCAGCTTTGGCCTCTGTCGCTTGCACAGGACCTGCCAGCCATGCCTGTGTCATTTGGCTGCTTTTCCAACCTGTCTCCCTGTGCCATAGGCCCAATAGGCAAAGTGAACCCAAACTCCTTTGCCTTGTGCCTCAGGGCAGTGTGATCCTCCCTGATGAGACAGATCCCTGCTCCCACCTGCCTCAGCAGACGCTGTCTGGGGACCATGACAGAAGGCAGGGGTCAAGGACCACAGAGGAGAACCTGGGCTTGGGGATCACAGCAGAGGGCAGGAGGTTGGGGATCATGGAGGAAGGCAGAGATTTGAGGAGCATGGAGGAGAGTTGGGGGTCCAGGACCATGGAGGAGGATGGGGGGGTTGGGATCCCACCAGAGGGCAGGGGGTCAGGGACCATGGAGGAAAGAAAGGGGTTTGTCCTCTTCCATGGGGGAGGACACTGGGTTGGGACTATGGAGGATAGAGAGCTGGCGACCATGGAGGAGGACAAAGGGATTGGGGACCATGGAGGAGGGCAGGGATTTGGGGACTACAGAGGAGGATCGGGGGGATCTGGGGACCATGGAGGAGGGCAGGGATTTAGGGACCATGGAGGAGGGCAGGAGTGGAGGACCATGGAGGAGGACAAAGGGGTGGGGGACCACAGCGTACAGCAGGGGCTCTCAGCAGCCACCCAGCGAGGGGCGGATGGAGGTACCCTCCCACCGGCGACTGGGGCTTATGCAAACTGCTCATTATAACCCTATTCCCGGCCTGTCTGTCTGTCTTTCTTTCCAACTATCTGTCTCACTCACTAATCAAAGAAGATTGTTCCAAGAAAGCTGGAAGAAGAGAAGGAATGTCTCACTTGGCTGTGGCTTCCTTTGGAAAGTCTGGAAAAACTGTGGCATCTCGACGTGCGTGAAGGTCTGCCTGGCGAGGAGCACATTTTCCTTCCAAAGCTGCTGTAAAGATGTGAATCATGAGCCGGTAACGCTCCTGGCAGTGCGAACCCCAATTCCACTGAGACATGGTGCTGGCAGCGGCTCCGCTGTATCTCTTGGACGGAAAAGACAAACATTTATCATAGTGACAGTGCTGGGGAAGAGCTGCCGGTGCTGCCGAGAGCTTGGCGGCGGCCGGATCCTACCAGCGCCCAGGGTGCTCCCACCAAGTTTTCCGAAGGTCTCCCGAAGTTCCTCAAACACCAGCCAAGGGGTTACAGTCCCTTTTGGTCGTCGCCCACCACCTCAGCCCCTCGGTGCCACCTCTTGCAGGGGTGAAAATATCCCGTATCCAATCATCAGAAAAAGAATAAAAAGCCTCTGGAAAGGTCTGCTGGGAGCCGGGGGGAGCCCTGGTGCTCTGCCTGCTGCACCATGGAGGTCCCCACCCAGCCTGTTTTCTGCTGTTCCCATGCATCCAATGCTGGGGCCAAACTCCTTCCAAACCTTGCCCCCCAAAAACGCCCTGTGCTGCAACTGCAAGACCCCAGTGGCTGTGACGTGTTTACAAACCACTCACTCCCTGCCCAGATGGTCCCAAAAATCTGCCCACCCGCTTGTCCACTGCAGAGCTGGGGCTGTCACTCTCCCTGCTGGCAGCTGATGCCTGACTGGCTCAAGCTGCCATTTACAGCTCCTGGAGCAAAGTAAACACCCCTTCCATGTAAGTCCCTCCTTTTTGGGTCTGTGGAACTTTGTGCAGCCCCAAGAGCACCCTGGCTTGCACAGACCCCAGCCCTCTGGCGTCCCTCTCAGGACAGGGTCTGGGCTCAGGCTTGGAGTTGGAAGAGTTTCAGCATTAAGTGTGGATGTGCAGGACATGTCAGACAGACACCTGCCACCTCACACCAGAGCATTCCGGTCAGTTTGTGTCTGTGGAGAACGCCAAAATCAACACATTTTGCCCAAGATGTGGAAGGCAAGTAAAGCCGTGTCCTGAAGAGTGTGCAGGGGCTTTGGGAGCACTTCCCTCAGATGACACCAATGGAATCACAGGTTGGAGAAGCCATGTAAGATCATCAAATCCAACTGTTAATCCCGAACTGCCAAGGCCACCACTAAACCACGTCCCCAAGTGCCACATCCACACATCTCCATGGGAGGAGGATTTGCAGGCTGCAAAGGGGTTCAGACCCAGAACTGGGGTCTGCATGTGACACTGGTGTTTCCTGGAGGAGACAGGGTGAAGGATGGGGAGTAAGCCCGCTTCTGGAGCCATCTGCCTAGGGAAAAGGAATGTCCAAAAGGATTGTCTGCTTGAGGGAGATGGGAAGAGCTTGGATATTGGCCCCAAGGGACCACCATTTGCTTTAGTACACCTGGGTCATATTCAGGGCAAGCATCAGAGGAGCCAGGGCAGCCTGGAGCCCTGGGAAGGGGATTTTCACTCCATGAGGCGTCCAGCAAATGTTACCCCTGAAAAATGGGGGGGTGGTGGGGGTACCTCTAAGCAGAGCAGAGGCTGGAGGGATGACAGGGTGCTCACACGCTGCTGTCCCTGGCCAGGACCTGCTGCAGCCCAGGCAGCAACTTGGTGCCACATCACAGTGAATTCCCAGCAGTTATTCTATGGATGCCCAGCATGGACTGGAGCATTCAGCTGCTCCTTCTCTAATGCGTTCATTAGTGGTCATTTAATTACAGGATGCAAAGACGAGCCGTTCCAAAATACTCATGTACCTGTGCAAGACATGGAACGAGCAATTAGTGCTGCTAATGAGAGAGGGAGTCATGGTACCAAAAACAGGAGAAATCCATCAGCATCCCGGCAAACCTGCAATCCACCCTAACCCACACGGACTGCTCTGATCTGGAATTATCCCAGTAGCCTTTTGGGGCAAAGGGAGGGAAAATGGAATGTGGGTGAGATGGTGGCAAGTGGCCAATTCCTACCAACGGGAGAGACATGAGGTGTCCAAAACCAGCTGTATTCCCATCAAAGGCTGTTGGAAGGAATGGGAAGGGGGTGCTGGTGCCACCACCACTTCAGCTCCAGATTGAAATTCAGCAGCACAAGGAAGGCCCTTGCTTCCTTGCGACTTTCCAGTGCCATTGGCCTGGGGATGGGAGTTGGTGGGGCTGAGCATGCAAACCAAGCACTCCCAGGGCAGGGAATGCTGCCGGCTGCTTCCCGGTAGCTGTGATTAATTGTTGTTAATATTAAATTCAGCACTTTTATGCAGGACGCAGAAGTGCTTAGGCAGAAGCCCAGCTCCCATCCTACCTGTCATTAAAAAACATTGCAATTAAGCTCTAGTGGAAGGAAATACAAGTAAACGCATCCTCTGTAAGTGGCTTCAGCTTTCCACAGACATCTGTGTCCCCTGTTTCCTCTTCGGCTGGCCGAGCTGCTTCTGTTTTCCCTCTTCCCATGACCCACACATTGCTTTTTCTCCTTAATCCTGCCCACAGCTCCCAAAGGTGAGGGCTGGAGCGGGGAGGAAAGGAGCCCCAGCTGCCTCTGACCCATTGCCACTGGTGGAAAGTTCGTGTCAGCTGCAGCTGCAGCCCCAGCCCTGGCCAAAATCAAGGCTGTGCTCTGGGTATCTGCTCACCTAGTTGTATCCCGATGCTCTCTTTGCTCCTCTCCATGGGCAGATATCCGAATGCTTCTGCAAGAGGAAGAGATGCTACTGCCCCAGTATAAAGCATTTCACAAATTATTTTCACTTTGCAGCAGATCTGCATGGGATTTTCAGCAGCTGAGACCTGCTCCTGCTTAAGTAAATGGTGACAGACCTCAGCCAAATGCTCCAGGAGAGCCAGCCCAGCCTCCAACCCTGCAGGGCCCGGCACAGCCCAAACTCTGTGGCAGAGCTGTGCCGACAAGCACAATCATTTGGCAAAGCTGAACGGGCTGGGGGGTTATTGCATCCCAGGACAGGGTTTTCCCATGGCATTGTCCCCCTGTTTTACTCCAGCTGTGTTTCTTCACCTGGAAGAGGATGAGGCCAGATGTCAGGGGTGAGGGCAGGTGGTGATGGGTCAGCCTGAGCCAGAGGACACTGACAGGAACCGTGGTGGCTGGGCCCGAAGGGGCAACCTCTTCTGCCTCTCCCCAGCGACCAACGGGACTGTGATGCAGCCAGAAGTTGTGGTTAAAGTCTGTGGAATGCCAGGAGAGGCAGGTGGGAGTGACAGCCACATACAGCCAGGTCTGCCAGGTCACCATGTGGCCGGAGTCCCTGTGAGGTCCTTAAAGCCTGGGAAAACGCAAAAAACCAAGATAAGACTTCGGGCAAGGGACTTGGAGATAAAAAGGGGCAGCGAGATAAAAATAAACCCTGTGGCAAGGACGATACCAGTGCCAGGAATGCTACACTGAAAATGTTGGACCTGGGGCGATAAAGATCATGTGAAAGGTGTCCTGAGTGCCAAAGCTGGCTTTCCAGAGCCGCGAAGGACTCTGGCAGAACCGCAGAGGGTCAGGATGGATGGGCAGGGCAGAGGGGCACCAGGTGTGCCTAAATTTGGGCAGAGCTGGGGCTCTGGCAGCTGCAGGGCCCGGCCAGCTGGGGGTCTGGGGCGCAACGTGAGGATTGTGGCAATGCCCTGGCTTCACTCGGTGCCGAGTGGCAAAGAGCGGTGACAACAGTGCCCGCACCAGGCTGTGGCTCTGGCCACATCCCCGGGCTCTGCTGACGCAGCTGAGGAGGGAAAGGTTTTGCTGGGATCATGGTGCTCATGAACACAGGGTTTTTTCCCCATTGCTTGCAAACATCGTCATCATGTATATAAGCACAAAATGCCAAAATGTGAGTCAGCCCAATGGCAGTTTGGCTCCTGCACCAACAGCCTGATAAACGGTGGAACCAGAGCTTGCAGAGGGGATTTATTCCTGTTTTGGGGGTTTCAAAAAGTTGGTTCATGGCAGGTACAATATACTCCCAAGAGATTTAAAAAAAAAAATTAAAAAAAAAAAATACAAAGCAATTTTTTTTTCCCAATTAGTTGCTCCCTATTGATGAGGGGAAACCTTTCAGTCTCAGGTAGTGGCCAAACATACCTTTTTTAGAGAGGAAAGAAATGCAGACAGTATTTTCATGTGAGCCATAGATTCAAATTTTATAAAGGTTGGGGGTTTTTTAATATTTGCTGAAAAAGTTTTGTGGCCCAGTGCTGTGATTCAGCATAACAAAAGGTCTTATTCACACAAGGGAGCAGATCTGAGACCACCTCAGGAATCTTAATTCCTGAATTTCTCAGCTTTTTTTTTTTCAAACATAAAGGATCCCAATGAGCCGATTATGCAGACCTTGATATAATGGCATTTTTTTGATTAAAATGCTATAGTTTAAACTCTGCTCTGTAAACAGTCTGGCCTTCACTTCTGTCTCCAGGTGTCAATAATCCCATGTGGGTCAGCAAAACCAACCATGAATATAAAGTTGAGTGTGTGTGAAAAGTGTCTGCAGGATTGAGGCCAGCGATTGCAAAACAGTTTAAACTATAATCCTCCATTTTCATTAGTTTCTTGAAAAACTTCTGCTGTGGGCTTGAAATCCTTCCTGTTTTTTTGAGCCAAAGGTGATTTTTCTCCCCAGCAGTCTGAGCACAAACTTTCCTGCTGGTTTTATGTTGTCAGGCTTCAAAAATCACATTTCCCACTAAGGACATTCTGCCCTTTTCACTGAGAGAGCTCGACATTGACATCTATCGTCTAAATAAAGCTAATTAAAGACAGTTATTACTTGCTAGACATAAAAGTCTTCCAGCCCCACAGTCCAGTAGATTTGGCTGCTTTTGCTAAGTGAAGCTTTGTGCTCTCCCTATGCTGCAAAAACACTAAATACATTTCCAGCCTAAGAGGTTTCTTCAACCTTGTATCTCTATTTTCTGTAAGATTTGAGGCCTATAAAAGGGACTTCTTTCAGTCCATGGTGTTTGCCACGTCCTTGCCTTAAGATGCAGGAGGAGGATGGAGCAGCCCAGACCATCCCACATTGCTGCAGCACCCACAGGCACTGGGAGCATCCTGCATTCCTGTGCGTTCATTTTTCAGCCTAATACATAATTTAAATAAGACCTCAGCCCAAAAGCTCTACATCTGCATCCTCTCCTAGGACACTGAGCAGTGCAGAGGTGGCGGGCTCCAGGCAGTGGCCACCTGAAGCTCTGTTCTGTCAGAGAGAGAAACATCTTCCCACTAAGCTGTCACTGCCATGCATTGCCTTTTTGGGGAAAAATGAAGGCAGCAACTCCGTGTCACTGAAGTTTCTGTGGTTAGAGAAGCACAACTGCTCATCTAAGGGCAGAGGTGGGCTGTGGGCTGGTTTGCACTCAGGCTGAGGTCAGGAAGATGATAATCTCTCTAAGAGCCCTGCCCACATTTCTGGCTTGGAAGAAGAAGTACGAGGCTGTAGCAAAGTGATGGACTTGGTGCCTCCTGGTGTGAGCAGCGTGTCTGGAGAGGTGAGACAGGGCAGGAGAAAAATCTGGTAAAAATCCACACACCTCCACTCAACGTGTCTCTAAAGCAGTCCATAGGACTTGATCGTGAACTGAATGCAATGAAAAAAGGAAGCAAGAGATCCAGAGGAAGGGCAAATCCTTCATTAAGAGCTTAAATGGTCCAAATAAAAAATCAAACATGGCAATAGTTATTTGGGTTATAACAGAATGAGACTTAATGAATATGTGTTACAACTGTGAAAGGGGAATAGAATATTTTCCCTGCTCATCAACAGAGCCAAAGCTGAGGA
This sequence comes from Rhagologus leucostigma, assembly GCA_013397725.1. NCBI lineage: Eukaryota > Metazoa > Chordata > Aves > Passeriformes > Rhagologus > Rhagologus leucostigma. The sequence goes on from VZTD01004417.1 coordinate 37,018, forward strand.
AGGAACGGAAACAAGGATGGTAAAAGAGGAGAAATGAGCTGACAGGAAAAAGCCACTTAGCACAATAAATCTGCTTCTCAGCCCCCACTTCCCTGGTGCGTGGCTGGAGCCTCTTCTCTTTCTCTGGCCACGTCTCTGCCTCCCAAAATCACTGCAGGAGTGTGGAAAATCCTTCAGCTGTCGATGGTGGGATACCTTACTTTAATATTTTCAGCCAGGCTTCGGCTTTGTAGCTTATTCAGGAACAGGTTGTCCAGGTACCCAGGAATTTAACATTAATAACTGAGGTGGTTTGATTGAACACATAAGACACACAATGGGCCTGTTTGTTTTTTGTTCGGACTGAAGAAATACTGAGAGGTAATTTTGACTCCTGGTTTTGTATTCGAAGTGTTCTAGAAATTAATTTCCCAAATAAATAGACAAGCTCTGGGGCAGTTTTAGGCATGAGATCACACATAGTAGCATGGCCTGCACCAAGTTCCCTTTGGTGAATAACTCATCTCTCTGAATCTACCAAAACAACCTCTGAGCAGTTCTCACAGGTACAAATCATGCAGAGCTTCTGGAAGCTGCAGTTTGGAGGAAACCTTTGGTGGGAAGTTGCTGGGAAGCCTGTCATGGGATTTTTCCTGACTCTTCCACTGAGAGTTTAACATGTGTCACAAAGCACAAGGGCTGTGTGATTTTTGCTTATTGACGGTGACTGTTGGTTCTCCCATTCACCCAACTCAAGGTGATTCCTGGTTTATAAAAGGATTAGGGCCCCATTCCTAAATCCTGGTTACATTTAGCCAATAAATGCTGGATTGTAGCATTTCTCCCTCCGTGACCTTTCACTGTGTTCCATGTGCCACCTTGTCCTGCTCCCCAGCTCCCCTTTTTAACAAACATTTGCTGTTTTCAGTTCCCAAAACCACTATTCCCCTTTCCCTGGGGAAGCAAGCATTCTCTCTTACCTCTGTCAAAAGGTATTTATGTACTTGCCTCATCCACAACCAGCAGGACCCAGTCCTGAGTGACTTCACATTTTATTTCCACAATACACCGCAGTTGTCAGGGCAGCACCATAGGTAAAAATGCCTGGAGGATGTGATAACCACCTCTGCCAAAGTGTTATGTTTTAGTGTTCTCAGCAACATTTTCTTCCCTTTTTTTCTCCTCTGGAAACAGAACAAGGCACATGGCACAAACATTGCATTCATGCTCAGTTTTAAACATGATTTTTTGGAAGGTGTTTGCTTTCACATTCAACCTGGTCTAGTGGAAGGTGTCCCTGCCATGGCAAGGTGTTGGAACGAGATGATCTTTAAAGTCCCTTCCAACCCAAACCATTCCATGATTGTCTGATTCTATAAATTGCCCTGTAGGATTTTGTCTTGTTTCATCCAAGTCTTAATCCTACCACCACTACAATAAATTCAAGTAACGACTGGTTCCTGTGTTTGTAGACGGAAGTTAACTTCTTCCAAGCTTGAGAACACTTCTGTGACATTGTCTTAAATACAAACTAAAAATTGATATAATAGTTTCTCAATGCTTTCCCCTTCATCCTTGTCACATCATTGCTAAGTTGCTGAGATACACCTGCTCCACTGAAGCGGTGAGGGTCGTGTATCTTTCTGGATGTCACTGGAGTTGCAGCCACACAGGTGAAGTCCTAGGTATAGGTGAGAAGAATGTTCACTTCAACCCTTCTGGGGAAAAAAAAAGCACCAGAAATCCAATATTACTGGGTTTGGTTATTTTTCAAAAAATGTTGGCACCCACAGGGTAGAATAACAGATTTGTGGCTAAAATAGAGCCAGGGAAAGAGCAAGTGAATCTATTCAGGGATGCAGTTAGGAACACTCTGCTTGGCTCGGACAGCGATGGCTCTCACCAGATCCATTCCCAGTTCAGCCGTGCTCGGGGTCACCTTTCCATCGCAGATCAACCGAGACGAGGGATCAGGTCACAAAAATGCCCCAGCAATCCTCTTCTTCTCAGAAACCTAAATTTAAAGAAGGGCTTGGCGCACACATGGCAAATGTTTCACAAAGTTTTACGTTGTGTAATTGCTTGTGGCACATGCAATTCCTTAGCTGGGGTTTTCTGTGGATTTGCAGCAGGTCTTTCTCCCAAACCTGCAGCGTGTGCACGAGGTGACTGCATAATCCTGTAATTATACCTGTAAATCCTCACCCTCACCTCTTTGCAACTGAATAGTCCAAAACACTAAATATAAAACATGTTTCAATTTGCAACTGCACCGTTGCAAAAATCCGAAAATGGTAAAATTGTGTGTTGAAACCTTCATACCCATTGCAGAAATGACAAATTTTTCAAATCTCTACAGTTTCCTCCATAGTACTGCAGGAAAATCCTGCACCAAGGGTCACGTCTCATCTGCCCATGGTTTGAAAGGGGTTACTGGTTTTTGTCTGCCCGTTGGAATGGCCTGTTCCTTGTGGAAAATAGAGCCAGTTCAGACACGTTTAATGGAAGTGCCAGAAACAGTTGTTTTCTTGGACCAGGAAGAGCATGACACCATCCTGCAGCATGCAAGAAGGGAAAACCAGGAGCACTCATGGGAAGGGGGCACACCAGTGCTGCTTGACAATGGGGGTCCTTTTTCAGGGTGCCAAAAACCACAGATGCTCATTTGCAAGAGAAAAGACTGCAGAGCTTGAGAAGGGCAGATCGAGTGAATTCACATTATCATCATTCTTCTACTCCTTGTCTTGACTTGGAGCCACAGAAAATCCTCCCTCATTTGTATCACATAGGAGTCTTTTTATTGTGCCTTTTCACTGCCTTCCACCTACTCATGAAGTCCTGCTGATGACTTTAGTGTCACTTCCCACTATTTGACTGCAGCTCTTGGTCATTTCCCCAGGTTTTTTCTGTTTTATGCTGTGCTATAAAGCAGAGTTACCTCATGGCAGCAGGACTGACTCAGCTCTGCCTTGGGAATGCCAGATGAGGACTGCTGTAGCTGATCTCCAGTCAGTGTTTTAGAGCTTCTAACCTGTTTTCTTGCCATTATTTCCTAATGGCTTAAGACTTTGCTTCAGTTTGGTTATAGCCTGTCCCTTGTCTCCCTAATTTGTACGTCCTGAGAAACTGCAAGCAGGTGAAGTGGGAGCTTGATGCAGGGCTAGGCTAGGTGACATCAGCGACTGCCACTTGTAAAGTCCTTCTCCTGCTCTTTATTCCTTGGGACTTCCACACCCACATAGTCCCGCTCAGAGCAACTCTAACACTCCTATTTTGAGTAAGAAAGTGCCTTTTTACTTCCCTTTTTTTTTTTTTTTTTAAGCAGCAGAGTGCCATGCGAGTCCCTCCACTGACTGTTTGTAGCTATAAAAGCATGTCAGATGTGGCTGTACTTGCAGACAACAGTGGTACTTCCTCTCTTCTGAAATGGAGCAAGTTTCTATTTTGGGCTGTGCTGACTCAAGGGTGAGGTACCCAAGCTGATTCAGCAGTTTGGCAAGCCAGGAGAACTTCTGGTTATGAATGGAACGAGCAATAAATTTAAGTTTGTCTTCATCTTACAGAAATGTATATTTGAGTGAAGCCACCTCCTGGTGGCAGACATTTTGTCAGATAAGTGGAATATTCTGCATTACTTTTGGCAAAAAGGCCACTCCAACGAGACAACCATAAAGCCTGCAAGTAAAATTCTGGTCCCAGGGGAGCCAGAGATTCCCACTCATCCGGATTGGGACTTATCCTCCCTCTTGAGTCACATAAAAAGATCTTCTACTGCTTACTTGCTTATTTAATCTGTGCATCTCATCTGGGATATGAAATCCTCTCAGTGATATGAATAAATGGAACGGCAATTTCAGAAGGATGGAAATACAGAACACAAAACCAACCTGGCCACCGCAAGGAAGTGAGAATGCACCACCCACTTACTCAGCTTCCGTGGGTTCGTATGGAAAGGATGGCAAAGGTAAACTTGTGCTCTGCTGCTATGGAGAAGTGAAATAAGCATCGTAATACTTTATAAGTTTTAAAACCATGGAGGAGTAACAGTCTTTCACAATATTTGCCAATGTTTACCTGTTAGTCTGTGAAAGGAAGTCAGAAGATTGGTCGAGTTTTGGTTTTTCTAAATGAGTTCTTTCACCTGGAGGCCTCCAGGATTCAAAACAAAGCTTGCAATGAATGCTGTGCATGTCAGCAAGGAAGAAGATACAGAACTTTGTCAGAAAGTGAGATCTTCCTGTTTATTAAGGTTATAAAGCAGGAAATGCGGTATCTGAGCTGTCTCCCTTGAGCCCTTCTGTCTGTGGATGGTCCAAACAGGTTTGAACATATTTGCCTCCATCTTTATGCTGTTTCCAGACAGGATCAATAATCCCCATAGTCCCCACCCATGGCATCCATGATGCCTGTTCTTTCAGGCTGCAAGTTTTTCCTTTGACAGCACATAATAAAAGCTGTAAACTTCCAAAGAGCGTTCCTCCTCCCCAGCTACAGCAACCCTGCTGGCATTAAGGCACGCCGTTGTTCCAGCCAGCCGTTCCCATGTCATATTCTCCTGCCTCGTGAAGGCGGTTTGTGAAGTCTAAAAAAGCATCATGTGGGTTGTCACATTTCAGAACCCCCTAAATAGCTTTGCGTGGCTCCATCAGATAAGCAGTGAAGTACAATATTATGAACGTCAAACAACAGCTCATCATTACAGCTGACAAAGCTTGTTCTTCTGAGAGGGGAAGTAAATTCAGTTCCATAGACTAAATATGTATATTTAGTGGCTTGAAGTTAAAAGAACTCTGCAAGTAGGATTTGCATTTGCCCAGCTATTGCTCTGTGAAATATTTCCTCTAACTCAGTCTTTGAGAAAGGAAACCAGCCACAGAGTGTTTTGGAAGGCTGGTCAGAGTTCTCCACAGGGAACCAGCACAACCAACACCAGAATGAACCCAGGACCCAAGATCCAGACTGCATGGAGGCTCCCAGCTCTACCAGGATGGCTCACTGTGGTTGCTAAGAAAGCGATCCAGAGGAAGCACCTTCCTTAAAGGATGTCACAGACATGACCCACTCAGGTGCTGCCTTAGAGGGACACGCTGGCTGTTACAGCTGTCCTGGATAAAAACAAATCAGAAGGTGGTGGTGGTGGCTCTGAGGAAATAACAAATACAATCTCAAACCACTTCTTGCACTCTAAAACAAATCTCAGTCACACTTAAAAAATGAATCCAACCATCACTGGCATTTGTGGTTTTCTGCTTCGTGTATTTAATCTGCTACTTGAATTCAACGGAGAAAAATTTACACGATAAAAGCAAAGTGAAATTAAAAATTCAGTGTTTCAGGAGACAGCATGAGGTCTGTCCCAGCCAGAACAGAGCTGATGAAAGTGAAGAGAACTGTTCTTTGACTGCACATGCAGGGTGTTTCCACAGAACTTGATAATGACAGGGGAATGGGGAATGGCTGGGCCGGTGAGTGTTGGGTGACTGTTCCACCCAAAGGATCAAGTGGAGGAAAGCAGGATGGGAGTCTAGAGCTTACGAGTCTAATGAGAGCTTCCTTGGGGGAGTGAGGATTCTGCACAACCTTGAAATCCCGATGCAAAGCTTACCAAAGGAGGATCTGACAAGTCAGATGTCTCCTTCCATCCCATCTCCCTCCTTCGAACCTGTAAACAAAAGCTGGGAAAGAGGAACTACTTTATCAGTGGAGATCAAAAGCTGTCTCTGACCAGTAGCCAGACAAAATTTGGGATCATGTGGGTCACTCAGTGAAAACTTGTGATGTAGCCAGTATCTTTGATGTGATTCTGTTTATTCTAAGAACATACAAAGTCCCGCTTTATTGAGCGCGGGGGAACAAGACAAAAAATCTATGCTGGAATTTCAGTACCTCTTAAATCTCTAAGTTCAAATCACCCAACATAAATCTTACAGGTTTACATTAAAAAATTTAAAAACACAGGTAGTTTTACCTTAAATTCTCCACCAATGAGGTAAAAAACTTTTTTCCTTATTCCACTATGCCTTTGAATCCTTGGAAGCTGTTGCACTTCTTTAATCCTGCAGATTAAATAAATTCATTGTCCTGTATGAAGTAAAAATGTAACTTAAAGTACATTTAGATGAATCAATTAAAAGGTTGGAAAGAAGTTTTAGTAAATTTATCAATTAATAGCCAAGCCCAGGAGGCCATCCTGCCTTTCTGCTCTGTCAGCTCAGGGATTTCTCTCTTCCCAACAGTGTTTATGTAAGAGCTGCATGGTAAGCAGCACTCGCTATAAAATATTGATCAGCTGAGCCATTAGCTGGAATTCAAGAGACAACTATGTCACAGCAAAACCAGAACAATTATTGCTATTGATCGGAATTTTTTAGAGATTATTTTGATATTCGAGCATGTCAGGAAATAAAAATTTCTTCTAAATAATACTAGAAACATAGGTTACAGCATGGTTACAGGACATCCTTACAAAGGAAATGAAAAAAAGGGCAGGTTTCAATTTCAGAAACTTGTGTGGCCACAGATTTTCTATTATTATTTTTGAAAAAGAGTATAGAGAATCATAGACCACTATGGCTGGAAAAGACTTTCAAGACCATTGAGTCCAACCTTTGACTCAATACTACCGTGCCCACTAAACCATATTGTGAAGCACCGCGTCCACTCGTTTTTTGAACACTTCCAGGGATGGTGACTCCACCACTGCCGTGGGCACCTTGTGCCAATGTCTGACCACCTTTTCAGTGAAGAAATTTTCCCAATATCCGATCTGAACCTGTCTTGGCACAACTTGAGGCTGTTTCCTCTCATCCTGTCCCTTGTTCCCTGGGAGCAGAGCCCAACCCTCATCCGGCTGCACCCTCCTGTCAGGGAGTTGTAGGGTGTGAGAAGGTCGCCCCTGAACCTCTTTTTCTGCAGACTGAGCCCTCTCAGCTCCCTCAGCTGCTCCTGGTGCTCCAGACCCTTCCCAGGACACTCTCCAGCCTCTCAAAGTCTGTCTTGTCTTGAGGAGCCGAAAACTTATCCCAGGATTGGAGGTGCCCCAGCACAGGGGATGGTCCAGTGACCCTGGTCCCGCTGGCCACAACATTACTATTATTACATTAGTGCCATTGGCTTTATTTTATGGAATGGTGTGGTCTTTACAGGAAAAGGGACTGCAGTAAGAGGGAAGGCTGGATGAAGTGCTTTGCTGGGGAAGGCTCACCTGGAAAACACGAAACGGGATTCAGGGAAGGAGAAGCCACAGCAGGAAGAACTGCGGCTGGAGCTGAGGGGCTGAGAGGGATGAGGTGGGACCAGTTTGGGAACATCACCTGTGAGCAAGGGTGAGGGATGCAGAGCTGGGAAGAAGAGAGGGAGCTATAGCACCAGCAGAGAGAAGCCCTGTGAAGAAGGAAAGCCACGGTCCATCTGCGAGGAGAGATAATGAAACCGAGGGAGCGGTGCAGGCGAGATAGCGTCAGCCATAAACAAGCGGAGAACGAGGAGGAAAATAACCCACCGAGTTTGCAGCGGGGGTCAGGCTGAATTGTTTGGTGAAATGCGTGTTGTCTGCGCATGGCAAATGTCAGCCGGTGGGGAGGGCGGTGGCGGGGGCAGCCCGGGAACCCCGGCGCTCGGCCCCGCGGGCTGACCCCGCTAAGGGGCCGCCCGGCTCCTGCCACCCCTCGCTGTCCCGTCCCTGCCTCACGGAGGGTGCCACCATCACCACGCCCATCCCTCTCTGAGGGGACCGTCCCCACTCCTGCCCGCGCCCCTCGCACTGAGGCGGGAAGTGTGTGTTTGGGGGGGGG
>VZTD01004417.1:45060-158797 GCA_013397725.1 Rhagologus leucostigma
GCGGCCGATCGCCGCGGCGCTGCCCGGCCGCCCCTACGCGGCGGGGACCGGAGGAGACTAGAGGCGACTCTGCGAGGAACCCGGTGGCTTCGGCAACCCCAGAGACCCAAGTCCGGCGCGGGCTCTTGAGGAGGAATTAACAACATGGCTTCCCCACCGCACCAGCAGCTGCTGCATCACCACAGCACCGAGGTGAGCTGCGACTCCAGCGGGGACAGCAACAGCGTGACGGTGAAAATCAACCCCAAGCAGCATCAGGGTTGCACCTCTTCTAAGCACTGCAAGTACAGCATCTCCTCCAGCTGCAGCTCGGGGGAGTCGGGGGGCACCCGCCGAGCCGGCGGAGCGGGCGGCAGTGGCTCCGGCCTCCGCCGGCAGAAGAAGCTGCCGCAGCTCTTCGAGAGGGCCTCTTCCAAGTGGTGGAACCCCAAGTTCGACTCCAACAATCTGGAGGAGGCTTGCATGGAGAGATGCTTCCCGCAGACTCAGCGCAGGTTTCGCTATGCCCTCTTCTACATCGGCGTGGCCTGTCTGCTCTGGGGCATTTACTTCGGCATACACATGAGAGAGAAACAGATTGTTTTCATGGTGCCGGCTCTGTGCTTCCTCCTGGTATGTGTAGCTTTTTTTGTGTTCACTTTCACTAAGACTTATGCCCGCCATTACGTATGGACTTCACTGATACTCACCCTCCTGGTGTTTGCTCTGACCCTCGCTCCGCAGTTCCAGGCTGTGAAGCCTGTCTCAGGAAGTGGTGACATGTCCAACCGGACTCCCCCGGCAGATCCCACAGACACTTGTCTTTCTCAAGTGGGCAGTTTTTCTATGTGTATTGAAGTGCTCTTGTTGCTTTACACAGTGATGCACTTACCCCTGTATTTAAGCTTGTTTCTGGGACTGTCGTACTCGGTCCTCTTTGAGACCTTTGGTTATCACTTCCGTGATGAGAACTGTTTCACGCCTCTGGGAGCTGGTGCGGTTTACTGGGAGCTGTTGAGTAAAGCCTTCCTGCACATCTGCATCCACGCCATCGGTATTCATTTATTTATCATGTCCGAAGTCAGATCAAGAAGCACATTCCTGAAAGTGGGGCAATCCATCATGCATGGAAAAGACTTGGAAGTGGAAAAAGCCCTGAAAGAGAGGATGATTCATTCTGTTATGCCAAGAATAATAGCAGATGACTTAATGAAGCAGGGGGATGATGAAAGTGAAAACTCCATCAAACGTCATTCCACCTCAAGCCCCAAAAACAGGAAGAAGAAGCCCTCCATACAGAAAACCCCCATAATATTCCGTCCTTTTAAAATGCAGCAGATAGAGCAAGTGAGCATTTTGTTCGCAGATATTGTCGGCTTCACGAAAATGAGCGCCAACAAATCAGCCCACGCCCTGGTGGGGCTCCTGAACGACCTCTTTGGACGCTTTGACCGTCTGTGTGAGGACACTAAATGTGAGAAGATCAGCACTTTGGGAGACTGTTACTACTGCGTGGCCGGCTGCCCTGAGCCCCGGGCGGATCATGCCTACTGCTGCATCGAGATGGGCTTGGGGATGATCAAAGCCATTGAGCAGTTCTGCCAGGAGAAGAAAGAAATGGTGAACATGAGAGTCGGTGTCCACACCGGGACAGTCCTGTGTGGCATTTTGGGAATGAGGAGGTTCAAGTTCGATGTGTGGTCCAACGATGTCAATTTGGCCAATCTGATGGAGCAGCTCGGGGTGGCTGGGAAGGTCCATATTTCGGAAGCTACTGCCAAATATTTGGATGATCGTTATGAAATGGAGGATGGAAAGGTGGTCGAGCGCGTCGGTCAGAGCGTGGTAGCTGACCAGTTAAAAGGTATGTGCTTTTATTTTGTGCTTGTTTTTCTTTTGTGAGGGAACAGAGTTGTCCCAGTGCCTGCTTTGTGCTTGCTGACTTGCAAACTGAACGTGTTTTATGTTTAACTCAGTGTGCTGGTGATCGCAAACACCAGGGGAATTACAGGATAAAAGATGCCACGGAGATAAGCGTGAAGCATCATCTGTGGTACTCGAAATAGGCTTTAAAACTCAGCGCTCCTTGTGAGAGTGTTGCCTCGTAGGGAGGAAAAGGTTCATGTGTTTGCTGTCTGCAAGAGGTTTTTGTTTTACTGTTGTGTGTCATCCTTTAATTCAGTAAGTAAACTTGTTAATTGACTTCATGTGCCATACAGAGAGCATATGTGTTTTGCAAAATTATGTATATCTGTGAAAAGGTTTTTTTGGCATCGGGAGAGTTGGGACTGTGAAGGCATTTGGGAAAAATGACAGCTGGATTCACAGAAAGAAATGAGCACTGTAGATTTGGCAGTTTGATATGGCGAGTTGTTGCAGTTTGGAGTTAGGCTGGAAAAAGTTACTCAGGTGGCTCAGTGAGCTGGCAGATGCTCTCATTTCTGCAGCTCGAAGGCTTTGGGGATGAAACGACAAATTTGCCTTTTGGAGAAGAAAATGAAGGATCCTTCGGTTCCCCTTGGTTGAGGGTCTGATTTTCATTTTTCTGCTGTGTTCATTTTTAAGTGAAACCCTTGGCTGCTTTCTAGCAGCACTTGGAGGCGCGTGCAGGAGGGTTGTACGAGCTGAGGGTTTAATTGTCTCTTTTGTCAAAGCTGTGTCTCTCCAGTGCCGTGCCTTTGTCTCACAGAGAGATTGTTGTCTGCAATGCTCGTAGTCCAAGGTGGGGAGCAGATGGATCAAAATGGGAGTGGAATATGTAACAAACCCTGTTATGCTCTGTGAGTTTATTTGTTCTGCGTGTAAAAGTACCCATTTTTATGAAGTAAGCTGGAAAACTGAGTGGAAGATCCCGAAGGAGTCCTAGACTGGCATTGTGATGGAGGAAGGAGATATTTGTGGCAACAAGCGCAAAAGGAGGCCAGGATGGTGGTGGTAGAAAGGTCAGTGAGTAAGGACGTGGGGAGAGCACTGCAGAGCAGTGGTGGCAGTGGCAGCCACTTGCCCCTGGCAGGTGCTTGTTTTGATGTGACACAAAAACTTATTTTTGGTGAGCGAGCTGTCCACATGCATACGGCAGCGGGGCTGCAGCGGGAGGCTTACGGCGAGCAACGACATCGGCAGTGACATTGGTGCCTGGGAGCCACAGGACTGAAGCAGATGTGTGTCCCTGGGCTTTGGCTTTCTGTTCAGCTTCTAAAAATACAAATTCAGTTAACTTCTTTGAAAAGTGTTGACACTGATGTATTTCAGTGGGAGTGTGCTTTCAAGAAAACAGCATCAGATGTAACCTCGTTGTTACTCTTAAGATGAATTTTGCTGTTCTAATGAAAATAAATTGAACAGGTTGTAGAGAAACATCCCTGTGATATTTCCCTCTTCCATATACCTTTACAGCCAAATGCGGTGTGAAGGCTGTGTTGTAGCAACAAATAAAATTCAGTATTTTTGCTGCATTTATAACTGTTCTCAGTATTAATCCCAAACTGACATGAACTTAGTTGTGGAGACTGACGGTACTGCTCTTAAATGTTCTTACTTATTTGTTTATATTTTCTAGGAGATCACAAGAGCACTGTGTAGAGCAATTATACCACATGCCAGCAGTGGGTTTTTCACGGTCTTTCTCAGACTTCTGTCCTTGGTTGCATTTATCATGAGAGGGCACACACTGCTCTGCCTCCTCAGTACAGAGGTTTGGATTTTGCAGCTCTGAATGCCTTTCACAGCTCCTGCTTCAGCCAGGGTACTACAGATGGACAAACTGATATGCAGTCTAGATAAGATGAAGTTTGCTTTGTGAACTGACATTTAATGGTCTCTTCTTACCCTGAAATGTAGCTATGAAAGCAGCTGGAGCATGTGGTAAGAATTACTTTAACGAGGAATATGGGTTGGGCTTTGCTTTTTCCCCGTTTCCCTTCTGTGTTTTTTTGTGGGACTGTAATCAGCTGCCATTTCTTACCAATGTCTTATGCAGTTATAGAAATCAGAGGCTGTGTGTGCTTCTAAGCCAAGCAGACCTCTGCCATGACTGCCCTTAGCCTCAGGTTTGTAGCAGACTTACTCTGTTCCCTCACATGCACAGACCCTCAGGGGACATGGTGGGTAGTGGGTGCTTCAGAGCTGCCCGTTTCTTCCTGTTTCCTCAGAACTTTGTTCTGCAGCCAGATTACTCAGCTGACAGGTAAATGCCATCAGGGGAAAAAATACATCAAAGCCAATGATAAAAGCCATCCCCCTGCTGCAGGGGAGGGTTTTGTTAGGAAGCAGCTCTGAGATTTAATAAGGGAAACTGAGATTTCACCTCTTAATTAATTGATCTCTGCCAAGCATCTGCTCCGTTCTGTGAATGGAGGTGCTGTTAGGAAGCTTTGCTTTACTGTTTTCCCTGAGAATCGGTTGATAGTAGCGATAGAGAAGAGGAAGTTTGTTGTGGTTGTTTAATTATGTCATACCTTGTACTCTCTTAAAGTATAAAAGTGCTGTACAGATAACAGGCATAAGCTTTGTTTCCCTACCAGTACTTCAATTCTCAGCTTCCTTTCAACCTTTGATATCTTAATTATATCCTATTTTTTATGCAGTACGTCTGGTATATTATCTCTTAATTGAGCTGCAGCAGTCGTAGCTATCTTTGAGGCTGAGTCAACGGGAGCAAGTAAACTCTTCAAAGAGCAAAGTGGGAGGTGCCGAGCACACGGTGTCCACGTTCCACACACTTCAGGACTTCTACCTAACACTGCTCCTGGAGCAGGTCTTGGAACAAAAGCACCTCTGTGGCTGGAGCACATCAGGCGTGCTCCTGGAGCGAGTCCTTTGGCTCGGTTCACCCCGAAGGAATCCAGGTACAGCTCTCCAGTGTGCACCAAAGCAGGGTGTGGAGGAGTCACTTGGGCAAACTGCTTCAAAACCCTGCTCCCTGTTCCATTTGAAATACTCAGGTTTATGTAGCCCACGTTGTCCTAGTGCTGCTCTTCCTGTTTTTTGGAGTAGATGAGGCAAAACTAAATTACTTTCTGTTTTGTGGTTCACTGAAATCTTAGGATGGGAATATCTTTTTTTCCTCCTTTGCTTCCTTGGCTCCTTAGTGCAAGCAGTGGGGCCCTGATATGTTCCCTCCTGTTTCTGACTTCGGAATTAAATAGATGGTGTCTAAAAGAAACCAACAGGGAGAGCTGGCCAGTGATGCCTTGCAATATTTTTGCCTGTTTCTGACTGCTCTATGTTTTAGAATTCCTTAGACCCCCTGTTTTCACAGCACCTGATCCCCTTGGATGTGAAGGGAGTGCAGGAGAGCAGTGTTGCAGTGAATTTTTGAGGTCCACAGATAAACCCCAGCCATCAATTCAATTATATCTTCCATAATAATTTCGCTGTAGGTTTTGAGACAATTCACTTTTTCTGTTTTCTTGCAGAGCTTCTTAGCAAATAGATTTATTGAAGATTACGGTATACTGAGAGTCACATAACATAGGTTAATGTGTCCCTTTCGAGCTTCGGAGGCAGAGATCTCTAGGGATATAAAGAGTTCTGCTTATGGAAATATTTTTGTTTTGCTCTGTTCTTCTTGGTTGTTTGCATTTCTCTTTCTTGTTACTTGAGAGGTCACAATATTGCTATTTACCAGCCAGCAACTCTTCCAGAAATACCAGGGTCACCGGCATCTTGTTTTTTGAGTGCTCAAAATACGTAAGCATGTTGGGGCAAGAATGCTTTCTCTGTGTTTATAGGGCATACCACAGCAGAACCATGATTTCATTTGGGGCCTCTCTATGTGCACTGATACCCAAAATAATTCCCGAACTTTCTGCAGCCAGACATCTCCTTGTTAAGTTTGCCTCAAGGAGTGGCTTCATTGCTGTAGTTCTGTTAGAAGCTCTTGACTATACAGCCACTCTTTTCTCTCTGATTTTGTCCCTTATTTCATCATGGAGAAAATGCAAAGGGATTCTTGTGCTCTCTGTCACCTGGCTGACAGTCACAGTGCTTACTGCAGGCACACCCCTACCAGTTCACCTGTGGCCAGCAGTGGCTGTTCCTGATAAAGCTTATCAAAGATCTCCGGCTGATGTGCTGCTTTCACTGTTCCCTGTTTCTTTTAATATCTGCTTTAATTTTAAACGTTTCTTTAGTAATAAGTAAATTGGTTATAAAAGTCACCATTTTGCTCAATAGTGAAACGTTTTAAGTCCATGAATAGCCTGGCTCTTTACAGGGTGGCAGCCTGTGATCCAGGGGATGCTTTTCCCATGGCACGTGGGATACAGCTCTGCTTGGTGACTTGATACTCCACTGCTGCTTCACGTTTGGGTTACAGGGAACATGGCACGGGTGTTCCTGAAAGACAAAAACCTTGGGTCAGGTTATGAAGAGAGAAATCATTGAATTTTTCTTCCCTTCCTCCCCTCTGCGGCCGGTCGGGGAGAGCACAATCACATCCTGAGAGCACTGGAGTGTTCCCTGCCTGCCCTGACTCCCTGTCCTTTACCAGTGCTGTGCACAGAGGACCTGTAGCTGTCGTGTGCTTTTGGAAGTTCAGAGGTAGACGAAAGATCAGATGAAAGTTTTCCTTGGCTTTTTGAGCCCAGCCTGCTGGGCACAGTGTAAATCTAGAAGGCTTGTGCTTGTGCCAGCAGGATGGCTCTGCAGAGAGCTTTGCAGATTCAGCTTTGCTCTGGGGCTAAGGGCAGCTTTAGTCTTTAACAAGTGAGGGTTTTGGAGTCAGTGAGGGAGGTTAAGGTGCTTGTCTCATGTCTTGCCAGCTGCCGTGCAGGTCTTTCTGTTCAGCTTCTGGTTTCATCATGTTCCATAAATGTAAGTCTTTAGATACAGGCTTTTTATATTTATTGAGCTGGCTTGTGACAGACACTGTGATTCTGGATTTCGTGTGGATACTGATCTGATGGTCAGGCAAAAATAGACAGAACAAATGTCTATTATTTTAAAGTGGTAGTTAAGTAAACATGTATATGTATTTCCACTTTCCCACAAAGAGAATTCTGAGTGCTGACCATGACAGAAAATTTTAATGACCAGTCAATTTATCAGTTTTACCTAATCTGACCTATTGACTGTTGTTGAGGTGGTGGTTCATGATCTTATGTGTGACAGTGAAAATAAAATATCAAACACAGGTTGACTTTACTCCTGTATTTCAAAAATGGAAAGTGTTCAGTGACAGATAAAGAATAATAATTAGAGGTAATTTGCACAAAGGCATATTGCCAAGGAGAAGCAAATTCTACATTGATTTAACATTTTGACATGATCTGTAATTTTACTGTGTAATAGCATAAAGAAAAGGAGGTAAATAGTGAATATAGTTGCTCAACCTGGTTCTTGTCAAGTCTTCACTCTGTGAAGATGTCTTTCATAGCTATAAACAAAAGAAAGAACTCTGTAGGAAAATCTAGTGATTATTGAGCTTTCCAAATATGACTTGATGAAATGACATAACTTTTTCTCTATGTAAGCCTGGGTTTGGGTGCAGGTACTGCTCAGATTGCTGCCAGACCTGGACGGGAAGGTCACAATTTCTCCAAATTTTGAGGAAGGTTTTTTGAGTTGCAACGTTTTATTGGTGCAAAACCAATCTCTTGATTAAAAATATTCACACTTCAGCTGGTTTTATTATTTAAGAGAAACTTGGATGTTGGCATTTGAGGCTATGAGTTTTGATAACTTGTTTACAGGCTAATTTGACTGGACACAGTGAAAAATAATTTATAAGCATAGTTAGAACTCCTGTAAGGCCCTTCACTTTGAAGGGGATGGAGCCTGACCCTAACCATACACTTTGTTTAACAACGTGGTTTCAATTTTTTATGTCCTGACACTAATTAATAAATAAGTCAAGGCAGTACTGAGGGTCTGGTTGTCAAGTGTTGCAGCTCTGCCTATTTAAGTATGAACAGTGTGGAGTGAAGGAACGGTTCCAGCAGACCTTAAAACATTTACATCCTGCAGGAGCTCAAGTGAGCATGGCCACAGTGGAGCTTCATTCCAGAACATGGGAAAGGTGAGGGCTGAAATCTCAGGTCCTGTGATACTGGAGGGACACCATGGCTTCTGCTGCATTCTGTGATCATCATCTGCAGTCTTTCACCTGTATTTCTGTCTTTGGTTTCCCCAAATCTGGGTGCATGATGTACACAGGTACCCTACAAATTGCAAATCTGAGCTTCCTTCTCCTGTTTACATCAGAAAATTTTCAGAGGTAGGAAACTGTTTAAATGCAAGAGATCACCTTCTTTAAATAAAAGCCTTGACATGGTGCTTTTTGGGGAAAAAGATTGATGGAAAAGACAAAACAAAGTCAGAGACGTGTAATTTATATTCATCTTCTGTCATGAGGAGGATGCATGATTTGAATGGGTTGTTTAAAACTCTTTTTGCAGTTATTTCACAATATGTACTTCACTTCTGCTGGCAGGCAAAGAATATAAGAATTTATATTCACCGCTTTTAAAGTACGATTTCACTGGATTTCAATTTGCTGTAGATTGTCCTGGAATATTATTAAAATTAGGAAATTAGAATTATTTCCTACCATCTACAGTTTGTGTGTAAGCTCTCTCTTGAGCCTGAATCACAAGCTCACTCCATCCATCCTGGCTCTGTAAGGAGAGACAGCCATTCCTCTTTCCGTTACAGCTGACACTTGAAAATTCTCGGCTATTTTTAGATGATTTTCAATCTCATTTCTGTCCTTTGAAAAGAAAGGAAGAAAAAAAAAATTCGTAGCCTTTAAATTTTTAACTTCCAGTGGGAGTTGCTTTTGCAGAGAAACCAGCTAGTCAATATAGCCTCATTAACACATTTTAACAGGTTCTGTTATGTAAGTCTGCATTATTGTGATGGCTCTTTCATAGGTTTGGAGGGAATTGTTGGAACTCAATTTAAAGAAGAGCCATGCAGGGTTTGAAAGTGTAGCAGCTTGCTTCAAAGTAATAATTTGTGAAAATATAAAGTGGCAGTTGGAAAAGAAGCCTAAACTGGGGACGTACCATGGAATTACAGCTCGTTCTTTCCCCAGAGGTCGTGTTTGAGCACAGCTTCTGTCTTAGGCAGCAGGACAGATTTGGCTGGTGAGGTGGTTCTGGCAAGGCATTTGTCAGTATTGGACTACCCCAGAAATCTTTACTGCCCTTTCAAGCTAAATTGTTTTCACCAAATTAATATTCTCTTTTATTTTCCCCCCCAAATGTTTTAACCTTGAGCAATAAGCCTACTAGATATATGGCTTGAGGGATTGGTATTTTTTCATGGTTCTGAAATTTCTTTGTGGAGGAACAAAATGTTCTAGATGTATTTCTTCAGCCAGCATCCCTCAGGATCAAAATCTCCCTCTCCACTGCCTGTAAATTTTTTGCGTTTGTATTTGCTACAGTAACTTACTGTGGGAATTCTTGGCAAACCATCTAAATAACTATTATATTGCAAGTCTTTATTTCCCTGATAGCACTTACTGTTCCTCTTGTTGCACGTCTAAAACTGTTGCCTTCAACTTGACTTGATAAATTTAGAAATCACGTTGCTGTCATAAAGTAGCATTACTTATAAAATCTCCAAAATTGGCACAGTGAGGAAGAACTGGCTGAATAAAGTCCACTAGCTTGGTGATGGGATCTTTCCTTCTGCCTGCTGCTTGACACGTTCAGGAACATGCAAACGAAGGAAGAGTAACATTTTGATGATCTGCTCATGAAAGAGCAGTTCGCTTCCTTTTGTTTTTTTTCCTTCAGCTGAAGTTAACTCAAATCTGCTTGTGTGGATGTCGTCACAGTCTGGAATTCCCAGAGCTCCTGCTGGGCACATGATTCCATAAACCAGAGGTCCTGCCACTGCAGTGAGGGCAGAGGGGCTGTGCAGAAAAGAGCCCAAAAGCATCCAAATCCAGCTGTCTCTGTTTATAAAGACTTAATTTCCTTCCAGTGTTACTAATTTGTAGGCCTTGATAGGAAGGCCTTCAAAACAGAAGGGGAAAAGTGGAACGCAAAACTAACTGGTAAACAATACCACTGATATAAACAATTATTTGTATGTTTGAAGGGACAAAGTGTTTGTAGTTTCACTGTATTTAACTGCACAAAAAGCTAAAAACCCCCAAAAACCTCTCAACAAAACCCACCTCATAATAAAAAAGTACAATGTATAATGGAAATAAAACATGCTATGAAACGTTGGCACAGACCACAGGAAATGTATGGAAACTTCTTTTTCTGATATTGGATGCTTAATTCTTTAAGTTCATTAGATAAATGAGGATGTTTGAGTCAGAAATAGGATCTTTTCAGTTTTTAAATGTGCAGCTTTGCTGTTTGACTCAGATGAATGTGCCTCAGAGATGAAATAGAAGTTAATTTTTGGTTGTGCTGTTTTCAGAAGACCTCCCTGGGAAGCTTTTCCATAGGTGTTTCCAGTAGTTCTTGGAATCAAATTCTTGCCTTCTTTAACTCGTGTTTAGTGGACACTTGAAGGGTGTCCTGTAGGTACTGAGTGTCTCTAACCTCTGACCGACTTGGACGAGCGTCCAGCAGATAAATCTTTTGGAATTGCTCAGGGCCTGACAGGAGCGGTGCTACAAGCAGGATGTAATGAGGAAATGTTCCTGTTAGGGCATTATTTGCAATGAGAGCAGGTACAACATCAGCTCTGAATTTCCTTTGTTTAGACAGCGTGATGCTTGGGAAGAGCTGTTTCCAGCAGGTCCGAGTTCGGCCTGTGCTCGGAGGAGAAGTGGCCACAGGCTTCCAGGGCAGGGATGCAGACTCTGCAGTGTCACACACAGTGACTGTGCACCAGCAGATAACCAGGCTTTGATCCAAGGCTTTTTTAGCCTTTCCCATCTATTTCCAATTTTTGAAACTTGGCTCTTATTTGGAGTGGGTCCAGACGAGGCCACTAAGTTGGTTAGAGGGATGGAGCACCTCTCCTGTGAGGAAATCGCAGAGGGAATGGGGAATGTTCAGCCTGGAGAAGAGAAGGCTTTGGGGTGACCTGATTGTGGCTTTACAGTACCTGAAGGGAACTGACAAGAAACATGAAGAGAGACTATTTACAAGGGCCTGGAGGGACAGGACGAGGGGCAGTGGCTTCCCACTGCCAGAGAACAGGGTTAGATGGGATGTTGGGAAGGAATTGTTCCCTGGGAGGATGGGGAGGCCCTGGCACAGGGTGCCCAGAGAAGCTGTGGCTGCCCCTGGATCCCTGGCAGTGTCCAAGGCCAGATTAGACAGGGCTGGGAACAACCTGGGATGGTGGCAGGTGTCCCTGCCCATGGCAGGGGGTGGAACTGGATGGACTGTAAGGTCCCTTCCAACCCAAACCATTCCAGGATTCTGTGCAGTTGTTTGCATCTGTCTGTCTCCCTATTTGGGACTGACCTTGCTGGTAAGATCCATGTTATGAAAGAGATTCTCTCTCATGTACATGTAAGTTACTAATGAGACAATACGAGTAGTGTTTAATGTTTTACTGCTGCTTGGCAGCGTGGCATCATCTAGAAGCAGAGTGTTCTTAAAAATACCACGTGAGGATGAGAAAATTTATTATAAGTTGTTTCATAATTCAGATAAACCATTTAAGAGAAACATACACACCCCGTGCCTCACCCGAGGTTCTGGAATCCTTAATGATCAGCAACTGGATTTTTCTGCTGAGAATGTTGAAGTAACATATACATCTCTTTGGTTATGAAACATTGCTGCTGCTGGAATTTGCTGTGGATACAGAGATAAACAAAAGGTCTGCTAGTCTTCACTGAAGTCACGTTTTCTTACCTGTGTCAGATACTTTAATTTGATATTTGATGATAGTTTTCCACAAATAAGTCCAAAAATCTTAAATTACGTAAAGCTGTTGAGTTCATAGAATTGTAGAATGTTTTGGGTTGGAAAGGACCTTGAAGATGATCCAGTTGCACCCCCCTGCCTTGGGCAGAGACACCTTCCACTATCCCAGGTTGCTCCAAGCCCCGTCCAGCTTGGCCTTGGACACTGCCAGGGATCCAGGGGCCGCCCCAGCTGCTCTGGGCACCCTGTGCCACGGCCTCCCCACCCTCACAGGGAAGAATTCCTTCCCAATATCCCATGTAACCCTTCCCTCTGTCAGTGGGAAGCCATTCCCCCTTCCCTGTCACTCCATACTCCCTCTTTCCCCATGTATATGTGTATATATAGCATTTCAGTAACTATGTGCACCCTTAGAATGTTTTTTTATGTGAAAATGATCCAAGTTGTTGTCGCAGTCTGTTATTTCTCCGTAATCAGATGCTTGAATCGTGTTTAGTCAGCTTGGAAAACGTGTTTAATTCTTGTAGCACGAATGGCTGCATGTTCATGAACTGGTGACATGTCTTAGTAAAAGTTTTGCTTGGCTCTATTTAATAGGGAGCATCATAGAACATACCAGTTGGTAATGGAAGGTGGGAGCTTCAGGACATCCAGAATGCTATTTTTCAAATGTGAAGGCAGAGGATACCGACAGGAAGGTGGTGGTTTCCGAGCCCCCATGAAGCACTGGGATGATCCTTTCGCTTTGTTGCTTATCCCTGCTCAGGGATAGAGCCCGTTTGGCCATGGCTGTTTGCTGATCAGGAGTCGGGAGTGATTTTGTGTCCATAATCGGGTACTGAAAGTGAATCAGACCATACGGGAGGCATTTTTATCAGGCACAGTGTTTTCTGTGTGTTATAAAAAACGCGTGCGTGATGTGGCTATATTTAAAATGGAGTACATCTGTTATGCATTTAATTCTTTCCAAGATTTCAGGAGGTGACAAAGTTGGAATTTGTCTTAAAATTCAGATTAAAATTTTGTTTTTCCAAGTTAGGAGATTCTCCTGCTCGGCTTCCACCCTCACCAGTGCTTCTTTGAAGCAGTGTATTTGCAGAGCACTTAAAGAAACTGTATTACATATGTATTTTGGGATTTAGGTTGTGATGGGAGTTGTATGATCCTAATATCAGCCATAGCCAAGCGTTGCAGCCAAGAGGGTCATAAATTACTGTGAGTTGTGCTGCTGCTGCTGTAATGGAGCGGGATTGTGCTGACGGGGCGTTATTTGTCTACCTCATTTGGAGCAAAGGGTTTGTCAATTCTTGTGCTGCTTAGTAAGTGCAGGTGTGGGACCATGCCCCACCAGTGTTTGGGGCAGCTTTTGAAACACCAAATCCTCCGAATTCAAATGGCACTTGCTGAAGTTTACAGTTAGAATTGTGTCACTTCAAAGAGGAGCCGGTTGGTTCTAACAGCAGAATTATCGATTTGTGGAAATAATGTGATTGTGTGTGTTAAATGGCATCTTTGGGATGTTATGGTAACACAACAGCCTGGCTGAGGGAAATAAATAACACAGTTCAGGAACTGCATGTAATATACATTGAGCATGCCTATAGCTTGTCTAAATAAAACAGCTTTAAATGCAGCCTATGACTCACTGATAGAAGTAAAGCAAAATGTTGCTCTAAAAGTCTTTGCTGCTGTATTTGGGTGATTCAGTATAAAATCACAGAATCACAGCATGGCTTGGGTTAAAGCCCATCCAGTTCCACCCCCTGCCACGGGCAGGGACACCTTCCACTCTCCCAGCTTGCTCCAAGCCCCATCCAAACTGGCCTTGGACACTTCCAGGGATCCAGGGGCAGCCACAGCTTCTCTGGGCAACGAACACAAAGAGTTACGCTATAAACACAGATTTTGGGGTCAGAAGAAGGATGGCCTGCAGTATTTATGAGAGTTTTTATCGCCCTTCCGATGCGTATATGAAATTACAACCCTGCTGCAATGACTGTTGGAGGACAATCTTACGGAGAGTGAGCCAGTGAAGTGTAGCTGGTATTACACGGTCATTGCAAGGGTTCATCCTTGGATCTTTATTTGCAGACTGAGGCACCTCTCAGGCAAGGAGCAGTATTGAGCTAATTAAGCCTGCGCTGCTACCTGGGCTCCTCAGATGCTGAGGAGCCAACGGGGCTGAGCCCCAGTGAGGTTTGTGTTCACACAGTGACAGCAGAAAGACCCCAATAACCTGCTCCGTGTGTGCTGTCCTGCTCCGCACAGCTGAGGGGCTGTGCATTGTCAAGGAAGGAAAGAAGGTGAGGCAGCCTGCATTCATGGCTGGGCCACAGTCGAGCAAATTCAGCAAGGATTCCATGCCTGTGCTGGAGCTGCTTGTGACTCTGTTAGAACCTTGCAGGACAAAGAAATGGTTCTCATTTTCTGAGCTGTTTCTTTTCCTCATGTGACTTTGCCCTGTCTCCTAAACTGAAAGAAAACACCCTTTACTTTCAAGACAGCCTAAAATGAATGTTTTGATTTATATACATTTGGATTTTTGTATATTAATATATAGCTGCATTGTAATAAATGAGGATGAAATTTTACTCTCTAGTGTTTACTCTTTCCTTTGTCAGGGGATAAAAATCTCCCACACTGGCACAGTTCAGGCACTGGAAAGATCACCAGGTATTTGAGTAACTGGTGTGGATTAAAGGTGTGTTACTTGTGCGTGGATATTGCGGTAGAGGGTGGGTCAGGTGCCTGGTTTGAAAACTTATAGAATCCTTTAATCTTCCTAATGAATAAACTCCTCATCTGTAGCTGTGGAGCCCCTTCCTAAAACCCCCTTGTCTAGACATTTGACTGTCTGAATGTATAATTTTTTGGCCGTGCCCATTCAATAACCTGCCAGAGGAGGTGGGTTCTCGATCCAACTCCACTTTGAGCTCTTGTCGGATGTTTCAGGGGCTGTTTTGTGGTGTTCCTGCCTGCTCTAGCAAACTTCTTGAGAACCTTGCTTCAGTTTCCTGTTCTGTGAAGTGGAATTGTTGCCAGTGTGAGGAATTTTTAATGTGACACCAGACACATCCTGAAGATGTGGCGATGAAGCGTTGCCTTGCTTGAGATTTCTACTGTGCATTCTGCTGTGGAAATCCTAAACCTAGATTTAAATCCCAAGCAATCGTATCTGTGTTGACTTCTAAATTGTGTTTGTGGTTCATGAGCGACATGAAGTGCTGGTCTGTGCCGAGGCAGGGACATGAGCTCGTTTATTCATAAGAAACTGTGCTAATGTTTTGGTGACAGTGGTTCCCAAAATGCTGTATTTGAGGTTTGTCCAGAAATCCACGTGCTTGTCACTGGAGCATGGTTAAATAGACTAAATAGTGAATAGTGAGTAGCTAAAATTCCTATTATTGTTCCATGGGACACAGGGTGTCTCACTCTTTTTGTACTGAGGTGGAAGTATTTTCTCATATCACAGTCCCACACATTTTCTACCTGCTGCATTTTTGTCCACACGTTGAAGGGGGAATAAAGGGGAGAATTCTACTTCGTGGCAATATAAATCCTTCATAAAATAGCTGGAGGTCTTAAAAAGTTAAATCTGCATTTGGATATTAGAATGAAAAGAGATGGGGGACTGTGGGGTTGCCAGGTATTGTCCTTCCAAAAACAGGATAACAGATTGCACAGCAGCCATTGAAATGATATTTTTTGGTAATTTGTTTGTTTGGCTGTTTTAATACAAAGCAGCTAATGATTTCTCTTTCTTTTGTAATGTCACACTGGCTCTAGAAGACAGAGGGGGTTTAAGTAATACTTTTTTGGGAGGAAGGAAGTGATTCTTTAATGGTCTAAAGTTTTGTGATGCTGCTTTGCATCGGGGGCAATTCTTGCTGTTTCCTGAAAAAAAATTTAACTTTTTGGATGTTGAAGACAGAAAGAACGTACTGCAGCAGCAACAGTGTATCCAAGATGGTTTTTGTTATTTTATGCTTTCCAAAGAAAATTCCAAGACCTTTAAGACGTGGAGGAGCCTCTACCTGTGCCAGCTGTGGAAGTGACTGATTCAGTAAATGTATCCAGCTAATAAGTGACTGTTTTGGATACAGGGACTCCTTAGCACAACTGTTTGTGTGAGTACTTCTGTTGTGAACGTGTCTCCATGTGTGGAGAAATTGGGAGTTTTTGAACTCTCAGTATACATTGTACAGAAAAGTTTACCTGATTTTAGCTGCTGTTTCATCAGCCAAGACACCAGAGAGCAAATGTATATCAACCATGAAAATCTGAGAGGTCATCACTGAAGTGTTTACAGCACGGTCAGTAAGTTGTTACGTTTCTTCATGTTTGACTTTAAAATGTACTGTTATGAGATATGGAGCTTTAATTGCTTGATTTTAAAATACGTTGCCATTTTTTAATTAAATTTTTTTTTTTAAATCTACTTAAATAAGATGTTAATTGGTGAAAAAAATGTTTTAAAAGAATCTAAGTGAAAGGAAGATTAACAGCTGATTTTTGGCCCAGTGGGGGATGATTAATTCCCATGGTCTCCTGAGCACTGAGACCATGGTGCTTCTCCATTTCGTGAGCTCTCCATGAAGGCTGAGTTTTCCTTCTGGGTGCTCTTCCATGTTCTTGATTGCAGGTTTTAGGGGCCACACAGGAGTTGAATTTTCTCCGTGAAGCACAATCCATGATAACTTGTGTGCTCTAAAGAAAGGTCGTTTTTGCTGGTAGATCGTTCTTCCTCCTCCCAAAAAAAACCTGACAGCTGTTTTAAGAAGTTATTTTCAGGCTGGAACGTGAAACTTGGAAGAGAACCAGACCCCTTTATAAACAAACTTTGCAGTCCTTGTCCCTCCCATTAAAAATACTCCATATTTTTATTTGTTTCATGTAGTTGATCGTATGTTAATTTGTTTATTCCCCTCCTTTCATTTACTTCAGTGTTCTTTAGTATTTGTTTGCCAATAATTCAAAAGCATAAACAAGTGGAAGTAGTGGTGGATTTTGTGGTGGGAGTTGTAATAGTATTCCCAGTTTGCTGATATGAAATAGGAAAGGTGAGATTTGCAGATATTAGTACTATTATGGTTTCTAGCCATAGAACTGAAGAGCAAAACTGACCTCTGAGCAATATCTCACGTATTTTGGTGCAAGTTTCCAAGGTCCAATAGCACCATGGCAGCTTTTCTCAAAATATTGTGGCTTTTTAAGATAGTTTTTAAGTGTTTGTTTTGATTGTTCTCTTGCAACTGAAGATAATCCCTGTAGGCATTATGACAGCAAAATATTTTAATGGGATGGAAGCTGTTAAGGGAAAATACTTATTCTTAAATTCTCTTTTGTATTTTTAATTACCCATTAGATTGTATCTTCTGGGAAGTAAATTAGAGAGGAATTTCGTGATGGTATTTGGAAAAACTGGAAGGCAGTGGGGAAGTAGAAGCCAAAGGCATGGTGGGTGACAGTGTG
The DNA here is from genome assembly GCA_013397725.1 of Rhagologus leucostigma. Taxonomy (NCBI): domain Eukaryota; kingdom Metazoa; phylum Chordata; class Aves; order Passeriformes; genus Rhagologus; species Rhagologus leucostigma. The sequence continues at coordinate 62,307 of VZTD01004417.1, forward strand.
AGGGAAGAGATTTTAAGAAGTTGAAATCTGCAGGAAGCTAATCTGAAGCACTTTTTGGAGGATGTTTTTTCTTTAGTCTTTAAATCTCAGAAGTTGTTTCAGTAATAGAAGAAACATCAATTAAAGAGATGTGAACCAAACGGAGAGAGCCTGTAAGAGAGCAATAGGGAGGGATGGATGGATGGATGGATGGATGGATGGATGGATGGATGGATGGATGGATGGATGGATGGATGGACTGAAAAGAGCAAGGAACTGCAATTGTGTTGGTCTGGAAGAAAAAGCTCCGGATGGGAGAGATGGCCCCATTGTCCAGACAAGGAAAGGGTTGCCTGTGGAGGGAGAAGGAGCTGGAGCTGGAAGCCCTGTGCTTCAACTGCTGCAAGAGCACTGCCATGTGTGGGGAACACCAGCACCTCCAGCCGGGCTTAAGGGACTCTATGGGAACAACTTTGGGCTGTGGCCTTGGGGCAGGTGAGGCCCAGAGTGGTGAGGAGGAAACTCAGCAGCTCCCAGGAGACATCGGAAAGCTGGAGCAGCCGTGGATTGTAGGGATGGTTTGCTGCTGTGCCACTGGGAATAACCACACAGTATTTCAGCAAGATGGCATTGCAAGAATTTTAATCCTCTTTCTGAATAATTTGAATAATTTGGCATAGAGCTGTTGCTGATGTACTGAGGTTGTTGTTTTGAGGTTTTTTGTGTGTCGTGAACTGTCTCGCTCATCCAGGACATGGAATGAAAGAGAATTGCTCCACTCAAAGTAGATAGAGATGATCTTTGCTGTCATCAAAAGCCACAGGGAGCAGCAATGTAATGCTGGAGCTGTGCCTTTCCTCACCATTGGGATGGAGGTGGCCCATCCCAGTGGTGTGATGCCCGTGAGGAGCTCAGGGGTGCACAGATCCAGGTTTGCCCACACAGTGCAAGCTGCATGTTGATATCGTGGTACCCATTTCTGGAAGGGAAACGTGACATGGAACAGATCCCTGTTGCCTTACCCCTGATGACTGCCTGCTGAGCAGAGCAAGGGGCTTCAGAGGGTTAACTGTCTCTTCTTTGCTTCTTTGCTATTTTAGCCTGTAATCAGTATCTGCTTCTCATGACCAAAGTTTTTCCTACTGGTAGAAATCCAACATCCAGTGGTATTAATTTTTGTCTTTATATGCACATGTGTAGGTATATAAATAAATCCATCGATTCAGTTGGTTCAGAACTGAAAAAAATACATCGCAAAGGAACGTTTGGGGGTTGTTTTGCTTTTGATGTGAAAACCTTTGGATGCTGCAGCCTTTCCAAATGCCAAGCCAGAAGCTGGATGTCTCTTTCCATCCCTGGTGCTGGTGCTGCAGGAGCAGCCCATGTCCCTGACAGGTGGATGTGGCAGCCCAGGGCAGCGTCGTCTGCGCGGGAGCAGATCTGCCTGTTGTGTCTTCTCTTTCCGTGCTTATCCGTGTTCCCTTGGCCGGCCGAGTCCAATCCCGGTGCACTGAGCCAGGCCTTGGTTTGCAGAGCTGCTGATCCCTGGTCTGAAGGTGCTTTTGTTGTGGGTACACTTGGGTGATAAGTTTTTGTGATTACAAGTGTGTTTGTCGTTGGAATTCATCTGCCCTGCTCTGAACTTCTTGCATTTCCAAGTCCATTTGACTGGAAACTTCACTCACGCTGTCTGAACTTACAAAAACAAACCAGATGTAGCTATCTGGAAAAGTTTTTGTGTGAGCCGTTCTTTCTGTGTATTTTCCAAAATTGTGTTGCAAATGGTCAGATGAAAGTGAAAAGTAGGTGATTTGGGTGAAAATATGAGCCACAGTAGGAAAAGATCCGTTTCCCCTTTGTTCAAACAAGAGCACTTGTGTATCGTAAGACATTCTCAAATATTTTCTCTTCTGGTTTTCGTTTTTCCTTATCTACCTGTGCAGTTATATAGGCTTATCAGTAAGCAGGTAAATATCAAAGAATAAGAAGATAAATTTGATTTTTTGATTGAGACAAAGTTGGCAAGTGATGGAAGCAGTGTGTGTGTGCGTGTGTGTTCTCCGAGGTTGCTGAGCCCTAATGGTTTTATTGGTAATATTTCAGACTTAATGCCTCTCTCAGCCATGAGGGCAGCCATCAAATCATTAATTTAATGTCTTGTTAGCAGCTCTCTCCTTGCAGTTATCTACAGGGAGACTAAATAAAAATACCTTAAAAAACCCACGTGACTAAGATCAAAATGTCCTTAGGGGAGGAGCACTTCAAGGGGTGTTTTTAGGTACTGAAAACTTGAGACTGTCTTCCCTCTCCCCTCCGCACAGTTTGGAGTTTTATGGTGCCTTTTTCTGGTGGTTTTATTTGTCTTTTGCTTTGTTGTTTTAGGGTTTTCTTAAAATAAATTCTGTTTCTTTTCATAATTGGGAAAATTGTTGCCTTGAAGTACTAACTTTTGAGGGTCTCAGCAAGTTTTAGGGAATTGTATTTTTTAGATTCATTTTTAGCTGGGTTCTTACGTAAGGTTTTCTTTGCATCTGTTTTATTAATTTTTATACCTCTTTCATTTCCTTGTTAAATTGCACAGGGCCATGTTTGTTACAAAAGGCTGCCAGTGTATGTTTGTATCTAGTTTCCTCAGTAATTTGTTTTCTCTCTGAGTTTGAAACTTGAATCTTTTATTTGGTTTTGTTCAAGTCTGATGTAACAGTGCCAGATCTAATTATTTAAATGTCCCATTATAACCTTCTTAAAATTTAAACAGTTTCTTCAACACTGAACTTTCACAAGCCCTGACCTTCTCCAGGCTGTGCCTTGCCTTTAACTTGCAATCTAAAATTACAGTGGGAGCTGTGTCCCTAACTCATTTTGATCTCCCCATCTACAGGTTGTGGAAACCGAGTTTTAAACTTGGTTTGGGGAAGAAAAGCAAAGTATAAATGTATTTCACTCATTTGAAGCCCTTGGTATGATACAGCACATGCCCAAGAAACAACGAGGAGAACTGGTGGCCTGTTTCTCCAGTCTTCCACTCCTGTGGGATCAGTGTAATTTGAATAGACCTGAGATTTACTCCAATAGTCTAAATCTCTCCTTCTCACAGAATCATGGAATCACAGACTGGTTTGGGTTGGAGGGACCTTAAAACTCATCCAGTCCCACCCCCTGCCACGGGCAGGGACACATTCCACTATCCCAGGCTGCTCCAAGCCCCGTCCAACCTTGAACACTTTCAGGGATCCAGGGGCAGCCACAGCTTCTCTGGGCACCCTGTGCCAGTGCTTTTGATGGAAAGGAGACAAGCTTTTTAATTTCTCCATTCGGTTTCCAAACTCAGTTTTTTCGGAATTGCTGGAGTTGCACATTGTTTGCTGGAGGAGCAGAGAAGCCCAACCAGGCTGGGGCTCAGGCGGTGACCAGGATGCGTTTCTGTGCAGCATTTTCCATCACAGGAGGTTTTGTGTTTCCTGACAACCTTCGCGGTTTTCCAGTGCCTGTAAAACTTGTGCAAGTAACTGACCGGCAAAGCTACATCCCTACAGCTCGACCTCCAGGCTCACCATTAATGCCCCTCAGGCTGTATCCCTCCATTCCTGCTGCTCGCTTGCACTCTGGTTTTTCCTTTCTTTACTGGTTCTCCCCCTCTCCTCTCATGAGTGTAACTTTTATTCAAATTAAAGTAAGGACCACATGGGAAAGTGCATTCAGTTTAAGAGGCTGGTTCTTCTCTGCCGGTGGAGTGGTTGTGAAATGCTGCTTGGAGTTTGCCTTCATCAAAATGTCAGTTTTGCTTTGTTTTAGAAAAGATCGGAAGTTAGATAAGGATTTTTAAGTAGGGGAGGTAATTAAGACTTTGCTGTTTGTAATATGATGCAGTGTTCAGCCTCGATTTCTTGGTCTTCCACTTTCCGTGTAGATTAGAATCGTTGAATTTCCAATTACCCTTTGGAAAATTTGTTTTATCTTCCTTATAGAAATGTTTTTCTTCCATGCCTCCAGCATCTTACTTTTCCGCATTGCCCTTTCCTTCCTTCCAGTTTTTCCTTCCAGGTTTCCACTCTGAGATTAAAGTCACAAAAAAGGGCTGGTTCAGTGTTTGATACAAATGAAGAGTGAAAAGCTGAAGCAAAGGGAGTAAATGAAGGAATGGGAGCAAGCGGGGGGGGGGTCTGGTTGGGAACCTGCTCAGCAGATCTGCTCCTGGCCAGGTGTTCCTCGTCTGTCTGCAGCTCATCTGCTACGGGGCTTTCCCGCTTCCTCGGCTCTCTTGTTTTCTTCCTTGCAGTTGTTCTAGCTTAAGTGCCCATCAGCTCAGAATTCCCAAAGAAACAGCCAAAAACTTGATTGGAAACGGTCATAGTCATCCTTTTAATTTTATATGGGCCGCGATGTGGGACATTGTGCAATCTCAGTGTTGATGCATCGGCCATTTGTTATTCAAAATCCATTTTAGCTGGTTTTAATGGCACAAAAATTTAAACATACAAATGGAAAAGTAAGTGGCAGAGTAGCTGAGCTCTATCTTGGTTCCCTTGCAGGAGAGGAGCCCAAATCCGGTGGGCTAGGGAGTGCCCGTAAACGGTTTTCAATCTGAGTCGTTTGTTTAAACTCTGGGTATATGGGACCTAAAATAGAGCAAAAGGGAAAGTAAATAATACAATATCCTATCTGGAGTGTCTGTTCTGCACTTGAAAGTGAGTGAGTGCTAGAAGGTAATCATCAGGGTGACTCTGGGAAGAACATCTGGACCAGGGATGACAGTGCCATCAGATGAAGCACGGGGTGCTTGCTCACTGCCTTCTCACCCCAGACCACAGCCACCAACTCTGGGCCATAAAAGGAAACAACTTTTCTTGTCAAAATACAGCTGCCCAGCCCGTTTGCTTTCTGGGAAAAATGTCCAGTAACTGCTGGTACAGCTGTGTGATGTGCAGCTCTACCTATAAACATTTACTCACTCTGAACTTACTTGTTGGCTTTTCAGAGCCCGTGGGGCAGGGCAATAACATAATGCTGCCAGCTGATGGATGGTCTCCATGTAGCAATGGAAAGCCTGGATAGAGTTTAAAGTTCAAAACAGTTTGCTTTTCAAAAAACGTTTTGGTTTTCTGGGTTTTTTAAAATCAGAATGAATAATGCAAAGTACCTAATTACTTGTAAAAATCGTGCATCTCTGCATGAAATTAATTTTTGCATAAAAAGTAGCCAATATGTTTTGCCTCATCATTTAATTTGACTTATTTTATACTACTTTTCCTTATTGCTCTGATAGTTTTCAATTTCTATAAGCTCTTTAAATGATGCAAGAAAGTGCTCTGCTGGCACAACATGTAAACTGAGTGGAAAAGTAAATATTTAAGGCTGACATATTGAAGTATAAATAGCGGTTACTGTGTGTAATGTTTCAACTGTAAAACTATTTCTAGGGCTCTATTAGTGTGCACCATTGCTTGTTAAAATGGGAATGTTTTCTAAAAGTTGCATTTCTGTTTTGGAAAGTGGATCCCAAAGTGGTCACAAATACATCTCCGACATGGATCCCTTACGTTTGTCACTCGGCCCTGGAGAAGGTTTGAGCAGCACAAATTGATGGGCGGTGAAGTTTACCGTTCTTGGAGGTTTATCCATATATTGCAGGCTGGATTTGGTGCTGTCTAATGGAAAAATGAGGAATATGGTCAGGTAGTGGGAGCTGGCTTCGTCAAATGCCAGTGTTGGGTCATTCGAGGTCCGGGGTTTCCGCCTGGCTCTGGCCCGAGCAGCACTCCCTGGGAAGCTGCTTCAGGGGAATGTGTGTGTTGCCCCTCAGAGATACTGGAATTAACTTATCTCAGACATCTCACTTGACTAGTGGAGTTTGGTTCTTCTTCTCTTTGGAACGTGATCTTTAGCACTGGTGTTTTGCAAGAGCAGGGTATTTATTACACCTTGTGTCTTGGAGTACCTTGTCCCACGGCCTCAGTCAAGGGAGTCTCCTCTAGAATTCCCATTCTTACAGATTTAAGAAAGAGCCCAGTGTTGTTTTAGCACAGTTGTTGTGTTCAGCAGTAATGAACAACTTTACTGTCCCCTCTCTGTGTCAGGAGGGCTGGGTGCTTTCCACGTGGGCATGAAAATGAAGGCTTTTAGTGCTGTGACATTGCACAAGAGCTGTAAACTACTCAGAGCTAAAGTTTAGCTCAGGCTGAGCCAACCTGACATTTGAACTTAATGTTTAACATGTTTTACTGTAGGAATAATGTTATAGGGAAAGCATCCCTCTGTTGAGAAGTTATGGTGGTAACAGGTATTGGTGATCCCACTGGTAATTGTAGCTAAATCCGCTTATATTTTGTATGGAAAACAGGTTTTTACCAGAAGCTTTCTGAAAGAGAATAATGTGAGTGATCTTCTAAATTTCAGCTTTTCCAGCTCTTAAAATAAAGAGTTTGAAATACAAAAATTCAGTCTTGGATTGCCCTGTAGGATGTGAACACACTGGAACCTTTCAGAGTATTTGTTTTCTGAGATGTGGTTTGCTTGGGCCAGGTTAATAACTTTGTCAGTGGTTCTAAGTGCTCATTATCACAGCCCCATAGACACCCCTGCTGTCTTTGTCATCTCATGCTTTCTCTTGTTGGTTTTTATTTAATTTATTGGTTTTTGTAATTTATGTGGAACATGGTTATACATTTAGCCATAAAGAGTTGCTCTTGCGCTCCCATACCCCTGCTCAGGGTGATATAATAACATTTTTGTTATTACCTCAATATAAATAATTTATTTAGTAAGTTATTCATTTATGTGTTAGTTTCAAATCTAATATGTGATTATACAGTAGTGTTAATGAAAATCAAGAACATTATCCCAAGTGCTCTAAAAATGAAACAAAAAGCTCTTCATCCCTGTGAATTCTGGTTTAAATAAACAAGATAGAGAGATACAGCCCACAGCAGAAATGAATCGGTATTGAGGACAGGAATATACCTAAATATTTTCTTTCAAAATGAGGTTTTAGAGAGTACTATTTAATGTCCCATCTTAGATGCTTAAAAGTCTAAAAGCTTTGTTCAGAACGATCAAATGTGCCGTGCTGATGATGCAGTACAGATAATTCAGAGGCTGTTTAGCACTTAACAAAAGGCTGATCTTGCCAACTCTCCTCTTGGATTTGTTCTCTTCTCCATTTGATCGGCTGCATTTCTTGCAGCCTAGTGCTACTTTTCCGTCTCCCTGATTCCATAATTTATTTGCTCTCCCTGACATTCCAGAATCAACATTTGAGAGCTGTGGAAGAGCAAGGTTGCCCTGCAGCTGCTGTGCACTGCAGGGAGATTCCCAGGTATGGTCATCCTAGAATCAGAGAATCATGGAACGGTTAGGTTGGAAGGGACCTCAGAGCTAATCTCATTCCACCCCTTCCACTATCCCAGCTTGCTCCAAGCCCCGTCCAACCTGGCCTTGGACACTTCCAGGGATGGGCCAGCCACAGCTTTTCTGGGCAGCCTGTGCCACGGCCTCACATCCCTCACAGGGGAGAATTTCTTCTCAATGACCCATCTATCCCTGCCCTTCTGTGGCAGGGGGAAGCCATTGCCCCTTGTCCTGTCACTCCAGGCTCTTGTCCGAAGTCTCTCTCATCTTCCTTGCAGGTCCTCTTCAGGCACTGGAAGGGGCAGTTATGTCACTCAAGAGCCTTCTCTTCTCCAGACTGAACAATCCCAGTTCTCTCAGCCTTTCACTTCTCTTAGCCCACCACAAGGCTCACCACAAGTGCTTTTTACCTTCTATTTTTTTCTAATAGTGCTTTTTAAAATCCTTTCTACAGACTCCCTTGCTGTGTTTTAAGCATATTCACATATGCTGTTTGGAAACAAACTACTCAAACTCATTTAGGTAGTAACTGTAAGCAGCACATTTAAATCTCATTTCACATTTTATTGCAGTTTGTAAATCCGTCAGTAATTGATTAGAAATATTCTTCAGGTATTCTTGATATGGTACAGTCAGGTACTTAGAGTGCTTGCTTTAGGCTTATTCCCTCTTTAGTGCTAAAAAAATTAGATTTTTCTCCTCATTGTACTGCCCATCATCCAACTGTTTGAATGCTGGAGGTGAGAGTTTTCCTGTAGATCCTTCCTAATCTCAGATCTTGGGAAGGACCAGCTCGCTTCCTGAGGTAGGGATCACTGATTTGACTTCTGTAAATCATACGTATTTCTGTCTTTAGCAGCATTAGCTCCAATACATTTGTGTGATTTATAAAGCTTCAATCCCAACGTGTTTCACAGGTTGTACGTAGTTGACTCTTATCACACAGTGTTATCTTGAGCAAATACTTAATTTCTTTAATTTCCCCAGAAACGCAAAGTACTAATTTATGATGCAGTTGCATTCAGGTTGAATCTTAATTTCATGTGTGTATCACTTAACAGATGCTCTGGCGAGTAAAGACTCCTATAATTAGGTTTGACATATGTTTTCATGCGAGGTGAAATAGTTTGCGTGCTTCTAGAATAAATATTGACTGCAGCCCGGATTTATAATCCCAGTAAACAATTGGACATGTGCTGGGAGTCCTCCATGCCAAGTGTAAGCTGTGGCTGTGGGAGCACGGACCCTTGTGATTCCAAAATATTGAGTCCTTCCTAATGGCCTTTTTTTGTTGTTGTTTTTGCTCCAAAAAAGGGCAAGATCAAAGTGCAGTCTGTTCTTTCCTGCCCTTCTAGATATACAAAACAGCTGCAAAGCACAATCAGCTATTGTAGTGATATGTGCCCCAGGTCTATAAATAGATGGAGAGCTGCAGGCTTGAGCTGTGCTGCTGCAGAGGCCAGGGGATTTTTGCTTGGGGTTACTAAACATTCCCTCGCTTGTTTGTGGTTTAGAACCATCATTTCCAAGGCTGCTATATTCCAATTGAATTGGAATTCAAAAGGATTTTGCCGTGGAAGCTTTATATTAGACTTCACTGTTTGCAGTTTCTCCTTATTTTTTTTTTTTCTCCCCCAACACGAAGGAATTTTGCAAGTTTCTAGAGGAAGCCAATTCAAACACAAAAATTAATTTGCTCACCCAAAAAAAAAAAAAAAAAAGGCTGTGATGTACAGTACAGCTCTAGTGGGAAGTTCCCAGAGGCACGTATGGAGAGTGAGAACCGGAGCCATGTTTCATTAAATTGTGGTCTGGCCTCTCTTCCAGCCTGGAAACGTGGAGTACAGCACTTGATAAGAGCTTTGTGTTCTCCCGAACTGGGAGGTGGGTGTGAGTACGCTCTGCCTCCTGCGCAGGAGGGATCAAATCATGGCAGAGCCAGAGCTGGCAGAGCTGTTCCCAGATTTTTTTTTTTAATTCAATATGCTGCATATTTTTTATTCATTATGTTAACTCGGAAGAGCTGTTGAGAGTGCACAAGCTAAGGACTTGTTAGATGATGAGAGAAAAATTAGTGTATTTGGCAGAAGTGAGGTGTTGGAGATAATTTGGGTTTTGAGTATCCAGGAGGTGGCTGGAGCTGCTGCTGGCAGAGGTGAAGCAGACTTTAAACTGCTCATCTCTTTTTCAAGCTCTCTCTTCCAGGAAAAGCTATTGATTCCCATTGCGTTTCAACAACATTAGCACCTCACAGTATCAATAGTGCTGTCCTGCTTTAAATTTAAATGAGAGGGAGGGATAAAAATAACTCCTTTGGCATTTCACATGGGTACTTTTCAGCTGTAACCTTCATGCTTTGAGTCAGGTGAACCAGTTCACCTCTTGGGTCTTTCTCCTTTCAACAACAGAACCTGAAAATTGGATTTATCACTGTGAATCAGGAGGTCTTGCACCACACGGACATCTCTTTGATGATGCATAAGTGCAATCTCAGTATATGTGGTCAGTATTTTCCAAGGCCATGTGAGATTACAGTGGAAATTCCTCAGAACAGAGCGTGAATTTATAATTTCTAACCTACTTGTTGTTTCTGAAGAGATAGCCATAAGAATGTTGAAGAAAAAATGTTGAAATCTTAACTGAAAGAGATACAGGAATTCATAGTTACCTGAATTTAAAAAATCCGCCTAATGTGACCTTTCTTTGTGAAAATTAGGGCATGAAGTGGAATTTTAAAGCCAAGTATGACAAAAACTTGGAAAACTGCTTCCTGCCTATGTGTTCTGCTGCATCAGTGACAATGTAAACCAGACAGGCACACAGCAGATCTTTGAGGCAAAGCAAACTTTTCCTGTAGTTTTCTATGTGGCAGCCTTTTGATTTCCGTTTGGTTTGGTTCAACAGGATGATACAGGTTGTTGAGGGACCTCTGAAGGTGTCTTGTCCAAACTTGAGTTGAAAAGGTTTAGAGCTGGGTTTTGGGCATCTCTCCCACTGTAACTTGTCCTCATGGTATCCTGTTCTGTTGCTGTGCTCCTCTGTGGAGAGCCTGGCTCTTCTCCTGCCCTCCATTAGGTAGTTGTAGCTTCGTCCTCTCAAAGCTCCCAAAGCCCAGCTCTGTCCTCACACATCAGGTGCTTCAGCTGCCTGATCATCATGATGGTCCTCTCTGGTGTCACCCCACTGCATCAGCTGCATCTCTGGGGAGCCCAGAACGGGAGATGGTTTTCCAAGTGTTGTTTTGAGTGCTCGCTGGGATGCTCTCAGTGCTGAGGGCTCTCTGAAGAAGCAGCCTACTCTGTTGGTCTGTTGACTGCTCCCAGTTTGTCATCGTGTCCTGTCCTCGACCAGTTTGGTATTGGCTGTGAACTTAGTGGTGACATAAAGTTGTCATCTTACTCAGGCTGAGATCTGCAAACTGAGGAGCTCTCGCTCTGCATGGCGAGGAGCCAGAACAAACCTGTGTGCAGCACTGGGTGACAAAAACTCCATCTGAGAGACCCCAATACTTCACCTCATCAGTTTCAAGCAAACAGACCTTTCCAAAGCACAGCAGAACGAGGAGGGGGAAGTGCCAAACCTTGCTCTCAAACCTTGCTCTCAAACCTTGCTTTCAGGCTGAGGCAGCCACAGGGAGAGAGGACCCGTTTCTCCACAGCCACTGAGGCTCGTCTGTGCGGAGGCAAACATAGTGGGAGAGGCTGAGAGAGAAAATCAGCCTCCTTCCTGCAGATTGCACTGAGGATTTCAGCTGCTTTGAGGACTTGGGCTCTTCCTTAGTACAGATTTTGGTTTATCCCCTCTTTTTCAGGAAAAACATTTTGAAATGCAGTTACAAGATGGATTCCATCTCTTCTCATTAGAATGAAACAGAGGGAATGAAAACATGCAGCTATGAAGATGTGCAGATGATCCATCTGGTCACACACAAAAGTAGAGGAAGGGAGAGAAAGGAGCATCTTTGGTTTTCATTTCCAGCCAGGGGGTTCCTGTCGGAGGCCCAGCTGCAGGCACAGCAGGGATGTGTGTTCCTCAGCTGGGCACATCCTTGGGTGCCCGAGGAGATACTGGCCATCGAGAGGGTCCAGGAGCAGCACAGGCTTCACACCAAAAGGTCAGGTTCAGGCTTCAGTGAGCACAGCCACATTTTTATTTTAATTATCTTTTTTACCCCCAGGCTTTTGTGCTTGCTGGTTTGCCTGGGAGAGAAAGTGCAGCTTCCCTGGATGTGTGCACGATCCAGGTCCAGCGGAAAAGACAAATGCTTTGCTTGTGCTGTGCTGCTAATGGGAGAGCAGACTTCAAATAATCAGTTTTCCTCTAAAGTAAACAACTTCTATGCTTCTGACAGAAAAGATGAAAAGCACGCCTCCTTTTAAAACCAGACCTTGCTCCTTAACATTGTGGCAGCTTTATAAATAAAAAAAGAAAATTAAAACCACTGTATAGGCTTCGTATGAGAAATTCTTTCTAGGAAATACTGTACGAATTTCATGTTCTGTATATTCTCTGTATCCTGTGAAGAGGACACCCAGCTGTTGTGTAGTACCTTGGGTAGATGGCTGTGACTTAGTGGAGCCCTCCAGTAACTATTAGAAAAGTATTTCCTTTCTCAGTTTTAAGTTTATACAGTTCCATTCCAGTTTCCCAAGCAAAGTCTTGCATGATATTCCAGTGGCACGGATCAATGAAAAATTAAAATGTCCTTTCTTGGACTAGGCAGCTAACTGGAAGAAAGACATTGAATTATGGGTTTAGCACCAAAAAAAATTGGTTTAGGTTGGATTTTGTGCTCTGCAGGAAGATAATGCTCTTCATTTTGGAGCTTCATTTTCCTAAGAGCCATGAATGGAGGTTTCCAGCATAGGGAAGTGTCCCAAGTGGAACAAACCCCATTGTATTAGCAATGTGTATTTCCATGTTCGTGTGTATCATCATGTACTTATCATTCTGATTTTCCTCCTGTTTCTGAGATACCCTATGATGATGCTTTTTAAGGCAGAAAAATCTCTTGCTTATGGTACCCACAGGACCAACATGTCTTTATATTAAAAAATATTTTTAAAACGTATTTCTTTACTTAATGAAAAGATTTAAAATTAAACAAGTTTGTTAATAAAGCTTTTTAGATTTAATCATTTGGGAGGGTACTTTTTATTTTGACATCAAATTCATCTATAATTTATGTATTGGTGGTTAAGGAAGGAGAGTGTGTAAGAGCAACAGGACAAGTGAAATGAAGTCAGAAATCCTCTTAAGAGGGCAAAACATCCCTAAAGAGGAGAAATCTCACAGTACGCAAAAGTGATGTGAAAACTTAGACTGGATTTTTGTGACTGAACTTTTGATGTTGGTGACAGGGAAGAGGTGTACTGACCAAGCTGTGAGCTCACCTGTAAGTCATGCACTCTGTTTAAAACCATTCCGTGATATCAGTGTCTTTAATTTCAGTTTCCTTGAGGGAAGACATTGCAAATCAAATGGTGATTTTAGCACTGAAATTTTTTTCTGCTTTTTTCCTTTGCACCTCTGAGGTGTGCAGCTGCCTTGCTGTACTCCAGATAAACTGTTGCTTCTAAACCAGCAAGAGCTCATACTGGTTATCTCAGGGTCATGCTGAAAAATGTCAAAAGTTTGCTCTAAAATCTTCCCTTTACATAAAATAGTTTACACAAGTGTGAGGGTAACAAAAAGCATATTCTGTTTCTCATTCAAACAAGTTGTCTCAAATACTTTTGAAAAAAAGAATTGCTTGTTATCAGATTAAAAAACCCACACTTTTTAAGATGAGTAAGCTAAAACCACTGTGATTCATCGTGTTTCTGAGAAACCTTGATCCCTAACCTCAGGGAAAGAGTAATCCCACAAAATACTTCATTCTTCATTGAGGAATTTTGTTTTTGAATGCTTAAATCTTCAAATAAGCCATGAAAGACTTCATTAGGCAAGTGATTCTGTGGAAGTACGAAGGAATTGGGCCGTGGAATTCTCTCTTCCAATTCTAACAGAGTTGTGGCAACAAATGGCAGCAGTATCAGAGAAGCAAATACAGAGGTTAAGGAAATATTTAGCCTTTGCTGGATTTCTTTCAGTTTTGCTAAGTGTAGCCAAGAGCTTTTTTTTTCAGGGTTTGATGGAGAAGGGGGTATTTCCTTTGTTTCTGTGCTTTCACTTGACTTTCAGTCTTTAGGTTGTTTTTTAAAGCTTTTTTTTTCCTAAAAGCTGCAAAGAAATAGGTTGTTTTCACAACAGTCTTCTTCTGGAGACCTGTAATCTTTACTTTCCCCAGCGTCTTTTATACCTCAAAGTGGTTGAGAATAACTCCACATCTAAATGAGAAGGGATGTAAGTTACACAGGGACAGCGCAAAGCCCCAGAAATCAAATGGGAGGAACTGATCCCTAATTTCCATGGATCCCATATATCCTGTGTATAGCCCTTGCAGGGCTGTACTCTTGCTGAGTGCTGTAACCCCCTTTGCAGAGGCTGGAAAGAGAGACCAGACCTCTGTGATGATCTCATGGTTTAATACTCAGCTTGAACTTCCAGGTGGAGGGTGATGCAGGAATTTGCTTGGACCAAAGTAAGTTTGCATACCAGAAACTTTCTGTCAGTAAACTTGATGTCATTTAACCATAGAGAAAGCTTCCCTAAGAATAACTTTTTCCCCATTTCTTTCCAAGACGTGAAGTATTTGGCATATCACGAAACTACTGTCTCTTACGTGAGTTTATCAACAGATTACGCGGGGTGGTTGTCTCTCTCGCATGCGAGCACACAGAAACATTATTTATATTGTATATGTGTAGAGAGGAGATGCCTCTTCCTGAAGGCTGGGAGATGGCTGAGTCAGTTCTCCAGTAAGATTAACTGGAGGAGATAGTGGGCCACTGTCTTTGGGTTGGGTTTTTTGAGAGGAGATGAGTTTCTCCGGTGAACTATCTATTTATACCCACTCAGAGCCCACTGATTTTTCACCCCTGTTGTTTTTGCATTCCAGACACATTCCTGCACTCCCCAGTAATAACTTTTAGCCCGAGGGTTTGAAATGTAATCAGCTAGTTATTAGCACGAAGTCTGAGAATGTTTTTGCAAAGGATGAAGAAATCAAAGCTGGGCCGTGAGCTGACGGAGGAACTGGTTGTTGGGGGCTTGCTCTGGTATGAAGTAGGCTGCCAGGACTGGTCCAAATGCAGAGAATAATAATAGATGATTTATAGAATATTCAAATCTTGGAGAAACAGAAATGGTGATTTTACCCACGTCTGTTTTATGTCACTTGAAAGACTTCTACTTGCTTGTCAGGCGGTGCTGGTATCTCCTTCGCTCTTAAAAACAGGTTTGAGTATCAGCACTGGGCAAAGACTTGCTGCTCAGAGTATAGGGGTGGACTCATTTCAGAAGAGCCAATGGAACGTTTCAATGGATGTGCATTTGGAGAATGTTTCTTTAACTGCATGTTATTTAATGTCATCCCCACTGGATAGATTTAGTGACATGACGTAACGATGATCAGGCAAATCTGTTGGGTAGCAAGTGACAAATCTCCATATCTGTTTCATCCGGCGTTCGTATGGATACATGAAAGAATTCATTACCTATGTTATGTACTTTATGGGCATGAATCGTGTCATAATCCATCATTCTGTTATTTGGTGAAGTATGTGTTGCTAAACTGGACAGTGATCCAGCATTTGAAGTGAGGGCACAGGACCACAGGTTTACCTGTGGTCACCACACATGGTTTAAGGTTTGGCACGAGATATCTGTGTTAGCTCTGATGACTCCTGACCCAGGTGTTTGGCTCCTCTATGCTGGGAGCTTTGAGGGATGGGCTGAAAACTCTCAACAGCTACTTGTGTGACAGAGAATTTGTTTTCTGTCCTTGCAGTTTTGGGGAGGGTGGGGGTAGTGGTGTCATCACCCTTTTTGCCCATCATGTTGTTTTCCAGAAATAAGAGATGCAGTGAACTCCACTGGACAGTGATACAATGGGAGAGAGCGGTAGAAGATGTTGTAGAAGATCAGGACCAGGTTGGAACTGGTCTAG
The DNA here is from genome assembly GCA_013397725.1 of Rhagologus leucostigma. NCBI lineage: Eukaryota > Metazoa > Chordata > Aves > Passeriformes > Rhagologus > Rhagologus leucostigma. The sequence continues at coordinate 77,683 of VZTD01004417.1, forward strand.
TGGAAGGTGTCCCTGCTCATGGCAGGAAGCTGTTGGAACTAGATGGTTTTAATGTGCCTTCCAACCCAAACCATTCCACAGTTCTGTGATTCTGTGTCGTGGTGCTTTCCTGACTCCTCGGAGCATGGGTGCTTTGGCACACTTAGTGGCCAGAGCGTGAGGATCACAAGCTGGGAACCACTGGAAGTTGAGTCAGCTGTTGGACAAGACTCTTCCAGTAAAGAGCTGGCCGTGTCTTTCCCATCCCCCTGCTGAGCCAAGAGCACGGTGTCCTTTTCACAGGGTGGTGGGGGCTGTCTTGCATCCGGCCATCGCAGCAGCCCCGTGGCCTTGAGGGCCTGCTCCATGCGTAGCAACACGTGATCCATCTCCAGGATGGGTTTAGTGCCATCTGGGTGAAAGAGATCCGTGTTGTGGATCCAACCTGAGTCTGAAACTATGGCTGCTGTGCGAAGAGGAAGGGACGGTTCAAATGTGCCCTTTCAGGACTGGAGGTTGCCTCAGAGTTGTACACTGAGGAAATGGAAGGAATTTCAGAAACGTTTCGGCTGTGTGCATAAACATAGTTCTGGCAATATTTCCTTTTTAACCTTGTTTTTGGACTTTCAAATGTTTTTTATTTTGGGGAGGGGTTGTTTGTTTATGTATTTTACGTAAGGAGGGGAATAAACTGAAAAGCTGATCCTTTGCTTGGGGGAGACACAACACTCAGTAGCTGTTCTGAAAAGAGCAATGGCTCTGAAATTAATCTTATTTTGAGCTAGGAAGACTGCAAATACTCAGTGGCTGAAGCTTGCCAGTTAAAATATAGCTGTATAGTGATACATACTTAGGTGGTGGCTGCTCTTGAGAGTTTCTTCTTCACCACCTCACCGGTGTTTATACCACTGTGAGATATTGTTATTCTGAAGTGCCTCCTGCAGCAGTTTTATTTGCATTAGCTTTATTTTTCAGTACTGAATTAGTAACCATTTAAAACTGTCAACCACATGTAAACAAGCGGTGCGTAAGTTATGAATAACAACTTACCTGGAATTACAACTGCCTGTTTGGATTGCACAAGGCCGGGCGCTGGGGGAGTTGTGAAATGACTAAATTCACTACTGCAACATCATTTCTGTTTGTCTGGCTTCTTGTAGCCAATTTGAATAAATACCCTCGTGCTCACATGATTCCCACAGCTGGCAGTCCTGGGGGGGATTGCTGGCTTCCCGAGTGTTGGAATATGCTTGCTGGGCTCCAGCCTGTGTGATGGGCAACATTTTTTGCAGGCTCTGTCAAAGCTGTGCTTGCTCACTGCGTAACTCGTCAGTTCTGACCAAAGAGCTTGGATGGGGGAAAAAATACCGTTATCAACTGATTTAATAATAAAATGTATTTAATGAGCATTTGATCTAAACATTAACTCTTCAAACTGTGCTGGTAGGCTCTGATGGCAGGTGGAAAAATGATTGTCGAACCGTGGAATGGTTTGGGTTGGAAGGGACCCTAAAGCTCATCTTGTTCCCCAAATATGCCATGGGCAGGGACACCTTCCACCATCCCAGGCGGCTCCGAGCCCCGGCCAACCTGGCCTTGGATGCTTCCAGGGATCCAGGGGCAGCCACAGCTGCTCTGGGCAACCTGTGCCAGGGCCTCCTCACCCTCACAGGGGAGAATTTATTCTCAATGACCCATCTAACCCTGCCCTTCTGTGACAGTGGGAAGCCATTGCCCCTTGTCCTGTCACTCCAGGCTCTTGTCCAAAGTCTCTCTCATCTCTCTTGCAGGTTCCCTTCAGGTCCTGAAAGGCCACAGTTAGATCACCCCAAAGGTTCTCTTCTCCAGGCAGAATAATCCCAGTTACCTCAGGCTTTCCTCAAAGCAGAGCTGCTCCATGCCTCTGATCACCTTGGTGACTTCCTCTGGACTCACTCCCACAGGTCCATCTCCTTCCTTGCTGGGGACCCCAGATGATCTTTTTCTTTATTTGAACACTGATACGCAGACATACACAACTTTAAAAAAAACTTGCGTTTTTTATGCAGGAATTGTCTTAAGATATGCAGATTTATTTCTTTTAATTTGATCCCTTAAGGGCAAATCTTTTATGTTCTCTGAGTATGACTTAAGGCTAATCAAGCTAATGAATTGTTGTTCAAGATAAAAACATGGAATGTACTTGTGTTCCCTATGAAGAGCCCACCAGCTTTGCTCATGGATTTTAACTGATTTGGGTTTTACTTCCCTGCGAGTCCCTGGAGCACGAGGGCACTGCCAGCCTGTGGGATTGCCCTGGTCCAGATAAAACGCTGATTTAGCATGTCGCATCCAGCTACCTGCATTATGCAAGAGGGAAAGAATTTGCCTGATTGTAGTCCTGTCAACACAAAGAGATTGCAGCAGTATAACAAAACAGGCTTCTAAAGTCTTGTTTAAATTGGGTCTGGATTCTATTAAAAAGTGTTAGTCCAGAGAGCCACAATAGCTCACTCAGTTACCATGGGCCGAGCAGGCTCCGGTTGCATCAGACTATTGTTTTTTATTGGAATCCTCTCTTCCATCCTGCGTGTTTGTTATTCATCAATTCTGAAATATCAATCAAAAAGATAAGTGGCATCTTCTAGTCCCAAGTGGAATTTTCCTGGGTGGGATTTCTAATAAGCTTCTAACTGCTTTCACTCTGGCCTCGCATTTTTAGTTTAAAATGAATAAATTCCCATTCTTGAGAGCCTAGAGCTAAGAAAACGTGCACCTCGAGCCTCTCTTTGACTTCTTTTTAATTCTGCCTGTGTGTAGCAGAGGCTGGTGCAGCCATCCATAGTTCCTGAGGTATGCCAGCTACTGTGTGGGAAGAAAATGTAATATATATGATGTGTTTCTGGGATGTTTGTGGCTTTGTATAATTGTCCTGTCTAGAGCAGTGGAATTTTTGTTGAGAAATCCTTATCTGTCCATAGATCTCTGGTTTATAACGCTGCTGTTTAAACAGACTGTTTGAAGTCCTCGCCTTGGAGATATCTCCTGTGCCCTTTCAGATTGCTCGTTTCCCTCCCACAGTAGTTTTACGTTGGAAACGCTTTTTTGTTTATAATAAAAGGAAGTTTTGGAAGTATATTCTACATATCCCAAAGGATTGCTGCACTCTTTGGGCAGTGTGGAATGTCAGAACTTCCCACGTGTGCAAATTCACCAGGGAAACATAGACAGATCCTGCCCAAAAGCTTGGATTGAAGGGGCTGTGCGGGAAGCTATTCCCAAAGGCTTCCTCTCTCATCCTGCTGACTTCTGTGCTGTTGCCGTGCAGCAGGAATTTCATGTATGGGCAGGGATGTGTGTAATGGATTTGTGGTATGGAGGAGCTCCAGGGGCTGATCCGGGGCCCTGTGTGTGATATTGTGGAGGTGTTGGGGTTGGTTATGGCCTTGGCCGTCTGGTTTTGGACTCTGAGGTACCTTCCTGTCAATGATGAGGGGGGAAAAAAACTCCAAACCCACATTTGCATCCTGAACAAGAAGCTGGAAGAAAAAGACTCTCTTTAATGTCTTCAAAAGATTTTACAGTATTGTGACCGTATAATTTTCCTTGAAGAACAGAGTCCTGAGCCTGCCGAAACAGGCACGTCGTATGTCTGAAGTGTATTTACATCTGCTTTACATCACTGCAGCCACACCCACAGGCTGGGCCTCTCCGTCCCACAGCTCCCAGTTTGCAGTGGGTGCAGCAGGGAGCTGGGCAGTGCTGGAGAGTGGCTGCACTAGGGCTGAGGCTCTCGGTCTCCATCCCTGCTGCTCCTTGCTTCTGCTCTTCCACCTCTGCAGTTTCCTCAGTGCTGGCACCTCATTCGCAATCCAGCAGCGAAGCAAATGGGGAGTTCTCAGTGGGCTGTATTCTTTATTAGATTCAACTCCTAATTCATTATTATTTATATTTTCAGAAAAGGTATTCTGTGGGAGGAATATCAGAATTTTTGAAGCGTTTGGAACCCCCTGCGAGTGCCATGCCCTCGTGTGCTTGGGTCACTTGTGCTGTGGCACTTGTGTTGTTCAAACATTTCAGTTTCTCTTATGCTTATTCTTTTCCAGGTGTTAAAATTAACACAGAGGGCAAAGGGATTGTCAATAAATGTGAAAAATAATGTCAATAAAATAATAGCAGATGCCTTTTCATGCGTGGCATTGCATCATGGAATTTGTTTTCGTGACCAAGACTGCAAGAGAGTTTACAGGAGGGTTGAGCAGTGTCAGTAAAAGCCAGACAGTATCTTTACCAGTTAATCCCCAATAACCCAGAGCTGGAATAAGGGCCTCTTTTTAGCTTTAAATGTAGGAACATCACGTATCTCCTAGGTTTTGTGAGGAACCCTTAGGATAGCGAGAATCTCCTCTCTGCAGCATGTTAGTAAATTTGCTGGACTTCAAGCTTCCTTTGCGGAGCACGCTGTTGCCCCTGGCAAAACTGCAAAATCTCAGGCTTACCTTTCCTTAAAGCTGCTTTTTTCTGCTATTAAGGTGACAAGCTGTGAGCTGTACTGAGGTGAAAAAATGAGTTAAAAACCCAGAGTCATTGCAGAGAACGGGCTCATCTGCTGTCAGAGGCACTTGGGCACCAGCAGAGCTGGTAGAGCTGAACGTAAATAAGGGCAGTCATAAAGCCCAGGGTAGGGATCAGTCTCACTCTTCAGCCTGTCTTTCATCTGCTAGGAGAGTTTAGAAATACATACATACATACATACATATATATACGTATTCCTGAGCCAGCAGTGGCAGCTGGACCAATGTGTTTGAGCTGCGTGTCTGTGCTGGGTTTCCCAGGCCTTTTTCTCCTGTGTTTTTTCTTTGGCTGGGTTATTTTATCTCACCTAGGTGAGAAGAAGATAAAAGAGACTGAAGAAGGATGGACCACCAGCCTGCAACTTCCTTTCTGCAGCTTAGCTATAAATGTAAATTGTGGGTTTGGGTCCAGGGTTCCCCACTTAAAACTGGCAGATGTTGAATACCAAAATTACACATGTGTTGTTGATCAGCGTTTTCCAAACCCACTGTTGTCTGTTAGATGATCAAAAGATCAAAAATAAGTATTTTGCTAAACAAAGGAGGCATAAGGAAAACAGCAGTTTTCCACAATACAGAAGATGCCTCTGGTTTCTCTGGCTCTTTGCAGCTCTTCCTTGGAGATTATGACGATAGGTTTGGGGTTTTGGGTTTTTTGGGTCTCTTTTGTCTTTCCAGTCTATGAAGTTCTGTTTCTTATTATCATTGTTTCTGCTTTCCAGAGACCTAAGATAGCAAGTTGGCTCAGAAATTCTCTTTCTCATTTTAGCCACAGGAAATGTTGCTCCATACATTCAAAGTGCTTTTTCAGGTAGGCTTGTTTGGAATCCAGGTGTTTTGGGTTATGTGCTTTTGTTTGCACTGAGCTGGAAGTGGTTTCTGTGGGTTAGAGGGTGGGACTTGTTTCATTGCTTTGCAGGTTGGGAAAAATAAATTTAATTTTTTATAGGGTCATCCAGTGTCCTTTTGTGCAGTCCTGCAGTGTGAGAGACACAAAGCCTGTTGGTATAAAAGACAGTGGTGTGATTCTGGCTTCCAGCTTTATCGCTAGAATATGTGGAGATAAAAAGCTGGAATTAATGTGCAATTCTTAGGAGTATTTTTAGGGCTTTAAAATAAAAAAAGAACTATATGATTTTTTTTCATGTCATTCTGCACAACCTTCATCAGGGCAGTTGGATGCATTGTGTTTACGTTTACTGGTGCTTCCCTAACTGTTTTTCAAGAATGGATATGATGATGTGGGGGTCTTTAGGGTGTATTTGATGATGTTGAAGTGTTCAGTGAAGTGCTGTGTGTGATATTACACACACCCCGTACGTTGTGCAGAAGGAGTAGAAATTGGGAAGCATTTTATGGGGTTATAAGAATTAACATAAAAGTCTTCATTAATTGCGTGTGAAGAAATCTGCTGGCTTTGGCTGGCAGGGCCCAGGTTGCCGATCCTTTCTCGGAAGAAATTTTCCCTGATTCCCAAACTAAACCTCCCTGGCACAACTTGAGGCCATTCCCCTTGTCCTGTCCCTTGTTCCCTGGGAGCAGAGCCCGGCCCCCACCTGGCTGCACCCTCCTGTCATGGAGTTGTAGAGAGTGAGAAGGTCCCCCCTGAGCTTCCCCTTCTCCAGGCTAAACACCCCAGCTGGGGCTAAGTAAATGTGCATTTGCCATGTGATTATGGAAATGCTTGACTCCTCTCTTCGAAAAAACTGTTTAATTTATCTGGGAAAGTGGTGAAAAAGGTGAAGGTCTAGAAAAGTAAAAATGAGAGAACTGCGAGTTTGTGGTCAGAAGGAAGCAAAAGCAGCTTCACTTGGGTACCTGGGATGGGAGCTCTGACAGCTTTGCGGGGGGAGTAAAGATACTCAGTTCAGTACCCCTTCCTTTCTCTCTGAGCTTTCCTGAGGAGTGGGGGAGCCCAGCCTGGTTTGGGTGCTGTGCCTTGTGGTGGTGAAGCACAGCTGCTGGTAGTTCCATCAGGAAATGGGATAAACCCCATTTGGCACCGCCCATCGGGCACAGCTGGCAGCCGGCACTGGGCAGTTGTTTCCACTCTTGGAGCATCTTGTAAACTGGCTGGAAAAGCTTTTCCTCTTGTATTACACGTCAGGTTAGTAACTGCATCCTGGGCGTGATGTCGTGGAGGGAACGTGCAAAGTTTGGCCGTGGAAGCTCTGCCCTGTCCTCTGTTCAGTCGGATCACCTGCCCTTCAGGGAGGAACATTTTGTGAGCGCTTGCCCTGGGAGTGGCCTCTTAGCACAGCCTGTGGCACTGCACAGTCCCACGAGTTCTGGGCTGCTGCAGATGTTCACTCAGAAATTGATAAATTTTAGTATTATTACAGTTTTCCCCTGTTGTTGACACGCTCCAGCTTTCTCTCCAGAAATTCTAATTACAATGTAGTCGCTTCCTTGAGATTAAAAATGCACCTACAGGCTTTTATCTGTGGGTATTTCTAAAAGCCAAAAGCTTACAGTTGACCTTCAGTGTCTTCAGTCTCACAGCTGTGACAGTTCAGTTGACTGAAAGGTGTTTTGCTGGGATATCAGAGGCCCTGGCTTGTATTGACCAGATGTTGGTGCCCAGGTAAGGACTTGATTCTCTCTTGATTTCTGCCTGCACAAGTAGATAATGATGAAATTATTTGAGGCTTCAAGGGGGAAGACTTTCTGAAGTTATTTAAGAAGTGTAACAATCTTTTGACAAATAAAGGTTGCAGAATAGGGAAAAAAAAAAGGGTTTTTATATAAATAATGACCCCTATTTACATTTATAGTTCCACACACCTTGGCACTACTTTCACCTTGGGTGCTGGATACCACTTTGAAGGTGTCTCAGTTGATCTGTATTGTGTATTATGCACCTTCCAGTGCCTAAAGGGGCTCCAAGAGAGCTGGAGAGGGACTTTGGTGTAGGGTCTGTAGCAACAAGACAACAGGTTTTTTGTTGTGGTGTTAAATCCCAGTTCCCAGTTGAGGAGATGAGAGTGTTGTGCTGGGAGGAAGGAAGAAGTTTGTGTGAACTCCCTGTGCAAAGTGGCTCTAATAAAGTGAGAAAACAGTCCCCATAAATACAGATTTGGCAACTGTTGAACTTTAGGAATGAGGGAGAACATTTGCTACTGAAAATCATCTTTGGATTCAGCAGCAGCTTGGACACAAAGGATGCTAAAGCTCCTGGGCTGGTGGTATGTGCTGTGTTATTTCTTGCATGGACATCGGGTGAGTGCCTGAAAAATCATTTGAGCTTTGAGAAGGAAAAAAAAAACCCAACCAACACAGAAAAGTGAGACGCCAAAAAAAGGCTGCAATTAGAAGTAAATACATTGGTGGGATTTTTTTAGTTATTATTTGCCAGTCATGTTGCATTGCAGAAATCACAGTTAATAATTTCTTTTACAGAGGAAGTCAGTCTAATGACATTGTGTAGCAGCACCTTTTATTGTCTGAGGAAACCTCACCGTAGCTCTGTGTTTCCTTTCCCTAAAGTGGCAGTGCCTGAATATCAGTATTTTCACTCCCAGGTTTTTGGTAAAGTGCAAAGATGTCTTTAAAAGGCGTGGAGAAAACTTTTTATTGTCTTTCTAAAAAGAGAAAGCGAAAAGCTGATGGATTGCAGAGAAGCACAACCCAGAAATGAGTTACCCATCAGTTCAGAAAGGAGCTCAAACCAGTCCTGAGATATGATTAAAGGGTTAAAGCATGGAGACTGCAAGGGAAATGGTGGAAAGTTAAACAGTGGAAGAGCAGCATTCATATAAAGCTATTTGGTTAAAAGGGGTTGTAATCAATACAATTTGGATTTTATTACATCAATATAAGGGATATTGCTGTCTCCCAGCACAGGGGGCTGTGTACTGGCAAGTACTTAATCAGAAAAGGATGCTCACCTGTTAAACTGCACATACTGCAACTAAAAAGGTGAAGTGATCCATGGAGGGAGGAATAGGGATATACAAGAGAAGTGGGATTATATTCCGATTAAATGAATCAGTAAGGCAGTGACTGAAATATTGCCCTTGTTTTTTGGTGTCTCTTCAAATCAGTGCTGAAAAGGGTTTCAAAAGAATTTGAATTTCCTTACATAGAGACATGAGAATTGTAAAAATATTTGCTAGACAGAAAGAAATTTTCCTGTCTGCTATCAATAGAGGGGTAAAAAGTTTCGGTTCCAGACAGGTGAAGCATCAAAAATTGAAACTTGTCAAAGAATTCCTTATCAGTATCTGTGTTAATCTCTCATCTCCTGCAGGAAAAGACATCCTGTCCTTAACAGATGCATGGAGGGATATCCTCTCCTAATGTAAAAATCGGATTAGAGTGGAATAACAGCAACTTCTGACCTGAAGTCGTGTGGATAAATGATCTGAAAGGAAGGAATAAATGACTGAATTAAGGACTTGAAGGATCAGAACATCTTTCCTTTGCCTTTCCCTGTTCCTGCCCAGCAAGTAACTTCCCACAAATTACCTGGGATGATTTTCCTCTGCAGGCACAGCCGGAGATGGGGGGTCACTCCAGGGGCTCCTCTGGGTGTCCCTGGGGATGGGCAGGAGGGAGCTCAGCCTCTCCCTGTGCTCCTGAATTTCCCTTTGCTCCGCAGCCACTGGCTTTTCTCACGCCACCGCAACCTGGGGGAAGCCTGGGATGTTTATACGCAGCCTTATTTATAATAACTCTTGTTTATTTTTGTGCATACAGAAAATAATTTGTGTGTGAGCACACGCATATGAATTTTTGTTGTTATTAGGAGTGTTTTTTAGTGGTTGGGGTGGTCCTCTGTTTGGAGAAATGCCGCAGATCAAAGAAAGGCAATCTGAAGAAAGGAGCCAAGTACAGAAACTCACTAATCCTTCTAAAATTCCGCAGTAGTAGGACTAAGAAACCCACAGTCATTCTATGAAGATCTCATCTGTTATTATTTTGTCAAAAATACACTTTACAAACACTGCCATGTCAATATTCAAAGTAGATGAATTCAAGCACTGAGTGTTTTGGCTCAGTGTGCAGGAGCTGTTATTCTTTTTAATGCTTACAGAATTTCAGACCTTGAAGACCAGTGAAGGGAATGGTTTGTGTTCCTCAGAGAAACATGAGAGAGCTCTTTTTTTCCCCGGGCAGAAAATACTGCTGTGTTAAGTTGGTTTATTGGGGTTGTCGTAGCCCGTTCCCTGTCTTTGCTTCCAAGAGCCACCTCTGGAAAAAGCAGAATTGCAGGTTAAAGCTTGCCAGAGGACAGATTTGCTATCAGGCACTTTGAGGTTATGCTTCAGCATTTATTTTGGATAAATTTCGGGGAAGGAAGCGAGTACAAGATTGATCTTGGCCTTTATAAATAGCACTACAAGCACCTCATATCACTTTCTCCATTGCCATGTCTTGAGTTACTTCGTTGCGCAGCAACACGCACCAAAAATTGCATTTTCACATAAAATAGCAGCTCCTCTATTTATTCATTCCTTATTGCCATGTTACTTAATTGATTTAAACATGCTGGTGTGGATGTTTTTCACTCCCTGCACTGCTTGTGTGGAAAATGACAGTGTTGATTGTACTAATTCCCTGGAGATGTCGAAGGAGGAAGAACACTGTTCTCAAATGATGCATTTTACTTACACCAGTACAGTTCTACTCGATTAATGACCCTTTTTTATACCGAAATATTTCAGACTCGGCGTAGGAGGTGCTTTGTGAAGTGTCACAGAGTTCCAAGGAATACTGAAGCAAATTGAGTTTTCCCATCATCAGGATTTAATAACAAACAAAGTATTAGCTAGGCCACGTTAGTAAAGTTTTGTAAACATGAAAGGTTTTTACACCTCTTCATTTTCCAAAACTTTACAAAAATAACCTTTTTTTCCTCCTTGCTCACCTGTTGGCTCCATACAAAACATGTGCAGCATATTGGCTTTTCTCTATCCCAATTCAAATTACCCCTTTTGAGTAACACTCCTTATGCAGGGATGTGGTGGGGCTGGGGAGCACAAGGAGGGAATAAAGAGATTTTTAGAGTCCTTGGTGCCGACAGCCAAGCATTTTAGCCACTTTTAAAGCCTGGAGGACAAAGTGGGTGCTGTTGATGTGCTGTGGGCTGGTGGGTTTGCCAGGGATGGAGAGGACAAGGTGGGGAGTGGGGTCAAGGAGCTGATGTTTCAGGCTGGGGCACGGCTGGATTCTGCTTTCCCAAATCCATTTTCAGTGTCTGGTGTGCCGTAGCCTTTCCCTCGGTGTGGAGCTCAAACTGGAGATAATTTTACTGCATGCACCAAAATTGACAAAATAATTTTGCTGCACAGCACAGTAAGACATAAAAAGTGCCTTTTCCAAAGTACGATAAACAAAGAAAAGATGTTTGTTTAGGAAAAAATTGGAGGAATAATAGGAGTAGAGAAATTACTCCTGTTGCTTTAAGGTAGCTTTTAAAAATAGGAGTAGTCAGTTAATGCTCTAGCCTTTACCACAGTAAACATATAATTGTGAGCTGATTGTGGTGAATTCCTCAAACAACAGCCCCCATCAGCAGAAGTTTGAAGGAGAGAGCTCGACATCTGGAAGCCAGCAGCAGTCAGGATTTTATTAAGCAGCACTGCCAAATAAAATCCGAGCCCTACTATAAATGATATAAAAATAAAGATTGGCTATGGCTTAACATCTCCGAGATGCCAGCGAGTGCACCCGAGTTTGGAGCTCTGTGTGAGAGCAGCAGAGCTTTCCCAGCAGCTTTGGAGCCCGAGGGAGACGTGGTGGGAATGGATGTGGCTTTCTATGGTGCTTGTAGTGTTCAGGAGCTGAAGCTACAAGTGGAATTAAGAGAGAAACTGCAAAATTGCTCTTAGTGCGCCTGAATTATTTTTATTGGAAAGCTTTTGGCCAAGTACAGTCTGTGTTGTGTATTACAGACCTAAACCAAGGTTTATGGAATATGATCTTCTGTCTGTGAAGGAGGTTATGAGAGGGTGACCTTATCACAGGGAGCAGGAACTTGCCCTCTTCCATGGACTGCAACTTGACACATTTATTTCCAGCGTTCATCCTGTGGATGGAGCCAATTGAATGGGTCGATGGCTGTGACAGCCGTGTCTGGCTGCACTGGGAGCCAAGTGTCAGGGGCAGGGAGGGGATGCAGAGGTGACCCAGATGGGACCCAGCAGCCATCCCAGGAGCCTGGGGCGGGGAGGGTTTGGGGCAGCATCCCCTGAGAATGGGGACTCTGGCACCGCAGAAAAACGAGTGCTTTGCCCTTCTGCACGCTGGTGCCCTCCACCCTTTTTGGGGGATATTGGTGCCCCTCTGTGCTGAGCAGGACATTTCCCATCCAGTGGCAATCGAATGAACTCCTGTGAATTCAGAAAGCAGTGATTAAGAGCTCCTTCTCAGGCTTTGTGCCTAGAAATAGCCCAGAACACCACAGCGCGAAGTTCAAGGAAGTAAAAGAAGTGATATGTTAAATGAAATTCCGATCTTTCGTTTTTTGAACAGGTTTTTGATACAGCTCAGCTTGATACAACCTGCTATTTACCAGCCTGGCCTTTAATATTGGATCTGCTTTCCAATTATGCTTCAATTCATACACCAGTTGCAGAGGGCGTGTGTGGGTGTACGTGCAAGAGAGGGAGATTGATTTTGTTCTTTAAAAATGTGAAGTCTGCACTAACTATGAAAACCCATCAGAATTTCTAGCTCTTAAATGCCATTTCCTTTCTCAGTGTGCTACCAGCACTGTGTTCACGACATCTCTCTGGCAAGTGAAGGAGTACATGCTGGTTTTTCAGAAGTAGAATATTAATACAGATATCAGTGAAAACCAGGCTGCAGATCCTTTCCAGAAGTAAAGAGTTAATGTGAAAGCTCAAATTATGACTTAGAAGCAGATACATAAGATCTTAGCTGTGTTTTTCAGAAGTACATGAGTGAAAATGGAATAAAGAGAGTACATGTTGCTGTGTGTCCGAGTCGCCTCTTGTGTCTGGAACAGCAGATTTGGGTAACCCTATTTGCCACCACTTTACACAGAACATATTCGTATTCCTGGTCGTTTTTCTCATCCACTGTCTTTTTTGTGTGCTGTATTCCCAAGCCTTTGGCAGTGCTTCGGTAGTCACTGTGCCTGAGAAGCCCAAAGGAGTGTTCTCTCTGTCCTTCTGCAGTTCTGACTGTTCATTTCTATTTGCTGTAGGGTTAAAGACCTATCTGATCTCAGGTCAGAAGGTGAAGGAGCCCCACTGCAGCTGTTCTCAAGCGTTGCTTCCTGGCTTGGAGTCCGCAGATGGAGCCAGGGCACCGGGAACATCGTCAGCCGAGAACTCCAGTGACCCGACCAAGGCAATCAAACAGGTGGAAAAACCCAAGGTGAGTTGTCCTCTCAAAGCCCAGCAGCACAGATCTCAAGCCACGGATGGGGAAACCTCACGGGCTTGTTTATGCACTGCTGTACATATTTCCGTATGCATGTGTGTATACATAGAGTGACAAAACAGAGTTTGAGGGAGGAAAAATTTACCAAGTCAAATGCCTCGCTCCCCATTTGGCAAACGATCCCTAAAACAAGGTGAGCACTTTTTAAAGGTGGTTTCAAATATATATTTCTATTTATATTTCAGGACTGAGAGGTCAGTGATGCTTTTTCTATGGTCCGGATTTTATGCGGGGGGGGGGGAGAATATGATGTATGCAGCTACTGTAACTTCTGTGATTTTCTGCTTTTGCTGCTTCTGCTGTTCCTCTGTCGTGAAGGCCACGTACCTGTGAGCCTTTTCATGAGTATTTAGCGGACATCCCTGTAAAGGGTAATTGGATTGTTTTTCTGATGGGAGAAAGTGCTCTGGTGGGCTGTGAGATTGGTTTATCTGCTTGCTCTAGAAACCTGTATCTGGAGCTGAGGGCAATGATTTGTATGGATTCAGCTTGGAGGAATGATGACACTTTGTTATGTTCACACCTCTCACAAGATGTCTTGACAAGGAAATCTGTGAAACAATGTGTATTGCTTCAGAGCTTTGCTGTTACTCTCCATCTTCCATCTCAGAACAGATTTCCCGAACAGCAGATGTCTGTTCTCTCTTTTCATTTGTGCTAAGAATTCCTTATCCTGGGCTGTCTGAGGTGGGCACAAGTGTCAGTCAGAGGTGGTCATCTGCAGGTCACTGTCCTTGCACTTCAGTGTGGTCAGTCCTGACTGGATCTCTTCAGCACAGGTTTGAGACTCAGCTGACAGAGTTGATGTGGGGATAATTTTCATGCTACTTCATTTTTGCTGCTTGTACATTTTTTTCTGGATTAGGACAGTGTGAGTAGGGCACCTTTACCCTGCCTCTGCTCCCGGTTTTAAGATTTGAAGTAAAAACACTGGATTACGGGTGAGATCAGCTGGAAGGCTGACCCAAAGAGATGGCCCAAAGTTAAGTGAGCTCCTTAGAGAGCAGGCCAGGCCTGTTTAACTACAGAAAGGAGCTGTAGCCATCTCTATCCCTCCCCAAAATATGCACTGAGTGTGGTTTGACAGCATCCAAGTTGCTGGTGGTATGTTTCTCTTCCTTCTTCTGTGTAAGAAAGAATATATTTGGCATCCTGCTGGTACCAGCTTTCCAGCTCCCTCTTGCCTTTCGGTGAAGGCACCAGCAAATAAGGCAGGAAAATACCTCTTAGAACTGGGAGGAGCTGTACAGATAAACCTGTGAGTGCTGCCCAGGATGTGGTCGTGCAGAGGTCCAAGTGTGACAGTAACAGAAACTCTTTCATTTCAAGCAGTGCAGGAAGAAGAATGGGCCAAGTAGAGCAGGATTGCTGAGCTGCCTGTCTGGAGCAGAAGGGAGAGAGGAGGGATGAAGCTGAGCAGTGAAGCTGTGGCTGCTGTTCTAAGAGACAGTGAGGATGCCTTGGGAATGTCAGACAGCAGAGGAGGCTGCAGCTGAGGACTGAAACTGCAGAGAAGTGTGGGACTGACCCACCTGCATCTGGGGCTTGATAACATTGTCGTGTACAAACTTGGAGTGGTACTTGTTAAAATGATCCAGGTGCAAAATGAAGTCTGTGGTTAAGGATCAGCTCTGTTACGTGTTTTCTAAAATGTGGGGTGATTTACCTTGCAGAAGGGCAGGTACAGCTGCACCACTCTTCCTGAACAGTCGGGATGTGATGTGGAACGTGCTGCTGCCCCACCATGCTTTGTCCTTGATTTTCTGCTCTGGGACTGTTGCTGGGTGTTAATTGCTATTTAGAATATCCTGAGTGGAAGGGATTCACAAGGATCATCGAAGTCCAGCTCCTGGCCCTTGAAATATTTAATTGCTGAGTGAAAGTCTGTAGAGTGCAAAAGCACCGGTGTGGCTGTGAGTGAGAGAAGGAGAAACTAAAAGAAGCTGCTCAGAAGAGCATCTCAGACAAGTGCCAGCTCAGATTCAGCTGCCTTGGATACCCTCTTGTGCTACAGCTGCTGCAGAGTTTGTGTGTAGAGGTGCCTTGTTTTGCTCATCACCCTCAGCACTGCAGCTCTGGCCAGGGATTTCCTAAGCGGCCTCACAGCTCTGTGAAATCCTGAGCCTGCCTTGCCCCAGTGCTCTGATGCTGCAGTGAGTTCTGGATGAGCCCAATCCCAAGTTTCCCTGTGGTCCCATAAGCGTCCGGCTGGTGGATGCCACACGTGTCCGAGTGGGGACCATGGAGCACCTGTGTGAGCACTGGCTTAAAAACCTGTTGTGTGACTGTAGTGGCAGCACAGGAGTGTGGAGCATCCCTGCCTCTCCCAGCACAGCCGGGCACAGGTATTCCTGACTCCACAGCATGTTCTTGAGGTTACTGTGCACCAGCCTTCTCTCTGCTTGGGAGAATCACAGAATCATGGAATAGTTGGGGTTGGAAAGGACCTTAAAGCCCATCTGGTTCCACCCCCTGTCACGGGCAGGGACGCCTTCCACTATCTCAGATTGCTCCAAGTCCCATCCAGCCTGGCCTCGGACACTTCCACGGATCCAGGGGCAGCCACAGCTTCTCTAGGCACCCTGTGCCAGGGCCTCACCACTCCCATTGTAAAAAATTTCTTCCTTGTATCTAATCTAAATTGCCCCTCTTTTGCTTTAAATATATATGTATATTAAAAAATCCCCCAAGGTATGACTGCAGTTTGATCACAGATCATGCACAATTTTTGAAAAGGAGTGGGTTTCTTTTTTACAGCTTTTGAGTTTTTCGTGAGGTTTTTTTTTAAAGCCTGCAGCTTGCTGGTAGGGTCTGGAGATAATAATTTGCAAAAGAATCATGACTTACATGCCGACTGTTTTAAATACAAAGCTGTAAATGGTGTCAGTGTAGGAGGAGATGACTCCAGCTCTGCAAAAGAGACTTAAGTAGGAGAGGCAAAATTACAGGCAAGTTGAAATATTTTTATTTTAAAGGGAATAAGTGGCTATATTGGATGCAAAGGATGACTTTCACATTTTGGGCTTGAACGGATGTTCTAGAGGACAAAATCTGTAAAGGAAAGTCAGGAGGGAGAGTGCAACAGTGATTGATCCATGAAAGGAATTGTATTTCCTCTTCTGGTGTATCTGTGGTTCATTTAACTGCAAACCTTGTTGCAGCTTGAATGTCAATAAGATGTTACATTAATAAAATGGTGAACACAGAGGGTAAAAACTCTGAGTAAATCTATAATAGCAGGTGTTTTTTGAATGAAAACACTCTACCCTGCCTAAGTGGTTTTGGTATCAGTTTATCTTCCCTATCATCTTTTATGACATGCCTCGCTTGACAGGGAATCATAAGCTGCTGTAAAAATGTTTTAATGATTGCTCGGTATGAAAACAGAAAGTCCTTTGCTTGTCTTGGTGTTTGGTGGAAGTGCATTAATGTTTTATTCATGGCACTGAGGTCACAGCACACAGAGCCTGTGAATGCCTGCAATAGAGAAGGAAGTTAATGATGTTGACTTGAACACATGGGGAAAGTCAGAGGAACTTCTGCCTCTTCTCAAAGGTCAGGCTGCTTTTCCAAGCCCTTTGTCTTCTGGCTTAACCCCAGGAGCTGAGTGTTTGAGGTGGTCTTGCTGATTTATTAGCAGGATCAAACAGGGAGTGGTTTCTTCATTTTTTGTTAGAGGTATTTGGTTTTTGTCACCATTACCTGACTTTTGCCATGGATAAATCTAAATCTAGCTCCTAGAGGGTTAGTTAGTAAGGCTTGTTAGCCCACTGCCAATTTATTTTTTAGGCCATCTAATAGTGCCTTCCACCAGGTGGCCGAGACATTCGTGATAATTAGTCAGAGATTATTTTTAAACGAAACCATTTGAGGACCAACTCCATAGTTTCTTCAGCTGCACTGGTATTTGTCCAGACTGCACAGGTTCAGAACTGGATGTAAATTGCTTATCTGATGCCAGGTTAGGAAACTCAAGAGTAGTTTCAGTGCCCGGCCTGGATTGTGGCCCTGAGGAACAGCAGACAGGATGGTCTGCTGCCTGCTGAGGAGGCTCAAGGTCCTTCATGAAAGCCTTTGAGAGGCATTGGTGAGCAGTTAGATGTCACAGGAAGAGTGAGCTGGGAGAAACATCTGAAAATTAAACATGCTGGGTATTTTCAGGTGTGACATCAAAGGTGGAAATAGAGCATTAGGTGAAAAATTAGTACTGAAAAGACTTAACACGTTGGTCTCTGAAATGGGGAGTGAACCTGAAGGCAGAAGTTGTGGGTTTGGACTAGAGAGGCTTGAACGTGTCCAGAACAAACAGATAAAATTAACATGGGATGTAGAGTTTGGGACAAAAGGCTCAAGTTCTTGCTGGAAAACTTGCTGTGATGTTTAGTAGCAGACTTTGGCAAGCCTGGTCACAGTGAACATCTCCAGAGCAGAGGAGTTGCCAAGAGGGCTCAGACTCAGGGTCCCTCTGAGCAGGATCCTGCCTGAACACTGCCAGCACTGGAGAAGAGAGTGAAGAACTTGGAAGATACAATTCCAGGGTTAATTCCCCTAAAGAAGATCGTGTTTTAACTCGAAGGAATTAGCTTGTTTTAAAAGCTCAAGTGCAACATTTTAGGTTGCTTCCAAAATGCACAACCTGGAACTGGTACAAATCCTGATGGTGTTGCTTTCCTTGTTCCCTGTGACATTTGCTGGGTGTTTGGCTCCAACAATGTATGATAGCCAGAGCTCCCCTCCCCTGTCTTAGGGCTCTGTATGAAAAAGCATTTTCCTTTATTCATTTCAGATTTGTTGCTTTCCATTTCCCTGGACTGTTCATAATGCATCATGGTGTTTCATGCTCTTTCTGGATTTTGCTGCATTTTGTGCTGTCTTCTCTCCTAATGGCATTCATATCCCTTTGCAGGCAGGTTTTACACAGGAAAATTGCACTTCTACTAAAGAGTGTTTATTCCTCTTGGGGAGGTCCTTTGCCTGTGCACAGCGATTACAGTGTATCTGTGATTTTACTCTACTGAAGCTTTCCTGGATTAGATTTAGCTTCAGCAAACAGCAAATCTGTGATTTATTTTTGAAATGGTGCATTCTGTTCCAGTCAAATTTTGCTCCCTGCCTCCCATTCTGTAGCTTTGTTTATCTTTGAACCGTGCTGCAAGTATACAAGTGGACTGAATTACAAATTGCATCATACTACAAGGACACCATTCCTGGCTAAAATTCTTTTGTCTCATTTCAGCCTTGCCCTTCATGTAGTACCACCCTTGCTCCCCACTGCGATGTCAGCATAGATGAAGGAGCTATCCAAAATGGTTGTCAGGATGAGCATAAAAACAGTACGAAGGTAATTGAAGTATTTCTCGCTCCCCTTTTTTCCCTTAATTCTCTGCTTCCCTCAGCTTTCTCATTTTTGCACCACTTTGCCCTTATCCAAGCTCCTGAGCAGCAGAACTGATTTTGATTTTGATTTTTGAATTGTGTTCAAAAATTTAGTTGAGTCCCCCTGCCCCAATTTTCAAAATTTTTAGTGATTTTATGGGCTCCATTTGATCCTGAGAAGGACCTAAAATTTGGGCTTTTTGAACTATGCTGATGCTACCCAAAGAGGGAGGCCCAACGAGCACTACCACACTCTCCATCCTCACTCCAGCGGGCTGTGTCACCTCACCACAAGTTCCGTGTCTTGCCAGCTTCTCCTGCATCACCGCTCTAAGACGAGGTTATTCCTATTCATGGACAAAATTCACAGCTTTAAGTCAGTTTGCATCCTTTCCTGACCTACAGAAACATCCTCTTACATATTCCTCGTGCTGCTGCCACGCTTGTTTCCTTGCCTGTTGCTTCGATATTCTCGCTGAAGCCACCTACTTCCTCTGCCACGCCAGACGCTGCCGGTTTGTTGTCTTGTTCGTGGCCTTCGCAGCCTCTCTGCTCTGCCTGTCGCCTCTCACTCCTCCCTGAATGTTAAGCTAAATGCAGACTGGGGACCAGTGCTCATTACCTGGCTGTTATGTATTCAAATAAATAGAGTGTTTTCCCTCCTTGGAGAGAATCACTTCATAGACAGGCTCTGAGACGGTGATCCTGTTCTTCACGTCTGTCTTACAGCTCTTCTTGCCTGTAAAGCTGATGATAAAGCTGATTGAAAAGCTTGCCAGCACTTTTACCACTGCTGAGCCATTACATTAATCTGTGTTTGTCCCTCTCTGTCTGTACTTGACTTGTTGTCTCATGCTTAAATTGTAAGCTCAGAAGCAGGGCCTGCCTTACTGGGCTGTAGGGGTGTGTTACACAGCAGTTCTGTGCCAGAGTTCCAGGAAACAGCCTAAGAAAAGAATAAAATCGTGATCCCTTGAGCCCTGAGGGAGGTGCCAGCAGGGACTTGTCTCAAACCGGCTTGAGATCTCTAAAACAGAGAACGTGTGGGAGATCTGCCTGGGCTGCCAAGATGGTAGGCAGGAGATGCTTCTTCCCCAGGTGGCCTCTGCCCACATGCAGGGATCTCCAAGAACCGACTGCAAAGGGATTGTCCTTAGGTACCAACTGCCTGGTTTAAGTTGCTTCCTACTGTAGCTGCATCGGCTTCGTGTGTGTGAATCAGCAAGTCATCTGACCTTACTTGGAGGAGATTTGTATACAGAGCTGAGGAAGAGGTCTGTAATGCCACTGGAGGGATTCCAGTGGAGACCAAATCGCACGTCCTTCCTGGGTTTGGTTCGGTTATTGCTCAGCCAAAAGTGGGAGCTGTTTCATGGCCGTCAGTAAGTCTGGGATGCCAGTTTAACTGAAAGCTCAAAGAACAGCCGCATGCACAAAGTTGCTGTGGGATTTGATTCTCAGGACTTCCTTGCAGCCTCAGCTCTCTTGGGAAGAAGAGCCGTAAGCTCCCTCTGTAAGATGTTTCTGATGGTGTTTGGACGGTCGGGACAGATGGAGACGAGAGATCTCTGAAGTCCGGTTTTAGAGCATGAGGTTTATTACGAAGGGCGTGGGTACAGGGGGCCTGCTTAGAGCTGCCAGTCGCAGCTCGGAGCAGGCCAGAAAAGTAAGGGAGTGCAAGAGAGAGAGAGAGCTGAAGAAGAAGGGTGAGAAGGTTGATGAAGAAAGTGTGGAAGCTGCGTAGAAGTCCTTTACAATACAATAAATCATCTTCTGTGTTGAATATTCTAATTTTCATCAACCAACCTAGTACAAGATACAAATCCTATAGCATTTACATACAGCGTATAAGAATCATTGCATTACCATACTGTGTTACATTTTAAACTCTAAAACTACTCTTTGGACCCCTTCTGCCAAGCTAGCAGGGTCTGCTCTGACCCTTGGACCTGCTTTCAAGCAGAGGGTATTGTTCAATCAAGAGGGGATTACCTTCAGTGGCCATACCATTGTTTTCCAGTTGTTCAGTAACCAAGGCCTGGTATCTCAAAGTATGCTTTCATTTCTATCTGGTTCATAGTTTCCATATACTCAGCATCTTTTGCCAGGCAATCATAGTTATAAGTCTTTCCTGTTTCATCTTCCCCAACACCCTCTACCCATCTCTGTTCCATTCCCACACCGCATGCTGCACTCATGTCCCCTGTCCTTAGGGAATGTTAATGATGTTTAATCATACCCTTGGGCTTGCATGGCTCCCGACAGCCTCTGGAGCTTCCTTGTCTGTTGATGAGAGGAAACCCCACACCAAGCCTCCGAGTTCTCAGGGAAACCCTGCAGCCTGTTGCCTTCAGAAGCCCCAGTAATGTTGGAGCTAACAACATTTAATAAATAGGGATTTTCTCCTACACAAACAGTTTCATACTCTAATCCCTGCCTGTTAAGATTAACAGAGTGGAGACAGCACAGAGAAACCTTGAGCTGACTGAAGAGAAGAATTTTCTTAGGGATTTGAGCCTTTGCCAAGGAGCTAAAGAGAAAGTCCGTGCTGACCTTCTTTGAAAGAGAGAAATTTTCACTGCATTTTTCTGATGATCTTGAGGAACAGCAGGGAAAGCAGACAGTGCATAGGAGTCCAAATCTTATTTGAGCTGATCATAGCAAAAATTGTGGGTTCTTGATTACTGCTTTTCAAGCAACAAGTGGCTGGAGTGGTGAGGAAGAGAAGAAAGATTGTTTCCTAGGGGGAAAAAAAAGATGGTAACTATGACTTTCAGTTTTTCTTTAGGCCTCGGGTTGTTCTGGGAAATGCTCTGAGCAAATACAATCTTTAGCATAACTTTAAAAAAAACAACCCACCGAACAATGAGGGCCCTTCACTAACAGCTGGTTGGTCAGTTTTTTTGGCTTGCCTTTGTTAGTCTTCCTCACCTCAAAACCAGAGGGGTTTGCCCTGGCTCTGCAGGATGCTCCGTAGCCCTGTTCCCTCTGGGCAGGCTGGATACCCAGGTGGGGATGGAGGAGGACTTGCTCAGGAGCTGCTCAGTGTTTTCCCTTAGGAAAGAACCTGGTGACCTTTTATGTGAGAAGTTCTTGTGCCTCTGCCTTACAGGAGTGTCCCTCTGTCCCAGCAGCACCTCTCTGTCCCAGGGCTCTTGGAGTGCCCCTGCTGGGATATGTGGCTGCAATCCCCTTCCCCTTCTGGTGATTATGGTCTGCAGCAGAGCATTGGCAGCACACCAAGGAAACCACCCCATTTCCTGTTCCTTCCTCAGCTGCTGTCGCTGTGCTGGGAACACCTGCAAGCTGCCAAAACAACTGTTGTGAGGGCTAGAAGGGACCAGACTGGGAATCCTTCCATCTCCTGGCTCCCAGCACGTGGCTGTCGGGCTCACAGCTCCGTCGGGGCAGCCCGCAGGGTGGGGATCCCACATCCCCCCGGGAGGGAGGAAGGGGAAGCACAACCCACCTCCCTCCTGCTTTTCCTGTAGCTCCAGGGAACCATTCCAACACACCTTGTTATGGCTTTAGCTCTGGAGGTCTTGGCTGTGGCAAGAGCCAAGCCCAAGTGCTTCCTGACTCTTCCCTGTGCAGGGTTCTCCTGCTGCCCCCTTAGTCTTGTATCTTCCCTGGTTGTGTCTGCACCTTTCCCTTTGCCTGTCTGTGCCTCCTTTGCTTCACAGGACAGATCACACAAGGAAATTGAATTGATTTTGCATGGGCAGCCGGAAAGCAGATATTTTTTAACTTTAACTAAGTTGATTTTACAATGTCAGTAACATATTTCAGCACGTGGTTGGGGTGGTGATGATAGTTATGGTATTTATTTATGGTCACTGTGGTGGCATCCAAGAATAGTCTTCTGGAGGAGCTTGTCACTTTTGTACAGGCAGGAATGGAGAAACTTCTGTCATGAGTGGGCTTCAGGATGAGGATAAATGCTACATGATAAGTGATAAGATATGGAGGGGGGGAGATGAGCACTCAAATATGCCAAGTTTGCTCTGTTTGCATTTGAAAATGATCCTGACTAACTGCAGTTCATTTTCATTCTAACCACACTTAGCTGTCTAATTCTTTTGGAATTGCTTCAGTACATATTGGTCTAGGTCAAACAAAATGTAAGAGAAGGAACTTCAGGCTCCACGAAAATAGAATGATTTTTGTTTAAAAGTAATTTGTGTTCTCCAGTGACAGCAGCATTGGTGATACCATGTTCCTAAGCTGTGTTGCAAGCTCTTGTCAGAATTAAAGCTGTCTTAACTAATACAAAGGCAAAAGAAAATAATAAAAAAAGTATTTATTTTTAATTCGTTTGGGAAGTTTAATTTGCAGGAGTTTTTGTTGTAGGAGGAGATGTACAAAAGGGCTGTTCCCACAGGCGGGAGAGAGGGGGAGCCTCTGGGAAAGCAGCAGGCCCATAGTGGTCGGGGGAAGGATCAGCAAGGGCTGGCAGAGTGAGTTGTCTCATGACCCAGGGAGAGTCAGCACAGATAAAATGTGTACTTAAAAAGCTTTTTAGAAGAATCTTAACTGTAAGATGAGTGGATGAAATTTGGGCTTGTGGTGGGTCATCATTGAGTGTGTAAAAATGTGCTTTGCTTTCTTCTCCTTGGAAGGTTGGTCCATGAAAAGGAAAAAGGTGGCACCTAAATAGGCACACGGGAGATGTGGGAGATACATCCCCAGGAAATGTGGGTGGATTCAAGGCACGGGGAGTTTGGTCTTTGCCGTGGTCAGGGCAGAGCTCAGGGTGTTGAGGGAAGAGCTTCTTTCAGTTTTTGCTCCTTGCAATCTCTTCTGTCTGTTCCTAACCACTGACATTGCCTGGGTGTGTGTTGCTCTCTGTTGTTCAGGCTCCAGGAGGACACAGTCCAAAGACTCAGAATGGACTTTTGAGTCCTCCCCAGGAGGAGAAGCTCAGCAACAGCCAAACCTCGCTGTACGAAATGCTGCAGGAGAAAGGGCGCTGGGGCGGAGTGAGCCTGGATCAATCAGCTCTGCTCCCCCTGAGGTTCAAAAACATCAGAGAAAAGACAGATGCTCACTTTGTGGATGTGATTAAAGAAGACAGGTAAGGAAAATGGAGCTGTGCAGTGTAAAGTCCTGTAAAGGTGAGAAAGCAATACTGGGGTCCCATATCTTTAGTATTTGTGTGCTTTCTGTCTGATTTCAGTAATTGTCGTCAACATATAACATGTTACAAGTTTTCTGATTTTCCTCTTTAGTCTGCTTAAACTACAGTAGAAACTTGATGCCAGAAACTTCCTGTTTAAAATACGTAAAACCAGTTTTTTCACTGCTTCCATGGTGAAAGGCCTCCTGCAGTCGAGTCTTCGAAAGGGAAATTGCTCTTTAAATCACTTGTCATGAAGTTGAACTCCATTTTTACAATTAAAAGTCCTCTTAATGCATGTAGTGTGTACCTTCCTCTGCAATTTAAGGTGTAACATAAAATCTGAACCACAAAACTCACATTTTTTGTAGTAAAAGAAAATTGTCTGATAGCATGTGACTAATCATGAAATCATACTGGGCTTGGGAGCAGAATCAATAGGACTGAATTCTCATGGACTTACTACCTACTTAGATACTGTAAAATGCGTTTCTCTCTCTGTTTGAAACAAAAAAGCTCATTTTGGGCAGAGGAAATATTCTTCAAAATTGAGTAGTGTGGCATTTTTATCAGCACACAACCGTATCTCCGTTATGGCAGTGACTTGACTGGAGCAGCTAAACAGATAGCTTGAGTTTGTTATAATTTATGGCTATTTTTATTTTTGTTTCACTGCTTCCACTCAGATTGAGGGTATTTTATCTAAATATCCTTGAAACTGTTTGCTCCTATGGACTCAGCTGTTTGGAACAGGGACACCATCACCTTTATGGAAACATGGCTTAGGCAGGAAGAGGTGAGAGGGAGGGACAGGGGTCCCTCTCCAGTCTCTTACCTAGATTTTCTCAGTTTACCTTTCTCCTCTTGCCAACTTAAGCTGAAATTTAGGGTTCTTTATTGTTTTTCTCAGTGTGTGGTCTGTCGTAAGTGGCTGAGAATTGAGGTTTAGCTGATATTTCCAAATATTAGAAAATAGAGGGATTGGGAATGTCCGAGTGTTGGCAGAAGTCAGCCAGAACAAGTAGGGATTTTGTTTAAAATGGAGCCAGCACTCTGCAAACTGGAAGTTATAGAAGTAGCTTAATTTATGCAGTTGGTCTGCTGAAGATACCTCGCTCAAGTGCTTGTGTTCCTGGTGCTTTCCTCCTCCACTCCCAAAATGGGTAATTTTTTCTGTTTTGGAAGAAGGAGTGCCATGATTTGAGATCAGTCAAAGCCTGCCTTTTTTTCGGTCTCAATTAAATATCATCATTACCATATTAAGTGGGCCATTTCTTGTTGCCAGGGAAACTTCTCTGCTGAGTTCAGTTCATGTAAACATAACTTTCCAAAAATAATCTTCTGATTAATTAGATCTATGCGAAATGCTTTAAGCCTACCGGTTTACACTGATTTTTTCAACATTTCTCAATGAGAAATGATCTGGAATAAGCCATTTTAAAAATGTTCTTGGTCCTCTTCTGTAAAACATAATCGTTGGTCTTGATGAATCCAGTATCTATGAGGATCTTTGAATGGGGAATTTGAGGTGTCTCAGGGAGGGGACCAAACTTCCTCGTGGTCATTTTACAGGAATCCCCATTTTCGCTGAGTTTTGCTGTGTTGGTTTGATGCTGTTGCAAAGCCAAGTGATCTTCCCTGAGCACTGAGCAAGTGATTTCCACTGCAGGGCACTTGGATATAAATTGCTGTTAACAGAAAATACTTAACCCAGATATGTGATAAAGTGCATAAATTAATCCCACAGGCTTCCTGAAGAGCTGGGAAGGGTTAAACATATCCTGGGGGGATTCAGGAGCCTGTACACTGCATTAGGAAGCTGCCTGGGGCTAGCTGGGAGGAAATGCTGGACACTGGGGATGTTGAGCTCAGCTGTGTGGCTGAGAGTTTTTTGCATGCCAAGATTTCACCTTGGAGCTGATACCTCGGCACAATTCCAATGTTCTTTAAAAATAATATTAATAAAGACAGTATTAGTGTGGCATGTTTGTATTAGTACATTATAAAAGAATCCTTTTATGAAAGTTACCAGTTCTTACAACTTGATTCTCTGTTTGACAAACAGTGAATAATTTCAGCTTCAAGTCTGGCTTTACATCTGTAAAAATCCTGTGCTTTGTTCATTGTAACCTGCACGTTATTGTGCTCTTTAAAAGAAAACTGTAGTGTAAGAGTATAGAATGTTCGAACTTGATTTCACTGGGGATATCCTCAATGGGTTCTTGGTTTGGGGATTTTTGTTTCCAACAAAAATTAGGTATTCCTTAGGTTATAAACATTCTGAAGCACAAGAAGCTAGTATTCATGTGCTGCTCAGGGCAGTACTCACAATTATCTCTTCCGACTTCCAGAGCAGAATCTCAGGGATGTATGAAGCTCCCCCAGAACTGGGTTCTGTGCAGCCCTTCATCCCCTCCTTGGGGCAGTTTCTTGTTTAAATACTTTTTTATTATTTTTAAATTTGTTTGTTTCTTTCATTTCCCACTTCCCAGTCTTACTTGATCCGGGGAACACCTTGTGCTGGGAGGCAGAGGCCTCCTGGGAAGCAGATTATGTACTTGACTGCTTCATCAAGTGGGCTCTTCCTTTTGGAGACAGAATGAGTTGACAGGGAGCTGAGAAGGCCCCGGGAACGCTGCCTTCACCCTGGTTCCATCGTGTTCCACCTTCTGTTTCGTGCTGCACTGTGGAGCTGGACTGTTCCTCCTACATCCTTAGGCAGCACAACATCACCATCACCACCTCCACTGAGCTTCCCTGCAGGAAGAAAGGGGATTCAACCATACTTGAAAAAAAAAACCCAAAAGCTTTCAAAATTTTTATTCTAAGATGCTCTTAGAAATGTCTAAGAAAGGTGAGGAATGAAGACAGGGAAGAATGAAAGAGAGAGGGGTGACTCAGGTGAATGTATCCTGTCATTCCTTCAGAGTATCCTGATATTTTTAATGTATTGGCCAAGGCCAGAATGTTTAAAGATTACCAAGTACCTGCCATATTCGTGCTTAGACTCTTTTGTCTTCTCTAGCATCACTCTAGGGATGTGTGTTTGGTTGGTCTTGCCTCTCAATTTAAAAAAAAAATGCTTTCCACATGCCATCTTGTGCTGGGGAGCTTGTACTTCCAAGAAAACCTCTTAGCCAAGGGTTCCATAAAAATAAACAGAAAATAACTCTTGAAACCAAACCCCCTTAAAAAAGGAATTCAGGCACAGACAA
Organism: Rhagologus leucostigma; assembly: GCA_013397725.1. Lineage (NCBI taxonomy): Eukaryota > Metazoa > Chordata > Aves > Passeriformes > Rhagologus > Rhagologus leucostigma. The sequence continues at coordinate 104,334 of VZTD01004417.1, forward strand.
GCTCTGGAGGATCTTTCTTTCAGATTCTTCATCTGCTTGGAATTTGACCTCATGTTCATCTCTGGTTTTTGCTCAGAGTCACCAGCTTGGAAATTGCCCACTCTGACTGTGGCTCTGCAGTTCTCAGGGTGGGAGTAGCACTGGGAAAGCAGCCGCCCCGTTTTAGATTCGGAGGGATTTTAGAAACTATTCCCTGTAAATAACACATGGAATCAGTTGCTTGAAAATGAGGGAAGGTTCACAGGCAGGGGTGTGTTTGGAAGCTGCACAGAGCAGGGGGGGACAGGCTGGCCCAGCCACAAGTGCCACAGGCAGGTGTGACCTTGCTCTGCAACCCTGGGCACGAAGCACTCGGTGCTCTTGAGTCCCTTCAGCTCCCTGGCACCTGCTCAGGGGAGAAAAGGTTTGCAGATCAAGGGCCATAGCTGTCATCATATGAAGGAAACTTCATTCATAAACCTTGTACAGCTAATGGACAACTCAAAAAGCTTTTTATTTTTCTTCCAGACGATGGGAAATAAAACCAGCTTTTTAATGATTGAAGCCTCTTTTATGTTGTTGGGGGGTTTTTTCACCTTCTGTGGAAAAGACGAAGGTGAAGGAGGGCATGAACACCCTCTGGTAGATGCTGCCCCTGGGTTCCTTAGCCCTGGTGAGCTGGTGTCATTAGCTGTCACCGCCTTTGTTGATGGTGCTGGTCATTCCAAATCTCCCATTTCAGAAGTAAATCTCAGCTCTCCATCTCCTCTCTGCAGCCCGGATCATTAAGGGAATGTTCCCAGTTGAGTTACTGAGTTATTTTGGTGTGTGAAATAACGAGAAACTGCTGTTTTCTAAGATGGGCAATGGTTTTTTTTCCCCCCATAACAATTTGTCACCTTTGCCATCCTTGGCTTGCTTTGAGCCATAGAATTCCACCCAAGACACAAATGTCCCACAGCCACGTGTCTCCAGGGGTTGTGTGTCTGTAGCAGCAATTAACCTTTACTGTTTGCTGGCTTATGTTACAATTATCTGTACTCATCAGTTAGAGCTGTTAAATTTCTGGAAGGACTTGTTAGACTCTTCCTGGAAGTATGAAAGTTTGCTTTTTTTGTGGAATATTTCCTTTGACTGAGCAAGTGATGTGGGTAAGAGGATACTTTAGTGATCAAGAGAGCAGAAAAACCACAGAAACTTCGAAGCCAAGTGCCAGCACCCCTAGAAACAGCAGCCACAGACTGGGGGGCCTGAAGGAGGTACAGCTGAACAAACTGATGTTGATTTTGTCTTCTCTCTTCAGCCTCATGAAAGATTACTTCTTTAAACCGCCTATTAACAAGCTGAGCCTCAACTTCTTGGATCAGGATTTGGAGATGGCCTACAGGACGAGCTACCAGGAAGAGGTGTGTTTCTACTGGCATTGGTTTCTGGCTGTAATCTGCCTAAGCCACTGTCTGTCGTTGGGTTTTTTAACACATTTTGTTGCAGTTGTTTCAGGACAAGGGTCATGAAATGTCAGATGTGATTTACTACTTGGTATTGCTGCCTCTGAAAACAGGCTCCTTTCAGTTTATTACAGAACTATGGAATGGTTTGGGTTGGAAAGGACCTTAAAGCCCATCTCATTCCACCCCCTGCCATGGGCAGGGACACCTTCCACTATCCCAGCTTGCTCCAAGCCCCGTCCAGCCTGGCCTTGGACACTGCCAGGGATCCAGGGGCAGCCACAGCTTCTCTGGGCACCCTGTGCCAGGGCCTCCCCACCCTCCCAGGGAACAATTCCTTCCCAATATCCCATCCATCCCTGCCCTCTGGCAGTGGGAAGCCATTCCCTGTGTCCTGTCCCTCCATCCCTTGTCCCCAGTCCCTCTCCAGCTCTCTTGGAGCCCCTTTAGGCCCTGGAAGGGGCTCTGAGGTGTCCCTGGAGCCTTCTCTTGTCCAGGTGAACACCCCCAGCATTCCAAGCCTGACATCAGAGCAGAGGGGCTCCAGCCCTTGGAGCATCTTTTGCCATGCCCTGAGTCTCATCCAGTGTTTGGGCTGGAAATCTGAGGTATGCTAATTCTCACCTGCCTTTTCTCCATGTTCAGGTTAATGTTTTAAGTCTTTAGGGTGGCCATAGAACCATGCTGAGATGGTAAGGACCATCACTTACCAAAGTAAAGGGTCAACTGCTGCTTGTCTTCTCATCAAATATTCTGACTTTGAGGACAGAAACTTGGAATTTGATTCTTCTTTAGTCACGGTCTCATGGTTATCCCTATGGAATCCAAACCTGTGCTGAACTCAAATGTCCTAATTCCATAAGTGTGCTGCATTCAGATACAGGCAGCTCAAAACACTGTGGAATTGTGAGGAGCAGTAAGTTGTAAGGAACTCGGTGTTTTTTTCAGGATTCTGCACTGAGTCTAAAATCTCCTTAATTCCCTGGGGGCCTAATAATGTCACAGGCTTTCCACAGCACTGGATTTCCCTGCCTGGCTGATAGGAACTAGCAAGATAGTTTAAATTTACCTAGAGTGACATTAGGTGTCAGTTAGAACTGAGGCTGCATTTCCACCAGTAGCTGAGAAATTGCTGCCAAGAAAAGGCGACTGCTCTGCCCTCCTTGTTCCTCCTCCTCCCTGCTCCTTCTAATGGCTCTGGTGCTTCTCAGCCTTCCCTGCTGTGAGCAGTTCATTTACTGGCCTAGCATGAAATATTCATGGTTTGTTTTTCTGTTTGGGGCTCTTTCTCTTTCCATCCCGGGCTGTTTTGTGCTGTGTTGAACCAGCAGCAGCTCTGGAGAGGTTGGCAAGTGCCAGAGCCAGCACGAGATAAGCGTCCGGCAGCAGGAAGGGGAATGGGCCCTTCCCTTCCAGCAGCACTGAGCTGTTGATTTGGGTGATCCATCTGCAGAATTACATCAGGATTAATTAAGTGTGGGTTTCTTTTCTTCTCACTATGTCCTGCATCTGAGGGCAGCGGGATTTCTCCTTCTGCTGCTTGTTGCTTTCGGTTCTGGGCAGTGTTGTCACATTCTCCTTAGCAATAACCCCTATTTGCTTGTTTTCCAATGTTTCCAGGTGAGACCTAACTCAATTTATTTTATTTTACGAAAGGAAAGCCCAGTTGTGTTGCAGTTCAGTCTCCTCACTTTGGTCAGGAGCTCCATGCTCATCCTGCAGCACTATAGTTTATTGGTATCTCTCTGCATAAAGTTCCTGGAGCAACAACAAGGAGAAACTTCCTGTGGGATACAGCCTGCAAAATTTGCAAACTGTACAGAAAATAGTAAATCAAGCAGTTTCCAGTGGAAGGATTGCAAAGAGAAGCAAAGCAGAGATAGTAAAGCATACACAGATGGACCTATTAATGTGGCTATGTAGGAAATTCCTAGAAAGAGCAGCAGTGTGGCCTGTGCGTTTTGTTAGTGGCAAGCTAATAATATGAAAATTATTACATAAACCTCCCTGAAAGTGGGAATTTTCACTCTCTGGTAGTAACTCTGCAGCACTGGGGCAAAAACCTGTTAAAGCTTTAATGTTAGCAGAGTTCTGGTTCAAAACAACAACGAAATCTTCTTATGGAGAGTGAAAGGTTTGTCAACCCTCCTGGTTCTCTAGTGGCCTGACAGTCAGTACTGCTGAAAGTGACTTCCAGCAGCCCTGAATTCACCTCAGTGCCAGCTGCATGCTCAGGTTGTGATCCCTCTCTGGAATCAGCTCTGCTTCCCAAGAGCCTTAATCTGTTCTCATTTGGAAATGAAGGCACTACTTAGCACTGTTAGAGCATCTTTAACTCTGTCACTTGGGGATACAGTGCTGCTTCCTTTAATTCAATTGATGGCACTTCATGTGTGGATGAACAGGATTCTGCTACCCCTTCAGGTTAAAAGGTAATTTTGGCACTGAAGTGATGCTGGCTGGATTTATTAGATTGCACAGAGGTACAAATGAGGAACAAGTTCGTTTCTCAATATTCCTGAGTGCAGGAAGTGTTCTGAGGAGCAGAAGAAACTACTTCCAAATTAAACCAGAGTGCTCCAACTGGGGGCCTTCATGGTGACATTGATAACATAATTTCTGTTTTTCTTTGGAATTTGCTTGCTATGGTCTCTTGAGCAGATACAAACACTCCTAGGACTGGGCTCACCTTCAGAAGCCAGGATGTGGAGCTCGTGATCTGGTTTTCAGCAGGACTGGCCACGGTAGCACAAAGCACAGCTGCACAAGTATTGGGCCGGGCCAGGATGGGATGGGAATGTGTGGTGAGGGGTTATGGAAGAGCAGAACTTGGTGTCCTGGGCTCTGATCGATTTGGATTACACAGCTTTTAATCTGGTCTGAAAGGGAGATGTGAATTCTGCCACAGGAGCTGTGTCTGTGGAGTGGTGTTAGGAGGGTTTTCTTAACCATCAGTGCTAAAAAGGTTATAGTAAAATCTATTATTATTTTAAATTAAAATCATTGAAGAAAATATCCCATAATTTGTCTACTACTTATTATGTTTATGTTTCTTTGCACAGAATAGTCAATTTTCATGTTGTTTTATTTCTGCATCATAACAGTGTGTAAAAATCACCCCAGGCCTGGGGGCTGTGCCATCAATATTTCTTTTCAACACAGTCTTCTCAGGGAGCTGTGACAGCCATCAAACCACCTCTTCTGCTTCTTGTTTCCAGCCAGTCCTTATGCTGGACTAATGAAATGGCCAAAACTTCTTCATTCCTTTGTTTGTTAGGAGCTGCTGTTCATCATGCAGTTGAACTTGGCAAAATAGCATTTGTTCCTTTTCATCCCTTCCCTCAATCCCTGTGTTCCTCACAGGTTATAAGGAATGCTCCAGTGAAGACGTTTGCCAGTGCTACCTTCAGCTCGCTCCTGGACGTGTTCCTGTCCACCACAGTCTTCCTCATCCTCTCCATCACGTGTTTCCTGAAACACGGAATGGTCGCGTCCCCTCCGCCGCCTGCGGCCGTCGTGGTGTTCGTCATCGCCATCCTGCTGGAAGTGCTGTCCCTTGTCGTCTCAATCAGGTAAAGAAAGTGCAACAAAGTCTGGAAATAGCAGGGAGAGCTGCAGTGGTGCCTGGCTCAGGAACATTTTGTTTGACAGCATCCCGGGGACTCGCTTGGACGGGCTGTAACACTTGAAGAACAGGGTTAGTGCAGCCAAGGCTCGCGGCACATCTTGTGCAGGGGGAACTCTGGCTACAGGAATTGCAGCAGAAGTGTGGCTGATAGAGATCACTTAGGGAAGTGGAATCTGCACTCCATCCCTGCCCCTCCTACTGTTCCTTGGGATGCCACGTGCCACTGTTACGTCTTCTCTCCTCAGGACTGTCAGAATTCAAACAGAAAATTTTTATCTGTCCCAAAAACAAACCCACCCAAAAAACCGCTCCTTTAAATTCCAAGATAAAAGTACACAGTTCTGGGGTTAAAACTGATATCCTGTATCAGAGATGCAAAGAGCAGTGCTGCCATCAAAGAAAGAACGAAGAGAAATTGCTAAGGGCTCATCGTGTCTGTCCAGAAGTACTTTTTTTAAAGTTTCCTGGGTTAACATTGAGATAGTTCATGTTTTCTGTGTCTGACACATAACGGGAATCCAGTGTTTCCCCAGAGTGGGAACAGGCACTGCTGCTGAAGGGAAGGGGCACTGGTTTGTTTCTGCAGAAGGGATGGCACTTGGCAGGGCCGTGCTCAGAGGTGCCAGTCCCACACCTGAACCCTTGTCCTGCCCCTCAGCCTCTCCTGTGCCCTCAGTGGGCTTGGCTGCAGGTCCCTGGTTTTTAACAGCAACTCCTCATTCCCCATGTGTACCCAGTCACCCCAGTGCTGGGGTGTTCTGGGCTTCGAGGACACTGCTGTGGTGACTCCTCCGTGAGCAGCTCCCGTGTGGTTCCCCGGGCTTACTCGCACGCTCAGGGGGAGCAAAGAGCACTTTGTTCAGTGCAGCTCGTGCTCTCCTGGGTGTGCTGTGTGATCTACGGATACCCCGTGTAACCTGTCATTAACCCAGGTGATGGACCTGTTAATGAGCTGTTTGTTTGTTTGTTTTTGTGGGAGCGAGTTCCCTCTGCCCTCCTCAGCCCCGTGCTCCCTGCGCTTCCCTGACTCAGGATAAGGGTGGTGTGTGCAAATGGGCGTCCTCTCCTGGAGTTCTGCAGATCTGTCAGGAATGTGTCAGTCAAAATGCTTTTGTAATTATGAGCTGGAAGCAATTCTTCTGCTGTTTCAGAAGAAACAAGAGATTGCAGTTTGCACTCTTATTTTGACTTTGCAGGGTCGAGGTAAAAAATACCGAATTAATGCTTTAGTCGCTGAAGGAAGTTTGTACCTCACTGGGCATATAAATGTGTGCAAGTGTATTTACATCAAAGCTGGCACGGAGAGTAGAGAGAATTCATCTATGAAATGCTTTTAAAGATAGCATTTCTTAGCAGGGATGTTTGGTTGTTGCAATTTGAGTAGTTTTTAGGAAATGTAGAAATTCAGAAAGAGTTAAGAGCTGTACTTGGAGAGGATTGAACTGGTAGAGATTTCATTGTAAACTGGGTTAGCTGTTGCTCTGTCCTCTCTCTTGCATCAGAAATGCATTTTCCCCTTTGGAGAAGTTTCTGCACTCTGGTTTGGGTGGGGCAGAAGTTTTTCAGGCAGTTTAATGTGCCCATGCAGCTCTTTCAGGTGGTCTGAGTTTGGTGGCCATGAACTTGTTCAGCTGGGAACAGCTCAACCACCACTTTCCAGAAGTGCTGCTTTCTGCTGTCCAGGTGTATTTGGAGAAAATTTGTGTTCACTCACTTTACAGGTGAATTCTTACTTCATTTTAGTATTTTTCAATTCGTTGTTTTCCCTGTAGGACATTGCTTTTGCCTTATTTTGTACATTTATAAAAATTATTGCTATAATCTTAGAAATATTTATAGGTAGAGACATAAGGTTTTATTGCAGCCCTGCTCTAAAATTGGTGGTTTATGGCTTCCTTAAGGAGAAGCAAAATTGGTTTTTTCAGTCTATATAGTCAAGAGTTGGCAAAGTGGTTTTGTCTGTGAGTGGCTGTGCAGGGGTTTGGCTTCACTGCAGCTCGGTGCTGTCAACCTGACCAGTTATCTCAAGACCCCTCAGATTCTCCTGGTTACCTTGGGAACCAGGAATGGCTGGATGGGTGTAAGTGACCACTGCCTTTCCTTGCCCTCTCTTTCAAACCAGCAGGGATGGTTTGAATTTATATTGTGTATTTGCTTTTTAGTAAATACCTAAAATACACTTCTGGGCCACCCCAGGCTCCACAACCTGGGGCACACACTCTGTACAGTTCCTCTGGGCAGGGAGGTGAAAATCATCTTTTTCCTCTTCAAATCCTCTTCCGAGTGAGGACTGCTCCCTCTGACCACTCGTTATGCACAGAAACAGTGCAGAACTTCCTGTGCAGAAATGTCATCCCAAATGACAATCACAGAATACCACCGAGATATCTTCGGGGAGGAGACTGGACTACAATGCTGGGCACAATCCCAGAATTTCAGGAAAAGAGATTATTTTAAGACCAGAAAATTCTTGCCTAAGTTTCACATTGTACTTTCATTATCATGATGCTAAACACCCTGTCTTTAAAGCAGCCTAAATTGTAATTAAATCCAGGACTCAGCCTAGCAAGGGCTCCCTTGGCTCTCGTGGCTCAGCCCTCGGTCCAGCTGTGGGAGGGAAGAGGAGAGCACAGCACTGTCACAGCCTGGGCAGTGAGAAACGACTTCAAACTTGAGTTCTGCAACAGCAAAAGTCCTCATGGAGCAAAGCTTACGAGGGAGAGGGATGTTTTGATTCCTCTGAAGTGTCTAATAATAAATTATTGGAGTACCTATAGATGAGGATCACACTGTTAGCACAAGAGCCACTTGAAAATTAATTGTATAAAGCTGCACGCAAAAATTGGTGCTTCATTTGTGAGCACGTGGAAGATGTCATCTCCTCAGTAAATGTTCTCTGAAGAATGTCCTTCTGCCCACTTGAAATGTAGCTACTTTGCCGAGCTCAGCTGAAGTGTAAGAGATCCTAAAGTTGTGGTATTTTTTAAAAAATCGTTGTCGTTGAATGTGCAACAGTGTGTAAGATTTGGCTTGGGAGTCTGAGGAGTGGGTCTGCAGGAATACAGGTTAGAGACACCTGCCCAATATTTAGTGTAAATACAGGAGTTTTGTTCACTAGATAATTATGACATCTTTTCCTCGAGTAAAACTGCTTATAAATAAGTTTATTCACAAAAAATGTGTTGCTTTTGATAGTGTGCTTCAGGGAAGGCTTGTGGGTGAAGAGTTGAGGGCAGAAGACTGGGTGTTTAGCCCTGTTCAAGAGAGTGAGAGGTGGGAGCACTTTCAGTTGATTCATGAATTTAAAAGGACCTTTCTAGACAGCAAAAAAAAATGATCTCCTGGATGAAGAAAGCAAGTGCAGTCCAGCAGTAGAAGGGAAATTGTGCTGCTGTCTGACCAAAGAACTGCCCTTTTCCAGGAGCTTCGCCTTCCCAGCCTTGCTGAGATGCCGCTCACTGTCTGTCCTCAGCCAAGACCCTGTGGCCAACTCTTGGATCTTCCTAAATTCCTCATGACCAAGAGCAGAAATTGTTTTCTGCCCCTCGAGCTTAATGAACCAGATCTGTTAACACGACTGATATAGAATATTGATGCTGGGGAAAACAATGTAGTCTGTTTGCCTTTATTTATTTCTAACATCTGGTATTTAATATCCCACCAAATTGCTCCTATGCCAAAAGCTTTTGATATGAACTCTGGGAATTGATTTTAAACTGCCAGTAAATACAGAAATGATGGTAACAGTCTGCATTAGCCATTAATCATTTATGTCAAAGTTACTAATTTGAACTCCAGCTTGTGTAAACAACTCAGATGCTTTAGCATTTAAGCCGTGTTGAGCTGCCCACTGACACTGCATTATTTACTGATGCTGCCCTGTAGCCATTAAATCCGTCTGCAGCTCTCACTGCTGTCTGGATTTAATGCACTCCTGACTTCGTGCGCTGGGAGCGTTGGGCTGGATTCACTGTTAAGGAGGAGAATTCCATCGTTTAATTCTGAAGCGCAGAGCTCCGCAATAAATCCCATCCCAAAAAAATCAATGCAAGAAGGTAAAGATTATCAGGAGAAATGTGGCACTGCCCTGGAATTTGCACCTGCGTTTTTGAAACACACAGCTGCCTAAATAAAGCAGTGTCCTCATCACGGGATTAACCTGTCGGGTTCGCCCGTGGATTTGTTGCTATAGTTCCCACAGGAATTTGTCCTGGCATGGAGGCTTGGCAAAAAGGAAAATGCAAAACGTGGAGCCCCTGGTGAGTGGGTTGGGGTGAGAGACATGAGCTGCGCTGGGCGTGTGCCACGGAGCTGGGGTCTGTGCCAGCCGGGATGGGAGCCACGGAGAGCCGGGAGAGCGTGGGCACAGGTGGCACCAGGCTGCCTTCGCAGGGACCGGGGTGTTCAGGCAGCCCTTGGCCTGGCATCCCTTCCCCTTTCCTTGCTCACAGCTCAGCCATGGAGATGCCAATCCCAATCCTTTGGCTGTTGGAAATTGGGGCTTTGTTTTCAGAGATGGAAAGTTGGGTGCTGATTTCAGACGTACTCAGTGCTGGACAACGGGGCTGCCACTGAGCATGGGTACGTAACCCTTCTAAATCCCCGGTTCTTACGCCAGAGAGCTTTTTTTAAATCTTTTATATCCAGCTTTTATATTTCAGTGCTTTGCTGGAAATTCTGTTTTCCAATGGAATACAGTTAGAATTTTTGGTGTGAATGGAAGTCCATTAAACTGGGAACTGGCAAATCTGTGAGCACCCTCTCGTGGACTCCCGGTGAATTACAGTGTATTCCATCCTCCGAAATTTCTCTTTTTCCATGCATTTAAGTATAATTTACAGATTTTAACTCATGCAATTACAGTTCTTGATGCTTCACAAAATACTTGCGGTTGCAAGTCACAGAATTCCTGACCAGAGAATTAAAATCTCATTCACAAACGATTTCTATTTAAAGGTGTGGAATGAGTGTCAAACTGGCATAAAGAAATTTAAATTCAGCTTGGTTTTTGTCAGGCTTTTATCCAGCATAAAACCTTGTGTTTCAGACAACAGGGTTAAAATGAGTGGACATCTTTTCTCTTTTTAGAGATGTAGGTGATACAGGTAATTTATGTGACTTTGGAGACTGGGAATTTCATATTTAGTATGTGTTTTTTGGGATTTTTTTGGCTGTGAGCATCTCTGTCCAAAAAAAATGTGTCATTCTGTACTGTTTGGGCTCTGTAGTCCAGAATTACCTGCCCAGCCTGATTCTGATAATTCCACGCATCCCATTAATGGCTCTGGATACAGCTAACTGTGCTACACCACCTTTTTATGTCTTCTTAAAAATAATTAGGCACTTGAACAGCAGTTGCAATTCTTTTCAAGTGACTAATGGTGAGCTTTGAGAAGGAAGTTATCCCAAGGATTTATTTCTGTGGATAAATACTAGTTTTCTATGCAGTGCCCTTGAGCATTAAGCATCCTTTTACCTTCCCTTATTCATTTTAGCAATTAGAGCTGCTCTCATTTGAGAAGCATCTCCAGTAAGCTGCTCTCCAGAGCTCTTCCAGTTGGCTCCTTCAGCTCTTCACAGGTTGGGGCCGTGGTTTTCTCGGCAGCTCGAGGCGAGAGCCGTTCCCTCGCGCGTTGCTGGTGGGATCCAGCTGGGCGCGCGATGCTCGGGAGGAGCGGGGCGGGTGCCAGCTGGCCTCCCAGGGGCTCAGCTCCTCCAGCTCGGCTCCTGCCAGGCTGCCAGCTCGCAGCCCACGCTCCCCTTCCCCTTCGCTAATGACAGGGAACGGAGCCTGCCTGCAGACGGGCTGGTTGCAACTGGGAGAACTGGTTTGGGTTGCAGTGTGTGCTGGAGCTGCCCTGCTCCTCAAACGTTCCTGGTGTTATTTTCAGTAACTTTAACTTGTAAAAGCTTTCCCTCTCCCTGCCTGCTTTATTTATGAATGGAGAGGAGTCTTCCCTGCCCTTAACCTTCCAAGGAAATGGAAGTTTGGCTTTCAATTTGCTTCCTCAAAGCCACCATCCCGAGGCTCTCCCTCCCTTTGCTGACCCTCCTCACCAGAGCCAACACTCGGTCATCTGTCAGCCAGGCTGGATTATTCCCTGGAATCACCAGCAGGTGCTGTGGCACCTTGGTTGCTCACAGAGCCTAAGTGATGGATTTGAAGCTGTATTATTACAGGTAAATGAGGGGTACAAGATGTGCTGCCATTAACGCCTGGATCCCTGATTTCCTGTGTTCCAGGATGGCGTTCTTCCTGGAGGAGGTGATGACTTGCACCAAGCGTCTCCTGGAGGTGATATCTGGCTGGCTGCCTCGACACTTTTTCGGTGCAATCCTGGTTTCTCTCCCAGCTCTTGCAGTTTTTTCACACTTCACCTCTGATTTTGAAACAAATATACATGTAAGTTGTCGAACTCCGTTCCGTAGTGTGATGGTTTGGAGCTAACAAAGCTTGTTGCTTGCCCGCCTTCCTCCACCTCCCTCCTGCTTTGCATCTGTTTGATACAGATCCCTTGGAGGGATGGGGCTTTGTGGATGATGGAATTCCTAGTTTGTTATGTAAACACAGTCATGGTGAAAACTCTCAGACAAAAGAGGAGAGGATACCTAGAAATTCCTGCTGCTTGCATACCTTTTTCCTCTTAGACCAAGCACTTCTGCAGGAATTTTTTTGAGATAATGCAAGTGGTTTATCTCAGGATTATCGTCCTGGGCTGGATTTGGAGTCAGAGAAGCTGTATCAGTGAACCTCAACAGTGAGAACAGTATTAGTGAGGGGTGTTTTGGCTTTGCAGAGTGAAATGAAAGAACTCAAAGGAGAGAGCACTTGGCACCTAGAAATGGTCATTGCAAGGGCTGTGGGAATGATTAAAGGAATGCAATAACTGCCTTCTGAAAAGGAATGGAAAGAAATTGGCGTGTTTAACCCAAACACAGAGATGCATAGGGAATTTGGTGTCTCTCCTGCTGAAAGCACTCAGAAGGGAGAGAACAAGGGGTTAAACATTCATAGAGTCACAGAATGGTTTGGATTGGAAGGCACCTCTTGTTCCAACCCCCTGCCAGGGGCAGTGGTGAGGAGGGGGAAGAACAGTTTAATTTAAAGGCCAACTGTAGCATAAAATCAAGGCTTAAAAACTGTGAATAAAATGGCCTCAAGCTGGAGATGAAAGATTGTTTCTCTGCAGGTTTCTCTTAGGCAGCACAGTGTGCAGTCCTTCCTTTCCAGGATCTTCGGGGAATTCTGTTTCACAAAGCTCTTGCTATTTCAGGGCCCTGGGTGTAGGTAGTGACCAGATCCTCTTCACTCTTCCTATCACAGCTTATTCCTGGGTACCGGCAAGTGTTTGTTCCATGGGATCGTGTGACCACACATTTTTTGGTCCTTGCTGATTTAAACACACATCCCGTGGTTATCACAGGCACAGGAGAGTGTGGCTGACATTCTGTTACATCCCATGCTTAAGATCATTCTGCAGCTTCTACCTTTTGGAACTTTAGTTAAGAATTTTTAAACTGTAAATTGATTTTTTTGTTAATTCAGTTTAATGATGGTCTTTCCCCTGCATGATTATCAGTAAACTAACTGTGGGAATGTTTTCCTCAAGGAAGGGGAGCCGAAAACCTTCAAATCTCTCAAATCTGTCCATTGATTTTGATACCATCCCATTCATCACCATCCTTGATCATCTCTCCAGATGTTTCAGATAATGTCAGAAGAACCACTTCACAAGTGTGTTCTCAATACAGCAGCTCAGGTTGAGTCTAAACACTTCAGGCAGAAGCAGTAAAAAGATGATTTTCATCACCAAACTGAGAATGAACTTTGCTTTCTTTCCTCTTGCAGGTGCTCCAGAGTCGTGGGGCTGTTGGCTCACTCTCCAAGAGAAGTCCCAGCTCAGCTTGTGCTCAGTGTTTCCACACTCACGGAGCTCTAGGAAATGGAGTCAATCTATAGAGGGTCAGGTAAGTGTCCTCCTTTACTATGACATGGTTTTGCAAAGTTTTTTTTTATTCATAGCATTTTATACCCTCCCTGGATATAAAATAATTAAAATGAAAATTAACAACAACAGCCATGAAAAAAAAAACTTTCCAAAGCCATGCATCCATAGTAAAATCCAGCACATCCTGACCCTCTATAGGCTGGCTTCATGCTGGGGCATCACTTGGAGTGAGAACCAGTGCTCTGCCACTTTAGGAGACCTGAAATGGGGGGAAAAAAGTACGTTTAAGTTATGGGGTTTTTTATGGACACTTCAGAAATTCCTTTTATCTGTTTTTAAGTCATTTTAAAAACCAACAGTTGTGCTTGTGGTTTAAAAATGGTGGGTGATGTAAGGATTTTTGCTCATACACTGTGTCTGCTCTCAATCACATGCTTGTTTGTTATGCCACAGGACTGCCAGGCTGCAGAGTCTGCGCTTCAGCTGCACAGGACACCTAAAGGGAGAGAGAAAGGGAGAGAATGATCATTTCATGCTGTAAAACACAGCATAAAGCTAGACCAGAACTCCTTAATCCGCGTGTGGAGTCTCTGGTTTAGCTTGGATGGTCATGAATATTCTTGGGAAACCAAAACTGGCACATCAGCTTGAGAGTTTTGAGCACTGTGAGGTTGTACCTGGGGACATGAAGGTGCTGTGGGCAATGCATCTGTCCTGCACTCCCTTTCCTTTATCCAGTAAAGCTGTGGAAAGATAAAGGGGTTTTGAGATGGGGCATTAGGAACAGAAAATGTGAAATTGTCCTTTCAAATTGGCACAAGTGGTCATGTTATCGAGCTGCCAAAGACTGAAGCTGCCTTTTGTCACCGAGGCAGGTCTTTCCTTACCTGAGTTCAGCTGTTACAGGACAGTGTGAGAACATTCTCTGAGAAGTGTTTTTAAAAGCAGGTGGGTGAAACTGCATTCTGCATTTTCAATGCAATGGAATTTCAATACTCAGTTTAAAGCAGGCAGAATCTAACCCCAGCAGTGGAGAGGGTGTTGCCATGAATTTTCACCTTCTTTTTTTCCCTTTTTTGGAATAAGAAGAGGCACTGAGCTTTTGGCAAAGGTAAGCTGGAGGCGCTGGACATCGCTGAAATAACGGGTGTGTGATAAAAAACTCCATCCAGGGAAAGTGGTGACAAACCACCTGTGCTAAAGGTTTTCTTGCTCCTGGAAGGGAAGATGTCCATCTTCACGTGGGGTCACTCACTGTGCCCATCATCCAGGCGGAATTAGACCCTTCTCCCCGCTGTCCCCCTTTCCCTGCCGGCGTGGACGTGCAGAAGGGTCCTGGGCAGCTGTTAACTCCCCTCTCTCTCTCTGTTGCAGTACACCATGTTCATGTGTTGTGCCATTCTCATCACCATTGTGCAGTACTGCAACTTCTGCCAGCTCAGCTCCTGGATGAGATCCTTGCTGGCAACCGTGGTGGGAGCAGTGCTGCTCATCCTGCTCTACGTCTCCTTGTGCCCCGCCAGGTGAGCCTCGCCCCGCGCTGCAGGGGAACAGATCTGGGCTTCTCCCCAGGGAAACAAGGGTCTGATGCTCAGGAATTTGCTGTCTGCCGTGACTTTCTCCAGCATCTCAACCTTAATGATTTTATTTCTTCGTTACTTATTTTTTCTGAAGGATTTCAGGGGGCCCTCTTCTATGTGACACTCTGTCCTTCCTGGTGTGTTTCTAGGACACAGTTACAGGCCCACAGAATTGCCTTTCACCACTAGTTTGAAAATCTGTTTTATTAAGGAATTTCCCAGGTATTTGATGGTGCCAGAGAGCCCAACTGCTCCCCAACACCCCTCTGGATTTATTTTTGCCCTTAGGAACCACGTATTCTTCTTCCACCTCCTTCCTCAATGCCTTTTCCAGTGTGGAAGGCAGATGCTTAGGTTTAATGGGAGCTAATACCCAGTCCCATTCTCAGTTTCCTGCCTTTTCAGAAGACTCTGCAGAACAGTAACCAGAGGAATCAAGATAACGCAGTTTCTGTGCAATAACCTTAAGTTTTTCCAGTTTTCCTCTGATAAACAATTTTCCACAAGAAGAACTTGTTTGCAGTATTTTCCTGCTGTTTTCTTGTCAAGAGAGTCAAGGGGGTCCTTCCAGCCTTCTATTCCTATTGGCAAAATTTTTTAATCAACTTGTACTTCTCAGTGGCTTTAGACCCTCTCTTGGGATGGACTTAGCAAGGTCTTCTCAATTAGTCAGTTCCTCTCCTTCAGAGACCTACTGAATCATAAGGCGAAAAACATGAAAAAAACCCCCCAAACAGACCAAAAAGAGTTTGCAGATACATGTTTTAGTGAGTATTTAGCTTTAATTCCCTCTTTAAGTGTCTTCAGTGGTCTCTTCTAACCTTGATCAAATTTATATTAAAAAAAGGGGAGAATAAAAGTCACGCCTTACACCTGTTCACATCTGTGATTTGAGGTGGTTGAAAGGGTTGAAGGGAGAAAGTCTTGGGAAAAAAATATCCTGGAGCTGAAGTCAGTTGACAAATGATTCCTAGATCATATTGACTACAGAAAAATCCCTTTCTTGTCTGTCTGCAAAGGACATAGACAAGGAGGGCAGAGGAGTTCTCTCCAGCTTCAGTGCAGAAAAGGAGTGTTTGGATTCTGAAGCCTCC
Source organism: Rhagologus leucostigma (assembly GCA_013397725.1). Classification (NCBI taxonomy): domain Eukaryota; kingdom Metazoa; phylum Chordata; class Aves; order Passeriformes; genus Rhagologus; species Rhagologus leucostigma. The sequence continues at coordinate 120,012 of VZTD01004417.1, forward strand.
CTCGTCTCCTCATGGATTTGTCCCATTGGGTTCAGGTTCCCAGTGAAGCCATCGTCGTCTGTCCCCCAGCACTGAGTGGCCCTCCCCCAGTCACAAAGTCCTTGGCTTTTCCCTTTGTAGCCCTGGTACTTTCACTGGCCAGCCACAGCTTCACTGGGAATCATGGAATCACAGAATCCTTGAGGTTGGAAAAGCCCTCTGAGACCATCAAGTCCAGCTGTTCCCCCAGCCCTGCCAAGGCCACCACTGACCCGTGTCCCCAAGTGCCACGTCCACAGGGCTTTTAAATCCCTGCAGGGCTGGGGACTCCACCACTGCCCTGGGCAGCTGTGCCAGGGCTTTTGCTGAAGACATTTTTTTTCCCTAATATCCATCTGAACCTCCCTTGGCACAAATTGAGGCCATTTCCTCTTGTCCTGTCACTTGTTCCCTGGGAGCAGACCCCGACCCCCACCTGGCTCCAAACTCAACCCCGGGTTTGGTTTTCCGGGGGAATTAGTGGAGAGCAGACCCTTGATGCCATTTCTTGATTCCATGGTTGCTCTTCCCTGATTCCTCCCAGCAGGAGCTCCTGGAGCTCCTTCCCTTCCTGCACAGAACTCCTGGGGGTTCCTGGCAGAGCCTTGTAAGAGGGGTAATGGAATATACTCCTGGACAAGCTGTGGTAAGGCTTTGTGCAGAAAGAAAGACACAACTGGGGATTTTCCCTGCATTTCAACTTCATAAAGGGATTGGGAATGGCTCTTCCAAAGCTGAGAGGTGGAGACCTTGCTGTTGTGTCAGGTCACAGTATCAGCTTTTGCTGAGTGCTAAAGGGGCTCTGTGAATGTTAACAAACCCCGTTATCTTCATAAATGTTACTAATGATGGGGTGTTTCCACCTGTGGTGTGAACAGCAGTGACCATTAATGGGCAAAGTTCAGAAATTGTGGAATATGTTATTTCATCCCTCAAAAATAAATATTTCAAGTAATAGAGCTGTTCAACTGCAGGTCTGGAAAGGTGATTGATAGAATTGATCCTGGACAAAAGTAATACAGGTTTAGTTAGTGAAACCCATTACTTCAGTTGGTTAATAATCACCTTTTTGTTCGTTTCTTACCGTGATTCTGATATTTTTTGTCACAGTGGCAATTGCAGCCCTGTCTGCACCACAAACAGATCCATTCTGCAGTTTTACTTCCTTTTCCAGTTGTAACTAATCCTGAGAGTTTGATACTCTCTTGCTACTTGATTGCAGTAGAGAAATTGTGATACAAGTAAATAACAAAAGTGCTTAAACTATTTATTTTCTCTAACGGCATCTTCAAAAATAGGTCCTGTGTTTGTTAGGGGTTTGGGGATTTTTGGTTTGGTTTTGGTTTTTTGGAGGTTTTTCATTTGGTTGGTTGGTTTGGTTTTGTGGTTTGGTTTGGTTTTTTTTGTTTGGAGAGGTTGAGGTTTGTCTTTTTGTGTTTTATTTTTAAAATCTTTGTGCTGTGTGCTCACATAAGATGAAGGCATAACGGAGTCTTAGAGTTCTGGGATTGCTTTTCCCCATTTCCCAGGTAAGATGGGATTGTTTAACAATTACTTGTTCCGGGCATCATGAAGTTCCAGTTTCCCTTTACAGGGATTTGCATCTCTGGCTGATTCCTTCTTCCAAGCAGATAAGTCATGTTCAGGCAAAGTTTGTGTGAAGCTGCTCAGGTCTGCAGTGCAGTTCTTGGTCTGTGCAATAGAGAAGTTTAAAATTCTGTCTGAAATGCTGCAGGATGGTTTGTTTATTGCTTTAACTTTCCCTCTGAAATCAATGCTTTTTTCATTTCAGCTCCGTGGAAACTCCTCATCTAGATTTGGCACAGAACTTTAGGTAAGCTTTATATAAAATTACCATCTTTATATTTAGGGATAGAAACATTTACAGTGAATTATATGTAGCAAAACTTTGCATCCACAGTAATAACTTGGGAATTCAGCAAATTGGTTCAGCAAGTTGTATTTAAGCTCCTCGTGTAATTTCCTTTACAGATGACTTGGGTATGACCAAAACTCATCAGGGCTGGTGCTGCAGTCACAGAGTTGTGTAATGATTTTTTCTCCTGAAATTGAATTTCTAGGAAATAGAACTATGGAGGAGCTGTTTAAAACAGCATCTGTTTTTCTGGTAGCAGCAGTTTTTAGAGCATTATCTGTGCACCACGAGCTGTTTATTTGATTTCCTTGGCTGATTTGCACCATTCAGAAGCAGTGTGAGTAGGATGCTCTCACAGCTGGGCAGGTGGGCAGGTGCTTCCTCTGGAAAAGCTGGATGTGCAGCCAGCTGCCTTCCCAGGATGGGATGTGACAGTCTGGGCCTGGCTGTCACCTCGCCTGGGCAGAGCAGGGAGTCATAAAACTGAGAGCAAAGGAAATTTTAGCCCCCAGCCTTTCAAAGCAAACAAAAATCCCTTCCTGGGTTATTAATGGCCCCTTAAAATAAATGTGTTAAAGATTCACTCTGGTTATTTCAGTGTTGAGTTTCTCATGGGTTTATTGCAAGTTTTTGCAATACCATTTTTAAGTTTTTTTACTGGTCTTTGGTATTAGACAAGTCTGTGTTTAATAATGGCAAATTTGGGGGCAATATTTGGGCCAGGTTGGGTTGGACTGAACAATGGACTTGGTAATGCATCTAAAAGGGGTTTTCAGAGGCATGTTGCTTTTCCTGGGAGGATGTGTCAAAACAAAATTACTTTTTAATAACTCTCATCTCCACAAATGCTGTGGTAGTTTAGAAAACATGTGGGGTTTAGTACAGAGGGATGAGAACTGTGTTTCTTTGGGTATTTCTTCACCAAGACTCAGCACTTACTACAGTGTTGGGGTTTGGGGAGCTTTGGCTTTTCTTATGTGGGTTTTCCTTTTTCCTGGTTTTGATTCATGAAAGTTCAGTTTTGTAACGGAATTCCAGTTCATTGAATCCAGAATGGAAATTTAAAGCCAAAAGAATAGAGGGGGCTTTTTATTTTTTGTAAACATTAAAGTGTGGTGATCAGTCCAGTAGTGTCTTAGGATCAGCCTGAGTTTGGATCCTTAGTTTTGATCCTTATTTTTAGTTTGTGAAGCTTTTGTGCGGCTCAGAATTACAAACCTCTCCCCTCGCAGCTTAGCAGGCTCCTGGCCAGCTGCTAATCACTGATCAATAATTCATCCTGCCTTAAATCATTGACAGCTGGGTCTTCCCCTTAGTGACAGTGATCTGTCACTAAGGTCACTAAGATCTTCTGTGAGAAGATCACCTGTCAAGCACTGTTTTCCTGCAGATACTTTTCTTCCGTAAATATGTAATTTCTTACTTGTGGCAGGTGAAGGTGAGAGTTGCTGAGGACCAAACCGTGGAGGTGTCTCTTGTGAGCAGGTGTGGAGTGAGCTTTGCCTCCTTGGCAAAGCTTGGCTTATGATCCAAAGGCCAAGTGAGGCAGTGACCAAAACATCTCACTCATTAAACATTTCTAAACTTCATTTTTCACTTTTTGTTAGGATGTTGTCTGTGCTCCTTCAGCTGGGGAAGAGACCCATGTGCTAATTCTGCTCAGCACTGCCCTTCAGTCCAGCTCCCCTGGCCTGACCCTGCCCAAACTTGTACATTAACAAGTATTGGAAGTTAAAAGAGAGAACTGGGAGTTAATCCTGTTCTGTTTCTAGCATTAAACAGAATTTGGCTTCTTTTTTCAGGGCTCTTTTGCTGTATATTATTGTATACCACATTTCTAGAGTGCAGAATTTCCCCTTTTTTTATGGTAATGGACTAATAAAAAGGCAAAACTCTCTTAGCCTAACAAATTTTTTTGCTGCACCTTTTTGCCAGAATTAAATAAATCCGGTTCCTTGCTTACCCCCCTCACCACAGAAATTTTCCTGTGTTCTCAGAGGGCTAGACAAGCTTATGTTTTCCTTTAATGAGGTTGTTCCCTTTCCTTGATCAAGAATAGAGATAATATTAATATTGCTTGGAAAGAGACACAGCAGTAATGGTAATGAAGTCTTAGGACAGAGTTCATCCCTGGACTGTCTGTAAATAAAAATATGGAGTTTGCCTTGTTTTCCAGGCAGCCCAGTTCTTCAGCCCAAAGGATACAACCATGAACTTCTAAGCAGGAAATATTTCTCATTTTCATTCCTTCCTCACCTCAGAGCAGGTGGGATATGTCACTTCCCAGTGTGGCTGCTCAAGGGGGAGCAGCAATGGGCCACTTGAGTGGAGACTGAAATCACCTGGTTGTAGGGAAGGGTTTATAGGAACCCGCTGCACGTTTTCCATGGAAAGCAGCAGTTTGAACCCCTTTTCCACACCGTTCCTCCCTTGCATTCCTCTCTCACGTTTAGCAGGCAGAGGCATCCTCTTTCAATATAGCAAGATACCCAAATCCAAACAGGGGCTACTGGCTCAGAAGTAAACTGGCTTTCCAAAAAACTCTGTAAGTGGAAAGCCATTATCTTTATGGTTTGTGATCAAGCCAAAGGAGATTCTATCTCTGGAGTCTCACTTGTTCCATGTTCACAGCCTGGATGGAGGTGCCAAGTTAATAGTGAGGGGGCTGTGCCAGGCAGCATTTCACCAGTTTGAGTTAAAGAAACATTGTCAGCTCAAGATTTCAATTGGAATTACTTTTAAAATCAGTTTTCTGCTGCAGCACCTCATAAAAAGTAGAATTGAGAAAGGTTGGGGGGGAGGGGGTTGATCCTTTCTGTTGGAGGTGTGGGGGAGTTTTTCTTCTTTTCATTCCAAAGGGTGACTCCAGGTCGTGGCTGCTGCCTGGGGGAGGTGATTTACAGTCCTGTAGGTCCTGTATCCCGGTCACTGCAACATCCACAGACTGGATTTCCAAATGAGGACGATGCAGTCGCTCTCTCCTTCAGGCTGGAATCAGGGCTTTCCATACTCATGCACGATCACGTTGGGATAAGAATTGCCTGCTCTGGAGAAGCCACTGCACCTTCTTTTTGGGATCCCACCCCGTTCCCCTGTTAATGAAAGGAGGTCAGTGCACAGCAACTCACTCCCTGCACATGCAGATCTCAGGGCTGGAGCCCACGAGGCCAACGAGGTCAGGCCACGCTGAGCAGATCGTGGAGAGCTCCCAGGTGCTGGCACTCCAGGAGTGGGGAATGGGAGGCAGCAGCTCCTTCCCTAAAGGCAGATCTTGCCTTGCACTGTTCCTGACGGAACGTTTGTGGTGCTCGCCTAATTCACTGAAGAGGAGTTAAAGTACTTTGAGGAGTGTTTTGTACAACAAACTATAAATAAAAAGCTGTTAATGACTTAAATAAATCCCCATGGCAGGAATGTCTGATGTTAGAGCGGATTATCTGGATCAGACTCGTACTCTCAGAGCAGTAACAGTCGTTGCTCAGATCCTTTCGCAGATCTCTGCCCACAAGATGTGTGAAATAATGAACTCAGATTCAGAGAAAAACCTAAATTGTGCTTCTTATTTCAGATTCCTTCCTCACTTTCCCCAACCTCTTCTTACTTTCCAAGATCTATTTTCTTACCTACCCTCCCCTCATTTTGTTTTATAAGCCCATCAAGCTGGGAGGGCTTTTTGTTACCTCCAAAATAGGTAGCAGAGGTTGTATTTCAGGAATTGCTCCCTTCTAGTCATTAATTATGGAATCATTTAGGCTAGAAAAGACCTCCAAGATCAGGGAATCATAGAATATCCTGAGTTAAAAGGGACCAACAAAGATCATCGAGTCCAACCATTAACCCAGCCAAGGCCATCACTAAACCATGTCTTTGTCTTAGTCTCTGAGTTATCTTTCAAGGGAGGAAATAAACAGGTTCATAACAGAGGTTCTGTTGAGAATAAGGGAGGAAGGAGTGTCTTGGTACAGCAATTACAGGAGCCTGTTTGTGGGACCCTACTTTGAGTTGAGACATCTCCTCCTTTCGTGATCCCCTTGTGAAGAGGGAATAAAATGAATATACTTTCACTTCTCCTTGGAGAGGTATATTTATGGTAGAAAACAAAAAAGTAATTTCCAATGTAATCTGTCCTGTCTTTCATCTGAAATTCAACCTGCACACTCTGTATTGTAAATATTTCACTCACAGGAAGCTTTTTTCCCCATAGGCTTTCTGTGAAAAAAGTTGATAGATACAAGGACTGTGGCACAGAGAAATGTTTTTGGATATGGGGCACGTTCATCTGTCTCACAGCTGTGCTGTGGTTTTGTTTCATCACATATTTCTGTCAATCAAGTATTTGAGAATGAAACTCAGAAAAAGGAACTGTGCCTGTAAGTTCAATTCTAAAATATTTCCAAAGTGGAAGCATGTCCCTCATGGACATGAAGCAACAAAATGAACTGAGAAATGTTTTCATATGTTACAGTAACAAATTCAGCCTTCTCTTCTTGAGCTGTTGCTCCACTTGTGCTCTGAGTTTTAACCCCTCCCTGCCTTCCCAGAGAAATGCAGGCAGGTGCTGAGTATGGATTCCTTTCTGGCTCTCCAGGAGAAAGGTTGATGTGATGCTTTCCCTTTTCAAACCATCTCTTAACTTGAAAAACTTCAGCGTGTGTCTGCTCATATCACATCTTAAGCTTTGGCATAATTTTATCCAAAAAATGCAGTTGGATCCCTGTAGAAATGACTGCATGCCAAGCTGGCTGCATTTAGCCTTCGTTTCTGGGATTGCATAGGTGGGGCCTTCTCAGATTCGATTTGTGTCTTTGCATCTCTCCAGAAAGTTGAGATTGGGGAGTGCAGATGTCTCCTCGTTCAGGGTGATTTGGCACCGGCAGATGCTCCATCGGCACCTCATAATCTGCACAGGCAGGCAGCGAACTGTTGAAAGGATCTGAAATATTGCTCCCAGTCTATGGCAGACAGGAATTTTTGATTATTTTATGTAATCTTGGCACTTTGAGAAACTTTCTCTCTCCACTGTGAAGAGTGTAAGTGGTTTTGTCACAGAAAAGATGTCAGCACAGAGCTGCATGTTCTCTACTTTCTTGCAGTTCATAGAACCACAGACTGGGTTGGGTCAGAAGGACCTTAAAGCTCATCCAGTTCCAACCCCCTTGCCATGAGGGTTCTCTGCGACGTGTCTTTCACAGAGTTGTCTTCTTCCAAACCCTTCATGTGTAGCATTAAAGGCCTATGGCAAAGGTTCCTGGTCCTTGATGAGGACACAAGGGAAAGGCACGGAAGTGTAAAGCAGCTGGTTCTGAATATTGGAGGTAATAAAAAATACAAAACCAGATACATTCCACAAAACTCACACGCACCCCCACATACAGACATTCAGTGCACTCAGATACCTAAACACACACACAGGTACATATTTACATGCAGTGCTTTTACTTATATATTTAGATATAATGATAACTGTTTCCTTGGCAAAGTCCTTAAAACAGAATTGGGCGACTTCTGTGGCACTGAACCTGATAAGGACATACTTGGTGGGTTTAGGGATGTACTCGGTGAGTTTAAGAATTAAATTAATTCTTTGGCGTTTTCTTAACAGCAGATGAAGTTCTCAACGCATATTTTATGATTTAGTAGGTAACTGCACTTCCCACACTTCCTTTTCCAGCAGAGGATTTCTAACTGTGGAGCAGGGATGCGCTAACTTAAAACACACCTGTGTGTTCTCCCCTTTGTGCAGCTCCAGAAAGAGCCCGTGTAACAGCTCGATGCCGAGTGACACGAAGCGGCCGGCGGAGCTGATCGGTCAGGAGGTGGTTCTGGTGTCCTTCCTGCTGCTCCTGCTGGTCTGGTTCCTGAACCGCGAGTTCGAGGTCAGTTACCGACTGCACTACCACGGGGACGTGGAGGCCGATCTGCACCGCACCAAGATCCAGAGCATGAGGGATCAGGCTGATTGGCTGCTGAGGAATATTATCCCGTACCACGTGGCTGAGCAGCTGAAAGTGTCCCAGAGCTATTCCAAAAACCACGACAGCGGCGGGGTGATCTTTGCCAGCATCGTGAACTTCAGCGAGTTCTACGAGGAGAACTACGAGGGTGGCAAGGAGTGTTACCGAGTCCTGAACGAGCTCATCGGGGACTTCGACGAGCTGCTGAGCAAACCCCACTACAGCAGCATCGAGAAGATCAAAACCATCGGGGCCACCTACATGGCGGCGTCAGGGCTGAACACGTCGCAGTGCCAGGACAGCAGCCATCCCCACGGGCACCTGCAGACCCTTTTTGAATTTGCCAAAGAAATGATGCGGGTGGTGGATGACTTCAACAACAACATGCTGTGGTTTAATTTTAAACTCCGGATCGGCTTTAACCACGGCCCCCTCACGGCCGGGGTCATCGGCACCACCAAGCTGTTGTATGACATTTGGGGGGACACTGTGAACATCGCGAGCAGGATGGACACCACCGGCGTCGAGTGCCGCATACAGGTGAGTGAGGAGAGCTACCGCATCCTCAACAAGATGGGGTATGACTTTGACTACAGGGGGACAGTCAATGTGAAGGGGAAGGGTCAGATGAAGACCTACCTTTACCCCAAGTGCATGGACAACGGGATCGTGCCGCATCACCAGTTGTCCATATCTCCAGACATTCGGGTTCAAGTGGATGGCAGCATTGGGCGGTCTCCGACGGATGAGATTGCCAACCTGGTGCCTTCTGTACAGAATTCTGATAAGACAGCCCATGGCACAGATAACTCAGAAGCCAAGGACACCCTTCCTTCTGCCAAGAAGCTCCAGAAAGACGCAGCGAAGGCAGAGGAGAGGTGCAGGTTTGGCAAAGCCGTGGAGAAGGATGACTGTGAAGAAGCAGGGACTGAGGAGGTCAATGAACTGACAAAGCTAAATATCTCTAAGAGTGTATGATGAACTCTCAGAGTTGCATGAAGTGCTCTGTCCATAGAAACACACAGACTTTTGCAATTGGCAGTTTTCTTTTTCAAGAGAGACCTTCTCCACACCTGGGTTGTACGTTTGTGTTCATTTCGGCACCTGGGGCTGTGTGGATCATGGCTCTTCAGGGCTTGTTTTCATCCATCTCTCTCCTCCATGCCCCAAATCACATCCCAAGCTCCCCAGCTCCCTGTGCAACCATCTTACAGCTGAGTAGAGGATATTAAGTGCCTTCAGATATACTCCATTGGACTCCCTGTCAAGGTACAGAGGCCCCGAGTGAAATCATAGCTTTGGGTATTTATCTAATTTTAAAGAAAAGAAAAGCTGTGGTTATATCATTTTTATTGTTGTTTCTCACAAAACACTTTTTTTGGCTAATGCAACTCCTTGGGTTTTTTATATCTCTCGGAACAATGTTTTACTGTTATCAGACCTTTTGTATGTAACACACAGACATGTGCATGTATCTACCATATGAGACTGCTATAAAGTGCCAGTAATGCACCACAAGAATGTCTGGGTGAGGGCTGACACGCTTTGGGTTGGGCTGGAGGGGGAGTTGTGCCGTGGCTCAGCCGTTAGTTAGGGCAGGAGGAACAGCTGCTGTCATCCTGTTCTTTCCCGATGCTTTCTGCAGCCTCCATGTGCCATCGTGTGCTTTGGATACACTTCTTTTCCATATAGCCAATGAGTTACTGATACGTGGGAACGGAAGGAGGGTTGGGACAGTGCCAGCTCTGGGGACAGGTTTCCAGAAGCAGAGGAGAGACCACGGGAGTGCTGCAGTTCAGGGCTCCCGACTCCATACGTGGCTCAGTGGGTGAAGGTAGGTGACATCGGTGTCTCTGAGCTGACTGGAGAGAGAGAGAGAAGCAAAATAAATGTGTTGGGAATGCCTTTATTTATTTATTTATTTTATTCCTGTTTGGTTTTTTGGGGTTTTTTTATTTCGTTTGGGAATTTTCGCGTGTGGGAGAGACCGGGAGAGATGAATTGTTCATGGGTTTAACAGGAGTAATAAGAGTGTTTGAGCCTCTTTGAACTACCAGCCACTGTGAGGATGTTACCTTAGGCAATATTTGTTTCCAAGCTGGTGACACTTTGGAAGCCACCAAACACAGTTGAGTATCCCAGCTTCCCTCCAGACTGAACCAATGGTGCTGCACAATATTTTTCAGGATTTTTCCACACACACACACACTGTGCTTTTGCAGCAGGGAAGAGAACAGCATGCTCCCTTCCTGCTGCTGAAAGCAGGGGTAAGGAAAAGAGTCCTTGTAGTGAGCTGAGAAGCACAATCATTTCCCAGTCCTGCGGATGACTCCGTGCAGGTCCCTGGGAGCAGAGGCCTGCAGGAGCCCAGGAGCTGCTTGCACAGAGGGAACTGTGGGATTGGGGGCTTAGGCTGTGCCAGTCTGTGTGCTTCCACACCTCCCTCTCTGGTGTTTGATGCCCTGCTGTGGATCATACTGACCATTCAACTATTCTAGTTCAGCCAACTCGCTCTGACACAAAATAAAGTGAAAGGATTTCTATGCCCAAAAGAAGTTGATCAGCCAGGGAAGAGCAGGGGAAAGGCTGTGCTGCACTGGCTGTGTGGTGCTGGGGGCTCTGAGTCTTTCCATCTGAACTTGAGTCAGAATGTATCAGTTCTTCTTATCCCATGTGATTTTGGGGTATGAGTAATAAATATATCCATTGTGGAGTTCCTATTCCGCTGGTGGAGGTCCATCTCCACTCCACATTCAGCACAGAGCCCTTGAAGCCTTTGTGAGATGTGAGTGTGTGGGATTTCTGGATCTCAGTTAAACAGAACTCTGCACACTGGTCCTGCAAAGCTGCTGTTTATGCAGGTCAGTATTCCATTTGATAGGAAAGCTGTTCAGAATTCATCTTCTTTGCTCAATCTGCCAGCACACAACAAACCAGGGGATCCTCACCCCCAAATCCCTGTGCCACAGATGCTGTTGCCTGTTTGGAGGCTGTTCCTGATGAGCAGCAATGTGAGATGGTTTTGAGTGCACAGTTTTCCAGGAGCTTCCTTCTCTCACAATTCCCCCCTCCCCGTAGTGGATTGCACTTCCAACTTTCAGGTAGTAATTCTGCAAATACCTCTTGCATCCGAAGAATGTATTCCTGAAACCATTGTTATGGTTCTTGGTTCAGTTAAGGTGTGTCAGTATTCCTTTTCCTCCAGTCAAGGAGCTAACATGATCCAGAATTGTTTACATGCCTTCTAGTGTTAAATTACTGTCTCAGAGTCGTTCCAGCCTTTCTCCCTGTCACTTCTTTCTCCCGGTTTTATAGACCCTGCCCATCCTTGCTCTCTCCCTGCTCAGCTGCGTGCAAGGGCAGAGCTCAGTCAGGACGCGCCGGCTCCTTGAGACGCTGCACAATAACCAAACCTCCACCAGCCCGAGCCCTGCACCCTGGGAGAGGTTGGCAGCCTGTGGTTAAACCCGAAAGGAAAAGGTGCTAGAATGAGACCCCAGACCCAAAGCACCTTCCTCTTTGTTCTAGCACTTCAGGATGCAAAATCCTCCCCCTCCAGCCTCTAAAGTACACAAGGCTCCCGTGCTGCCATGGTGTGGGGCCGCGGGAGTATCGTTGGGTTTATGGGAACATCCGAGTACCAAACCCACCAGGGCCTCTCTTCGTTGGCACTAAACAGATAAAGGCACTGAGGACAGCAGCACTGGTGGACTCTGAAATCAAGGGCTGTTGTCTGCTCTGGGAACTGCTGGTGATGTTACTCTGCCTTAACTCTGGATTGGGAAAAGAGTCCTGATGGGTGACCAGTGGTGCCCCATTTGCTCATTGCCGGGACAGCAGCAAGAATCCCACAGCTGGGGCTGCGGGGCTGCCAGGGGTTAAATCTCTTTAATGCAGTGTAGTAACCAAATCAAGAAGTTCAATTCTCAGTGGATGGTTTGGAGGGGGAGATTTTCCAGGCGCAAGGAGATACCTGTTTGTGTTGTAAAGCAGTGCGAGCTGAACCTTCGCACCTCTCCTTACGCTTTTGAAGATTTATCCTGACACAAAAATGACTCCGGGGGCGTTTCTAGCAGCGTTGTGCGGCTCTGCTGCAGAATTCCTGACACGTGTGCTGGTGGGAGGCCACAGGCAAAGTTCACTCCATTAAAATCCCTGTGGTGTGTGTGCTGTTGGTGCCAGCAGCGCTGTCAGTGAACATGGGGGGGTTATTCCCCAAGGGTTATTCCACAAGGACAATCCGTGCGTGGCTGCGCTTCCAGTCTTTAGGGTGGTTTAATGGCAGTGATTTAAAAATGGTCCAGAGAAGGGGACTGGGGAGATTGCTGAGTATTTGTGAGCCCTGTGTTGCCTTCTGCCACTTGTGACACCTGCTCCAGAGTGCAGAGTGACAAGGAGTGCACAGAATATTGTTGGCAGTGAGGTCTTAATCTGCTGCTAACACACCAAAATGCTTTTTCCTCCTTGCTGCTCCTGTAAGAGATTTCTCATTGAGAACCAGGTAAATGGCGTTCCTGTTGATTAACTTCTGGCATTAGCATTTTGAGAAGGATGGATTTGCCTGTTAGTTCCCAGGATTTGGGGCCATTCACCTTTGCTGGAGGTAACGTGAGCACTGCGAGCAGGGTGGGACAGTGCCACTGTCTGGCTGCGGCTTCTGCTGTGTCCCAGGAGTGCCAAATGAGAGGAGAAAAGGAGGGATTCCCCAAGGGCTTTACAGAGAACCTAAGTATTTGGATACTCTTCCTTTAGGGCTAAAACACAGAAAGGAGGTGCCCAGAGCAAAACTGAAGGGAGCTCCAAACCAAACCCTGTACCCAAAGCAGCTTTAGCTAAAGAGGAGTTTATTCCTGAGTAGAAGGCCAAGTTTTTAGGGTTTCTGGCGTTTTAAAATTGCTAACTCTGACCTGTTTCTAAAACTTTCATTCTGAATACAGCAAAAGAAGTTGCAAGTTAAGTCATGTCACAGCATCTCGAGAGGCTGAGGGTGCCTGAGGTAGGCTGTAATGCCTTTGGCTGTTTAGCTCTGCACCTTGGCGTGGGGGGTTTCTGCCAAATTTAAAGACCCTGTTTTCTCCCTTCTTCCCTGCTGTGCTCTCGTTTGCTCCATCTGGATGGGACACACAGGTTGCTGTTGCCTCCCTGCTCCTCGCCTTTGGGAACCTGTGTCTTCCTCATTGCACGGCAGCACCTGAGCTGAGGTCACGGCTCCGGGTGTTGCTGTCACTGCTGGTGCCTCCCTGTGTCATGAGGAAAGGGGAGATTGTGTTTGCTTTGATGTCTTGGTCCATTTTGCCTGGTCACAGCTGCAGCTTCCTCCTCATGGCGGTGACAGAAGATAGAGAAGAGGCACTTCCCTGCAGTTAAATTTAAGAATTAAATTTTTAAATGCAGTTATTGTTTATTGATGTGATTTTTCCAATTGCTGGACATTCCACAGGAGTGGTTTGACTGTAAGTACAGAATGATTTGTGTGTGGGAACAGTCAAGGTGGAGGTGCAGGGATGACCCAGTGCCATGGCACTGCCATCTCAATGCCCAGGCAGCTGTGACAAGCCAGCTGAAGTCTCAGAGTAATGCTGAGACTTGACTGGCTGCTTGTGGAACATCGATTTGGGCAGGAAAGTCATTCACTCCAATGTTTTTCTCCTTTTGAGTTCTCTCTGCAGGCTGTAGCAGTCCTTGGTTTGTTTCCTGGGGTAAAACTTGAATTGCTGTTTGCTGTTGCTGAGACTGAACTGTGCAGGCAGTGGCAGTGGGATTCTGCAAAATCCTATAAAACAGTTGGAATTAGTAACCATTACACAGCAATTCCTGCAGGCCCTGGAGCTGTTTGGGTGCTGCCGTGGTCTGAAGGTGTTTCAGATCAGAGCTGTGGGTAGGACACAGTGTCATGGTTTGGCCCCATGTGGTAACGTGGTTTCCGGGTCTGGAGTTGGGGAGACGAGGAGAAAGGAGTGTGGAATGAGCTGGTGGGTGGTTTCAAGGGCTGATCTGTGTGTCCGGGTGTGCTGGAGAGGAAAGTGTCTCAGGTGTGAAGCAGAGCCTCGGCTTCCTGAGCTATTCTTGTTTTCTGGGGGCAGGGGACCAGAGAGCCTTAAAATGGGCTGATTTCGTTAAAATCTGCATTAACACCACCCTTTGAACTCTGTCCGGAGAGTTTTATTGGTGAAAGTCAGACACCAGGAGCTTATTGCCTTTGTCTTATTTAAAGAGTTCATTTAAAATCAAACATCAGGCTTTGTAGAGGTTGAAGGAGAAAATAAAACAGGGGTGGAGTATGTCTTGTCTTGACAGCAGTGCAGTTTTAGGGTGCCGTGGGAAGGAGCTTTGAGGTGCTTTGCAGACACTGGGTTAAAGCTCTGGTAGAAAAAAAAAATGCTAATATTTTGTATAAAATCTTTTTCAAGTCTTTCGGATGTGAACTGAACTTCTGTCTCAGCCCTGATAAGGGGCTGGGCTGTACAACACGTACAGAACTGCTCCTTGCCTTTGGGAGTCAATATTGGCTTGGGAGAAACAAGATTAGTTTGGACAAAACAGATTGGTGGGAGATATTTAAAGATTTATTTTCAGGTCCCTTATTGTAGCTGCTAAACATTTGCTGCCCTGACCCAGCTGCCCAGCCTGAGGCTAGCCAGGAGCTGGAGGCAGGTGCTCAGAGCCTTCCCACACACCTGCTCCAGAGCTGGAGTTGGACGTCCTCCTCAGGAGCTGTCCCACGTGCCAGTCTCCACGCTGGAGATCAGTGTCTGAGGAAGCAGTCATTGGTGTTTTACATTTCTGGGATGGCCCCGAGGCCACTGTCAGCCTCTCCTGTCTCAGCCTTGGCATTGTTTGCTCCATTCTGTCCCTGTTTGCTGGCTCACTGCAACAATTTCACAGAATCCCAGAACAGTTTGGGTTGGAAGGGACCTTAAAGCTCATCTCGTTCCACCCCCTGCCATGGGCAGGGACACCTTCCACTGTCCCAGGCTGCTCCAAGCCCCATCCAGCCTGGCCTTGGGCACTGCCAGGGATCCAGGGCAGCCACAGCTGCTCTGGGCACCCTGTGCCAGGGCCTCCCCNTCCTCTCCAGGTGAACACCCCCAGCTCTCCCAGCCTGGCTCCAGAGCAGAGGGGCTCCAGCCCTTGGAGAATCTCCATGCCTGTAACGGATTTTAATGTCCAGAAATTGCAGCGTTCATGGAATTGAAGAACTGCAGAGAAGGTGATGGCTGGGAACAGTTAGTAAAATTTTAAGTTCCCACTCATCAGTGATGCTCTGACCAATTTGTCATCCAGCTCATTGCTGGATGTGTGGTGTAAGCCAGTGCCACCACTTGCATGTCACTGATTTGGCCATCAATTCTCAAATCCTCCTTCAGATGAGTCAAAACAAAGTGACTTTCTCAAGTTTTTCCTTGTTTTCCTCCCTCAGTTACTCACATCTTCACTTGTTTCTACCTTAGTGCATCAGCTCCATTTTAGTTTGGAATTGAAGAGGGTTTGTATCGATTTGTGCTGAAAGATACAGCTCAGGGCAGGGAAGGACATGGCATGTGGTCCATCTGTGGGTGTGCCCGGGGGGAAATGCCTCTTCAGTGACTCTGAAGCTTTGCCTTTACCAGGTGAGCCCAGAGCTGTGTTTAGGGTTTATTTCCATTACTGGCTGTACCGCTCCATCCTGTCCAAAGGAGGGGGTGGCAGCACTGCCAGCTCTGCTCTGCGTCGCTGCCTCAGCCAGGGTTTGGCCACTGCACAGGTACTGGCACGGTCCCACCGGCACCAGCAGATGTTCCAGGAGCCCACGGTTACTGCAGTGACCCTCTCCCCAATTTAACTGCTTCTAGTTTCAGAGCCCATGCTGAGATACAGAGATACATGATATATATGCTGAGACAGAGACCTGTTAGACCCTACTGCGAGTACAGCTTTAAACTTCCAAAGTAATAAACTCTTTAAAGCCGAGAGCCTTAACAACTCCAACATCTGCTGAGACGAGAAACACAGTTCTGAGTTTGCGCTGAACATTTGGGAATTTTTCCTGCTCAATGGCAGGTGTCTCTGGTTTGCAAGGAGACAGCAGCAGTATCCAAAGATGACAAGGACCTTGGCCAACCTCACCCCGTTCCCCAGGAACAGGTAAACAAGCTCCCCCCTTGTGCTCTCAGGAAAGTCACCTCACTGCCCAGTGCCAGTGGGATGGCTTTAGGTGTTGTATTGCTCAGGAAAGTTCCTTCTTTCCATGAAACAGTATTCTTAACTTAGCATAAAACCTTGTCTTTGCTGGTGGCAGGGGCTGGATTCCTCCTTTCTCGCCCTTGGGTCCTTTAAGCATTGAGGGGGACAAGGCAGGGATGTAAATGATGGGAAAGGTGGGTCAGTCAGGAAGGAGCTGGATGTGCCCCTGGAGCCAGCCCCAGTGCAGGAGCTGCCATGTAGGTCCCGTAGTGGTGCCTGGGCAGCAGCGGCTCCGGCAGCTGAGCTGTCCCCCAAGCTCTGGGGAGGTTTGCTCCCTGCAGCATCCTGTTGCCTGCTCCGTGCAGCCAGTCCATGGACACCTTGGTAAATGCACCTTCCCTTGCTGCCTGTTGGTTTCCTTTTCTCATGGGAGCAAATTTCAGCTGGTTACTGAAGGCCTGCGCTAGAAATCAGAGCGCTGTGTCCGACCGCGACCAGCTGGGGATGAGGATTGGGGCTGGGGTTTGGGGTTTGGGGTTGGGTCTGCCCTCCCTCTGTCCACACAGTGACACCTGTACATCCCCCTGTGAAAGCCATCACTGGGTGTCAAGGGTGATGGTACCTGACTACAAACAGCCCGAGAGAGATTATTTTTAGAGTGATCAGCTGAAACCGGGGTTGGCTTTGGTTTGCCGAGGGCAAGGAGTGGGCCTGGGAGCTGGCACAGACCCCCGAGCGTCCCCTGCTTCCTTGAGAATCTCCCTCAGCGCTGACCCAGGGCTTCAGCACTCCCTGTCCTTGCACAAGCACACGTGGGGATCGATAGAAATATAGATGGATAGAAAGCATTAATTGAAAATGCCATTGAAGTATTATTGAATTACAAATTGAAAATTAATTGAGAACGGTTTCCAGTTAAAATATTTTAAAAGGCAAATTTAAGTGTTTTGAAGTCTCCAGGTTAGCTGGACATTATTTTTTCCCTGGTATGTCTGGTTCCTTTCCCTCCTGCCCAGCGCAGCCCGTGTTCCCCACCTTCTCCCTCCCTTGCAGAACGAGAGAACCGCTCTGTTTACACCCCCTGCTGGGGCAGCCTCTCCCGGGGCTGTGCGGGGGGAAGGGGCTTCCTCGCAGCAGCCTCACTGTAAATACTCTGCCAATACTTCGTGGACAAACCGAGATGGCATAAAGTTGTATCTGTGAAATATTAAGCTCTGTGTGTATATAGATCCAACGCGTATTATCTGCGGCTCTGTAATCAATTGTATATTAAACTGTTCCACTGTACGGCCGATCATTTCATGCTCTCTTAGATGTAGAAAAGCTGAGAAGTAATTCACAATACACTATGTCAACTCCAAATCGTTTTGCTTTTGTATTTTTGCTCCAGCCCTGCTTCAGCCGCAGCCCGTGGTGCGTGATCTGGAAGAAGAATAGTTTGGAATAGGTCTTTCAGCCCTTTGTTTTGGATCTGGCTTTGGACAATGTTTCTTTGATCATCGCGAAGCCACCAAGTTAATTTTTGATTAGGTGCATATTTAGGAGGCGTCTTAAACACAGAAGGGATTTGTCACATAGACCCGCTGCACTTTGACGTGTTGGTTGGCAGTGAATGACCTTCATGTTCCCAGTGCCGGGTGAGAAGACTCCTTCCTAATTTTTCCTCATTTTAATCCAGCTCTGAAGTGTTGGGAAGGGGCCGTGCAGCCACCACTGGCAGCACCTCTGCAGCCACCATAGTTCACTGCCACCTGTGGCAGAGCTTTTCCCCACAGGGAGCTTGTGTTGACCAAAACTGGGGATGAGCCTTAAATAGTTGTTTTTCTCTTTGGCAGAGAGCATTGATGGTTTACTGTGGAATTCCAGTGCCTTACTCAGATCCCCTTAATTTGCTTGGAAAGGGGAGTGAGGCAGTTATTCTGGAGTGAGTATCCACAGGGCAAGGACTGGCTGAGTGGGAGTGTCTGGGCAAGAAGAGGAGCCTTGATGCTTCCAAAACTGGAATCTGGCCCAAAGAGCAAACCCCATGTCTGTCTATCTGTCCCACATCCCCCACCTCTCTCGGGGTTTCTTGTCAGCATCCCACTGTGTGTTCATCGGGTTTCACTGGGGGATGAAACCCCTAATGAAGCCCTGAGCCCTCCCGAGTCAGGGTTTGACCTGGAAGATGTTAAGGTTTCCTCTGGATCCTGCTGCCTGTCAATGACCAGTGACCCACCGCCATTGTGTCCTTCAGCACCAAACCCTTCTCACCACGCAGCCACAGCGTCTGTATGTGTTCAGCTGCACTGTCCAGCTCCCCTTTCCCTGCTCTCCCTCAGCTGCAGCAGACCAAGAGCTGCTGGAATCAAAGAGAAGTGGTGTCCAGTTTCTCTGGGTCCCAACTGATTCTTTTCCCTCGTATTTTGAACATTTGTTTTTTTCCCACAAAGCAGGTAAGTATCAGAGCACACAGTAACACCTGTGGTGCAGTTGGCACCACAGCCAGCGTTTGCCCTGGGCTCCTTGGTGCCAGCCCAGTGTTTAATGCCAGTAGGGGTGTGTAGGCCTTGCTGGGGTGTTCCCAGGTATTCGCCTTCTGCTGTAGGTGAAAACTGTTCCAATGTTGTCCAGTTGGGTTCCGATTGTGGGTCGTGGTGATTGTCAACTGCCAAGGGATATTTTTCAATAAATCTGATGAAGGTATTTCAAATGAATCCAGTCTTCCTGTTTTCAGTTTGTATTGTCCTGGGTAAGCCCACATTAAAGTTTCTTTTCTCTCTGTGCCTTCTTTTGTGGTCAGGATGTCATACACCAATGCTGGGTGTATTGAAAGACCCACTGTGTGAGTGGTTAGTTTATGTGGGGACTGTGTAACAAGAAAAGCCCAAAGATCTCTCAGGGAGATGTTTTATAGCGGTTCCTTAAAGTCTGGGCTGTGTTTGTCCATAGGGAGCCTTGGCTGCTCAGCCTGCTGACGTAGTGTGCTCGGCCTAACCGGACAGTGGGGAACAGCAGGGCCAACCCGGAGGCTGTTCCATGTCTCTCATCTGCAGGTACTGCCAGGGGTCTGGCACCTCAGGCATGCTGCAGCAATGGGATCTCTGTGGGACCCACTGGCTTCTTCCTCCTCTGTGATCCAGGATTGTCCTGAGTGCCAGAAAGGTGAGTGGTACCCGACCCCACAGGTTATTGGTGTGGGGGTGGTCCCAGATTCTGTGCCGCTCTCAGGGTCTCCGCTTCTGAGGAACCGCCATCACCTCGGGGGTAATGGAGAGATGCTGCAGCACCTGGAGCCATCTCCCAGTCCATGACCTGTGGGTGGCTGGAAACTGCCCGGCTTGTGCCCTCCTTGCTTAGCCAGAGGTGATATTTCAGCTTTCCTGTGGAGGTGAGAACTTGCAGGTAACCTCTGGCCCAGGCTTGGCCACACATTAGGACCCCAGTGCCCTCCCAGCTCCAGCACTGTGGGAGGTGGGCGTGGAGCACATCTGCCAGCTCCTGCCCTGGTTCTCCTGGAGTATCATTGGGGGTTCCCTGGGGATCCCCAATCCAAGCTGTTCCCCTGTTGTCCTGGGGCTGCCCCAGCTCTGTCTTGGTCACAGCCCTGGACTGTCTTTGCCCAGGGGATGCCCATCTGCCTCTCTGCTGTGCCGTCACCAAGACTTCATCAAAGGACTCTGCCCTCATCCTGCTCAGGGGCAGCCCACGGAGAGAGTGCTCTCACCTGGCTTCCTGCACCAGCCACTGACTTTCCTTTTCACACCAAAGAGCTTTTCCTTCACCTCTGGGTGAAATCTTTCTTTGGAGCAATGATTTCTCCCCTGGCTCTCTCTGGTTCTGTGACATTTCAGTCCAGCAAAGCCTACCAGCAGTTTGTGTTAATGACTGTGGCCACTGCAGTGGCGTGGGGGGCCTCGTGTGTCGTGCCTCTGCCAGGGGGACCTGCTGGGCTGTGCTCAGCCTGGCCACAGCAGCCTTGGGTCTCACTCGTTAATCACTGCTTTGCTTTTGGTAACTAAACTTCTGTTGCTTTGCGACGTCGAGCAACAATTCTCATTTCCCAGCCTCGCAGAGTTTATGGGAATTTAAGAGCTAGATGCAAATGAACTTCATTAACATGCTTAATTATCTTATAAGCCTCATACCCATCTGTCCTGCATATGCTTTGTACTCGACACTTGAAGACAAGTGACCATGTCGGGCTTGGCATGAGGTGCCAGTGAGCAGGAACCTTTGGGAAGAGCCCTGCTCTGCCTGCAGAGGGGCCGTATTAGTGCCAGGGGCACACTGAAGGTGAAATGTCCTTTTTCAAAGGCTGTGTCCAAGCTGGAAGATGGGAAACGATTGTGTAGAACGTGTGGCAGAATGGCACGATCTTAGGAATGATGTGCTAAAAGCAAAGAACCAGCATGGAAACAATTGAAACAAACCCCAATCCCTGTCCATTTGCAGCCTAAGATCCTGGACTGGCATCCCACGGTGGCACACGATGCATTTCACAGGGGGGAAGCTGTGCTGCAGTCACAGCACTGGATGCCATGAGCAATCTCAAGAAATGCTTCTGTCCTTATTTAATGTTATTGAAAAATAGCAGAAAAAATGAGCCCTTACTTCCAGGTTGATTTGCAAACCCTTGGATCTGCCTGGGTAAGTGCCAGAGCTCCCTGAGGGTTTAGGGGCTGTGACAGGGTCTGAGCACAGACCATCAGCTCTTTTACACAACAGCATCATGTTGGAGCCACCTCCATCAGTGGACACTTGGCACATGGGGTGACCCATCGGGTGCTGCTGCGTGTGCCTCACTCACCTCGCGGCGCGGGAAAAGCGGTGATGTTGTGTTGGTTTCTGCTTTTGGGGCACGTGTTTGGAACCAAGCTGAAACAGAACATGGGATTTTGCAGGCCTGAGAGGGAGAAAGGACCCAGGATAAGCAGCCGTGGGAATGGGTGTCCTGCCACCACAGCAGTGGTGAGTCCGTGTGTCTGGGCAGTGGAGAACAGGGAGCGCAGTGCATAGCAAAGCGCTGACGGAGGATCTCCTTCCCTCCTCTTGCTCTTGCCAGCTCACATCAAGCCAAAGACACCTTGTTCCTGCAGGGACTTGGATAACACCCCAGCCTGGGCACCCCTCTGCCTTCCACCCTCTGCATCCAGCCTCCTGGTCCGAGGCCAACATCCCTATCATGTTACCGGCCCCATTCCCCTCCAGCCCCAGCAGTCATGAAGTTTAGGAGAGAGAATGTTGGAAACTGTGGAGCTGGAGCTCAAAATAATTGTAAATAAGAGCAAGCCAGAGATGTGGCTGCAGGGCAAGTGTTGCCTCTTGTGTACTGTGGTTGTGACCCAACTGGGCAGTGGGAGAGAAAACACAAGTTTGCAGCGAGTTGGTGGTTTGGAGTACTTTTTGTGTGGAATTTGTGTGGGTTTTTTGGAGGGAGCTCAGTGAGCCCGGGCCCCCAGGGCACTGTGGTTTGATGACATTGCAAGTGATGTACAAACCTGTATTAATAGCATTTTTTGATAACTCTGCCAGCCACACTCTGAAACCCTCCTCCTGGAAAAAGAGGAAAAGATTTAACTTTTCCTTCTAATCCATAGAAAATACAAGGGGAAAGTGCCCCTCATGTGGCTCCTGCCTACAGAGTTGCCGTTGCACAGTGCCTACCCCAGCATCCAGCGTTGATTCACACCGCAGGAGCCACGGCTGCACCCATGGATGCCACTGTGATCCAGCTGGGCATGAACATCTCTGCTGGGGACAGGTTCTGCTGGTTCAGCTCCTTGTCTCCCAGGAGTTCCCCCAAACTCTGCCTAGTGAACTTGTCCCACCTCCGATGAGAGGGGTCACAGGGAGCCTGTGAAGAAAAGAACATCCATGGGAGAAGAGGAGCTGGTGTGATACTGGGACGGTACCTAAACCCAGAGGTCCCCTGAAATGGTTTTTAGCCCTGAAGGTGCCCAGTTTGCTGGTGATGGGGTCCTGTAAGGGCTGTCACAGCTGTGCTGATGCCCAGTGCACCTAGGGGCATTAGGAAAGAGGAGTCGGATGTGACGGGCTGAGCCTCCAGCTGAGGTCTTGCAGCATGTGTCACTCTCTGCTTCCAGGCCATGTCCCCGGACTCCTCCTTTCCTGCTGACCCTTGTTCTGGGCGTTGTTTGTTCTCCTTCTTCCTGGATGGGTTTTGGAGTGTCCATGTACTACCTGCACGTGGGAGAAGATAGTTTCTTGCTTTTACACCTGCTGCATGAAAGTATAAATGCCGTAAGGCCCCTCATTGCCAACGATGCTTCCCAAAGACTGAAAATGCCAGGAAAGACCCCACAAAGCGACAGAACTGTGACAGACGGAAACCTGCAGTTCTCCCCTTTGTCCTTGCCAGCAGCCAGGGCCAGGGTGGCCTTTGGGACAGGAGGACAGGAGGGGCTGGCAAGGGCACAGGGCCTGGCATGTCCCAGCCTTTATCTCCCCCTAGTGCCGTCCGCTCGGCTCCTTTGCTCCGGTGCTGCGCTGTGCACAGAGTCCAGCAGTGCTGCTCACAGCAACTCTGGGTCTTGGGGGGACCAACTCTGGGGCAGCCACATCCTAGAGCAGCACAGGGAATGTGGGGAACGGGGCAGGGTACAGGGCACAGCTGTGGGGCAGGACCCTGTCAGCATCAGGAGCGATGACCTGAGTAACCCAATATTCTGGTCAAGTAATATTCTGGTTAGGAAGAGCTACAGCATCCACCTGCAACAAGGAGGTGTTCAGCATCACCGGAGCTGCGGTGGTGATGGGCAGGAGAGGAGATGATGGAGAGTGAGGTGATGAATGTGTCTTTGCTTGGCCTGAAGGGACCCAAAAGGTGACATTTCCAAGGCTGAAATGAGGTTGTTCTGGTGGCAGAGTCAGCTGGGCACTGTGACCTGAGCAAGGCCACGGGTCCCTTGCAGCTGCGACATTCCGGAGGGCAGGGGACAGGGTCACCCCCTGCCTGCGAGGCCATGGGGATGTGCAGCCCCGTGCTCGAGGCAGCCTGGCCCCGATGGAGCTAGAGATCCCCTTTGGTCACAAGGACCTTGCTCAGTCCTGAGCCGTTGCCCCTGAGCCATGCGTGCAGAGTTGTGTCCAGCCTCAGCAGGAGCCAGCGGGTAGCACACAGCCCGCGGGGCTCTGCTCTGCCGGCTTTTCCTCTGTTCGCTCCGGGCTTCCCATCTCCCGTGGTTTGAACATGGCAAAAGGGGAGAGAGGCTCTTCCTCTGAGACAGGCTCACCCCTCAGCCCGGCAGGGTAAGGTGTGGGAGGGAAATAGTTAAAAGATAACATTTGGCACCACAAAAGGGCTCTGTAGAGCTTTGGGTGGGGTCACAGGCGTCTCCTCAGGGAGCCGATTCACACCCTGCTGCAGGTGATGTTCTGTGCTCTGCCTCGGGTGACCTGATACCACTAGGGACTCCACGTTTTGGGGTTGTCCCTAAGCCGAGGTTGGAGCCTGTTCTAATTTAGTGCATTTCTGTTGCCCTCCAAGTTTTTCGATGCGTTTTAGCCCTTCTGCTGGGAACGAGTCCTGCACGTGGTGCCGGGGACACGGGGCAGGCTGGGGTGCACAGGGCTGCAGTGTGCGGGGGCATACGGGGCAGGGCGTGGGGCTGTGCTTGTGGGGCCATGTGGGGTAGGGTGTGGGGTCATGCTCTGTGGAGCCATATGGGGTGCAGGGTGTGGGGCTGTGCTTGTGGGGCCATGTGGGGCAGGGTGTGGAGTCATCCACTGTGGAGCCATAGTGGGGGAAAGGGCGTGGGGCTGTGTAGCATGAGGCCTCGCTCTGTGGGGAATGTGGGGTGCACTGGCAGCCTCTGCTTTATGGGGGGACACAAGCCGTGCTGGATCCACATCGCTGCATCCCCAGCACAAGGACCTGCCCAAGCTGGGGGGTCACACAGCAGCTGTGGATGTGCATGGCCACAAAACACCCATCCCCGGCAACATCCTCCAGCCCCCTGTGCTCTTCCAGTCCTGGTACCAATCCCAGGGCTCTTCCCAGCAGGAATCAGCCCACCGAAGGAGTTTGCTGCTCTCTTCTGGCTTTAGACACGTTTCGAATTGGAGGAGTCCTCTTTTTCAAACCGCACAGAGGGGACTCGTGCACACACAGGGTTAATTGCAACGAAAGCCCGTTGGGTTTTAGCAGCCCCCCCGCGCCGGCCGGCCCGCTGGCAGCCCCGTGCCCGGGTATTTATAGCACCGTGAACTTTGAGCGTGTCCAGCGAGCGGGCTAAACCCGCTGGGGACGTGGGGACGGCCCCGGCAGAGCTGGAGGCTGGCGGGGGTCCTGGCCCAGGGCTTCAGCAAAGCAAGCCAGACCATCCACCAGCACATCCCGGCCCCCTGCGCCCCCCACGCCCCATGGCCAGGCGGCTCCGGGGTACCCAGGGACCCGCGGCTGCGGGACCCCTGTGAGCGCACCTGGGTGGCCGAGGATGTGGGGTTGAGCCTCCTTCAGCCACAGCAGCATCAGAGCAGCCTCCTCCCAAGCTGATGTTCCTGGTTTTGAGCTGGCGTTCCTGGTTTCAGTGGCAGCTGAACGCACCTTCCCTTTTCCGTGACAAACAACAGGCAGAAGCTCCCACCTCTTCACAATGTCCCGGGGCAGATTCCTTCTCATCAGACAACCTGCCAGCCAGTTCCCCGTGTCCTGGAGAGAAGGAACATCACGTGCGGCTTCCTCACTGAAATTAGGCAGAAGAAAGAGGGAGTATGGGTGGTAGGGGATGGGAAGCCTGTGTGTGTAAAGCCTTGGAAAAAACCTAAAACCAAAAAAAAAATGAGGATCTGCTTATATTTTAGCAGATTCTGCACTTGTGGGTTGAAGGAGCAGCCCAGAAAGCCAGCCTTATCCTGGGCTCCTCCCACAGCATGGGCAGCAGGTGAGGGGGGGGATTCATGTGAGATCCCACCTGCAGAGCTGCCTCCATTCTGGGGCACCAGCATCAGAAGGACGTGGAGCTGCTGAAGTGAGTCCAGAGGAGGCCATGGAGATGCTCCGAGGGCTGGAGCTGCTCTGCTCTGGAGCCAGGCTGGGAGAGCTGGGGGTGTTCACCTGGAGAAGAGAAGGTTCCAGGGACACCTCAGAGCCCCTTCCAGGGCCTAAAGGAGCTCCAGAAGAGCTGGAGAGGGACTGGGGACAAGGGATGGAGGGACAGGACAAGGGGGAATGGCTTCCCACTGCCAGAGGGCAGGGACAGATGGGATATTGGGAAGGAACTGTTCCCTGGGAGGGTGGGGAGGCCCTGGCACAGGGTGCCCAGAGCAGCTGTGGCTGCCCTGGATCCCTGGCAGTGCCCAAGGCCAGGTTGGATGGGGCTTGGAGCAAGCTGGGATAGTGGAAGGTGTCCCTGCCCATGGCAAGGGGCGTTGGAATGAGATGAGCTTTGAGGTCCCTTCCAACCCAAACTATTCTATAAAAAGGCTATGGAAGCACCCAGGGGCTGCAGTGTGGGGGTCTCTGGAAGACCCCAGCCCTACTGGCCAGTGCTTCTCCAGCATTTCAAGTCTGGAAGTTGGTTGGGGCATTATTTTTAGGAATGACTGAGACTGAAGCAGAGAGAACAGGAAACCCTTGGCTGGCATGCCTCCATCCATGGTGGGATTCTGCTCCAACTGTTCCATGTGCTGAGATCCCCTTGACTCAAAATTGATACGTGGCTTTGCACAGAAGGTCTAGAAGAGGGGGAGGTGGGCATCAAGGACAATTAAAGAAATGGAGTAGCTTTCACCCAAGGAACAACTAAACAGGCTGGGATGCTTCATCCAGGGCAGGAAATGACAAGTGAATAAGACAGAAGGCAGGAGAAGTGAAGTTTTCCCTGGGTCACAGAAGTCTGGGTGGATCTTCATGAGGACAGTGGGAGATCTCTGATTCTGTGAGATGAATCACTGACACAAAGATTATCTCCAGCCCCTTCTCCTGGGGCCGAGTGTAGGACTTGCAGACCTGATTACTGGAAACACACCAAGACCATGGGGTTTTTGCCCTCAAAAGCAACTGAAATGTTTTGACCAAAATTCGGTATTTTTCCTGTGTTTTCACTGTGATTCTGTCCCCAGAAGAGAGTATGTCATCTGCTGTGGGTAATGTGTGACAGCGCTGTAAGCAAAGGAAAACTGGGTCCTGTAAAGGGCAGTGTCTTGAAATCTTGGTCATGGAGGACCAGCCTCATTTATAATTACAAACATACACAGATTTGTACAACCACACATCCCAGCTGGATCTGAGGGTAAGTGCTCAAGGTTGCCCCTTTTTTCCTGAAAGCACTGGCAATTAACTTGTGGGAAACTTGTTTTATACCCTTGGGAGAATATAAGGGTGTTGCTGTTGCCCTCTGAGATGTTTTTAGGTCCTGCCCACGCCAAGAATGGCCACAGAGCTTTGCATCAGCAGGCAAAGTAGCAAACACTGAAATATCAGGGAAGGAAGCGGAGGAATGGTTTCAGTCTTACAGATTCCTGCATAAAATAGAGGCTAAAGCACGTCTTCAAAATGATTGAGCGAGGACACTGCTCATTACATAAGGTTGTTGGGGGAAAAAATAGGCTGATTTACATTTTTATAGGAAATAAAAGGAGGTTTGTGGGTGACATAGCACCTTCCGCTGAGAATGTCAGCATGAGATAAGTGGGCTTCAAAGGGAAGAGTAACCATTTTCCTGCAGGGACCGAGTCCACCCCAGAGAGCTGAGTCTGGGAGAAAAGCGCTTTTTGAAGGAAATTTTTGTTGCCGTAACAAATATGTTTATTTAGCGCAATTCACATTGACTGCAAGGCTGCTACTTCTCATTTCTGCTTGTTCCTCTGAATTTTGGTGAAGCCTTGGGTAGCAGGAAAACCAAACTGCCTCTGTTTTGTGGATGTGGTGTTTTCAGGGCAGGGATTTCAGGGCAGGAGGAGAGGTCAATGTGCTTTTTAGGAGTAGGGGGATTTTTTCAGGGTTGGAGTTTAGTGATACTTTAATTTAATTCACAGTGAGTCACCCGGTGGGGTTTTACCCTGGTTTCAGGTTGGTGGCCCTCTGAGATTTGCTGTGCCGTGCTTCAGATCCGCGGCTGTCTGGCAGAACAATTCCGGTTGCTCAAAAGCGCCGATTAGCATAAATGAAGGAGTGGGTGAAATGTTCATTATATTGCCTACTGTCATGTTTGTGTACCAGATTTTGTTACCATCTGTCATTTCTGTTTTCTTGTTGTTGCCAAAAGTTGTCATTCTGAATGGAGGGTGGAGACATATCTTCAAAAGCCAACATGAGATAATTTTAGGTACTTCAGGGCTCATGTGTTCCGTGCTGGGTGTCAGTGGCCCTCACGTACATCAGCCCCACGTGTCTTTGGTAAAATCTGGGCAATGGTTTAGTTAAAGGAGTTTTTACAACCATTGTGGTCATGCAAATGCACAAGATTCTCATCTCTTGTCATTCAAAAAGAGTATCTGGTCCTTGCAGTTGCAAAGAAAAGATTGAAAATAAAATACGTTTTCCTTAATCTTAAAAAAAATACAGAATACAGAGAAGGGTGTATGTAGGGATGTCGCAGTGTTAAAACCCAAGCACTCGCCCGGAGATCTGACCAAGGGAAGCAGCAGCTCTGCTATAATGGACTGCAGCATCCTCAGATTATTTCCAGAGATGTAAATATCCCAGGGACTGAAGCTGGACAAATTCAACCTTGAAATGAGCCGCAGCTCTCTTGCAGCAACGGTGGCTGCGTACTGCGACAGCGTGCGAGGGGAGCGGTGCCTGCACCGGGGCTTGCAGCCTTTCAAGCAAAATTAGCTCATTTTCAACCACACGGTTTTAATTCAGCAACTGGGAGGAAGGGCTCAGCCTGCAAGCAGGGAGTTGTGAGGTGAAGCCACGAGGATTTCTTGCCTCATCCAAGTGCTTTGCGATCAACCGGTCTGAAAGCTCAGTGTCCTGTGCCAGCTGGGCAGCGAGAGGGCTCAGGGTGCCTGAATCATCCTCCTTCCATCGGGCTGGAGCACCAGGCTGCTGCTGTGAGCTGTTAAACCCTCCCTGGCAGTGCCAGGGCCACATTGGCACCTCGTCACTTCCCGTGTCAGCCCACAGCAGCTCTGCTCTCCCCAGGGCTGCTGGGTTTTAATCTGGCCTAAGTGACAGGGCTCAACGTTCACCTGAAATGCAGTGACTTGTGACGTCCAAAAATACAGAAAAGATGATCTAATGACTTCAACTAGACTTAAACTCCAGGAAAATACAAAGCCAGACAGTTTGGGGATGGTTTTTTTGTTAGTTTGGGCTCAGCCAATGGTGCGAAGTCATAACCAAAGCCATGATGTCCCAGTGTTGTGGTGGGAACTCGCACTGGTGTGGGAGTGCGGAGGGTCACTGCTTCCTCCAGGAGAGCTGGGGAAGGAGGAGATAGAGCTGCCTTTGCTCTGGAAGCAGCAGAGATCACTCTAAACATCTCTGATCGAAGGCTGGGGGGAGACCAGGACCATGTAATGACTGCAGTGGTTACTGGGTACTTTGAAGGTGTCTCAGGTATTTGTATTATGTGATATGATCTGTGTTATGCACCTTTCAGTGCCTAAAGGGGCTCCAAGAGAGCTGGAGAGGGCCTTGGGACAAGGGGTGGAGGGACAGGACAAGGGGGAATGGCTTCCCACTGCCAGAGGGCAGGGATGGATGGGATACTGGGAAGGAATTGTTCACTGTGAGGGTGGGGAGGCCCTGGCACAGGGTGCCCGGAGAAGCTGTGGCTGCCCCTGGATCCGTGGAAGTGTCCAAGGCCAAGCTGGACGGGGCTTGGAGCAAGCTGGGATAGTGGAAGGTGTCCCTGCCCATGGCAGGGGATGGAACAAGATGGGCTTTAAGGTCCCTTCCAACCCGAACCAGTCTGTCATTCTATGAAAATCCTGTATTTTATCAAGTCTTTGCATTAGGGTTAGGGTAACAGCTGTCATGTTTTAGCACTTCAATAATGTAAATTGCCTTTCCTAGCTCAAATTTCCCCATATTTGCTCTCTCCCAGAGGGTAATTCTACAAAGCTCATGAGCAAATTCCACCCGAGCATTTCAGGATGCTGCGAACATCACTGACAGCCGTTGAAAAAAAGTTGGGTCTGGGTTTGTTTCACAAGTGTGAAATAAATTTCAGAGCTCTCATATTCAAACCAGCCTGGTAAATTGCCCTAAATGAGCACCAAGTGTCGTCTTGTGTGGATGACAGAGGAACCTGGAATGCAGCTGAGAAGCCTTTGGGCAAGCAGGAAGATGTGGGTTTGGGCCATGGCGAGTGAAGCTGACCTGGCAGACGGGCCAAATGGGCTGATTTAATGCATGTGACCATACACTGGATGTGGAGGAGCTGGTGGATTGAGATGAGGTGCAGTAGTTTGTCAGGCCCCGCTCCAGGATGACAGTCATGGGACCTCCAGGCTGGGTGTCTTGGGGTGACTCTATCGTGTATCCCCTATCATGCTCTATGCCCAAAAAGTAATATTGTGCCTTTCCTGTGCCTTTAAACTGAGCTTGAAAAAAACCAGACGAACTTTCCAAAGCAGCTTCTCAAGGACACAGAGATTACACTCCTCAGTGTTGTCTGACTGCGGAAGGCACGAAGGGAGCACCCTGCTTGCTTTTTCTTCAGCCAGCTGTTTTTTTTTTTCCTCTTGGCGTGAGACGGAGAGCTGAATTTTGTTTCCTGGGACTTTGGGGTTTTTTTCCCTTCTTCTCTTCTGAACTGTTTCAACAACATCAGAACACATCAGGAGAATTTTCTCCCCGAGGCCCGGGGCTGGGCCCACGCCCTCACCGACCAGCTCCGAGGAGGAGAGAGACCACACCTACAGAAGGACTCTGAAATCTTCCCAGGTTTCTCTCTATAGCGGGGGTTTTAATTCATTATTCAGCATCATTATCCTTTTCCTGTGTGTTTGTTAGAATAAATAGTTTTTATCTCTTTCACTTTCCTTCGAGGAAAAATTTCCTTTTTTCCCGAACCCTGTGGGGGGAAGGGTGGTTGTAACCTGGTTTTCTCTCAGGGGCTGTATTACTAGATTTTGGACAAACCGGCACAGTGGGTGATTCAGAGGTGATCAGGCTCCACTTCCCTGGTAAGCACAAGGCTGGGATAAGCTGATGTGGGATGGAAGAAAAGCAGGAAAAAAGGGAATTTCTCATCTTAACACTTAATATGCTGTTGGCTTAAGACAGGAAGACAAGTGACCTCGGATGATCTAAGATCGAAGCACAGAGCACATCGACAGCCAAGCCATAAAACTCTGTGCCGCAGGAATTAAGCATCATGCCCAAGGTGGACAGCATGGCATGAAAAGTTAATCCTGATATAATTAGAGAGAGTGTTGTAACAGCAAAATCGTGGAGTCACAGGTCACAGGGTGAGATGCCACCAAGACCTCGCAGTGTGTCAAGTCTTGCAGGAATGGGACAAGAGTGTAACAGAAATCATCTGCCTCGTGCTTCAAAGGATGGAGCAATATCCTGAGAGAGCTGGGGAAGGTTTCTCTGTCCGCCCAATGAGGTGTTTGGCCTTGAGGAACTTCAGGCAAGAGGATCATGTCCAATCAAGGACACAAAACCCAAACAAATTAAAATGCATCTGGACTGATGGCAGGTATGTTAAAAGAGCTTCCTGACCTTTACAAGGATTGTTTTATTCCCTGGAGCATCACATTTTATTACTCTCGCTTTCTACATAATTTATCATAGAAAAATATTATTTTGGCTATAAAATTATTTGCCTTCATTTAAGCTCTGCAATAGTATTTAACTTTCTGATCCTTCTTGAAACTAATTTCCCCAGGCAAATTACATCCTGTGCCAAGAGATTCCTTTGGCTTTAAATTTCCCTGCCATTAATGTCACAGAATGGGACACCACAGTTGGGGTGGGGGTGTGATCATTTCTTTGATAACCTTGAAAGCAACAGAATAGAGCACGTCATTGGAGTCATTCTCTCACAGGTTTTCCAGGGGAAATTATCCCAGTTTTTCCTGTGCTGATTATCACCACCACCACAGTCACTTTGCTGCCCTGCTCTGACCCCCTTAATCTGAACAGGTTGCCCAGAGAAGCTGTGGCTGTCCGTTCCCTGGCGGTGCCCAAGGCCAGGTTGGATGAGGCTTGGAGCAGCCTGGTCTAGGGGAAGGTGTCCCTGCCCATGGCAGAGGGGTGGAACAAGATGGTCTTCAAAGTCCCTTCCAAACCAGTCTGTCATTCCATGTTTCTATGAGCTAGAAGCCATAATGACAGTAATTAGTTCTACTTTCACCTGAGCCCATTATTTAGGAGCTCGTGCAAACTTAGAGTGAAAGGTGATTAATGCTGAAAAGAGGTTTTCCAGCTAAAGCCTTTATGTTGTGTTTGGGAGAAACTCTGGACTGAGTCACCAGGAAAGGTTTGGGTTTGTCTCTGTGCTGGGCACCCAGGAAGTGCCAGGTATGATTCAGGCAGCCGAAACAAGGCGATAGGAGGGACGCAAGATGCATCCAACTGGGATGCATGAGAGCCAGGCTGTGCCCAAGGAGCTGTTTGAGAGAACCACAGGGCTGGAGAAACAGTGGAGCCTTTGAACTAGCTGTTGCCATAACAAGAAAAAATAAGGAATTTAGTTTGAATCAAATGTGAAATATTTGCTGAGGGGAAGGTGAGTGGGTTGATGTATTTTAGTAGTTTTGTCCTTTCTTACTCCCTTTATTTTCCCAGTTTTGGAGGTAAAAGCTCTTTTTAAAGTTTTGCTCACACAGCATGGAAATTAAGTGTTTTCACTGTCAATTAATAAATCAGAAGGTTTCAGTGCTTTCCAGATCCTGAAAGCTAAAATTTTGGGGGGTTTTCTGAGTACTCACTGAAGGCCTGAACACACCAGAGTTACCTGCAGAAGGCGAAGTTTTCCACAAACATGTTATCTGCTAGAAAAAGGGTGAAAAGAGTCATCATCATCCAACTTGTGGGGCAATGTGGGGCGGGGCCAGTCCCACTTTCTACTGGTCCCAAACCAGTGAGCACTGAGCTTCAAGTTCCTGTGGAAGTTGCCCTTTTTTTACTCAAAACAAGGAAAGAACTCTTGTGGTGGGGAAAGAGCGAGGCTGGAGGCACAAACAGGCAATTAATGTATTCCCCTTGTCAACCCAGCTCAGTGCCCTCCCTGCCCTGATGAATATTGAAGAATTTCATACAAATTGGAACTGGTTCAGCAGGACAGTTTTCCAAGACCCAGCCCAGAAAGGCTTCCTGGTCACCGCTGGGGGCCCTTTCCTCCATGGGAGGAGCGCACAGTCCGCAGGAAGAAATTCTTCCCTGTGAGAGTGGGGAGGCCCTGGCACAGGGTGCCCAGAGAAGCTGTGGCTGCCCCATCCCCGGAAGTGTTTAAGACCAGGCTGGATGGGGCCTGGAGCAGCCTGGGATAGTGGAAGGTGTCCCTGCCCGTGGCACAGGGTTAGAACAAATGGGCTTTAAGGTCCTCTCCCACCCAAACCATTCCATGATTCTATGATTGCACATGGCAGTGCCAGAGCAAGGACAGGGCAGCCACCTGAGTCTGTACCATTCTCCAAGAACTTGGACAGAGTTAACTCTTGGAGCCTAATGCAGAGGGTGAGGGACCTGTCCGCCACCTAAATCTAAAACATTTCACAGCTGGCTTTTAACTCAGCACATAGAGAGAGGCTGACACTGCAGAAGAGCTTGGGGTTGCTGTCTGGATGACTATGGGAGTTCAGCAAAGTCTCTGATGAAAAATAAAGTTTTTTAAGACTTGTGAGGAGTTGAATCCACAACAAAAAGCTTAAAGGCTGGTGTGGGAGCCAGGATTAACCCTGAGAAAGTTCAGAGAATTTGCCAGGAATGAAGCTCCTTGAGATAACCAAATCTTGCACTAAAGCTGTGACTGATACCAAGAAGAGAAGAGGCAGAGAGACAGGCAAGGCTGAAAAGAGCAGGAGAAATTGCAGAGCCATACTGTTGTGGCTGTCTCCACCAACCAGGACAATGGCAGAGCAGGGGAAAATGCCACCACTGTCCCCATGGGCTCGCTTGACAGCGACTTGGCAGTTTTGCACACAGGTGACTAACAAGATGGTAGTGAGACTATGAGATTGGCCAGAGTTTTCTTGGGAACACCAGATTTTGCTGCAGCAAAAATAAGGACTGTCAGCCAGAACGCAAGGAGGGCGTTTCCAAATGTCATCCCAGACACTTACGTGAAGTCACTGCATTGCTGTGAGCATTGCTACCAATTAGAAAAAACCCAAACTGTATGCAGAGACAGAAAAAAAAAAGAACTATGAGATTTATACTTATGAATTACTTCCACAAAAGACATATGCAGTGTGTCCAAGTAGGTTAATAAATGCTTGGATGGCACTGAATTGAAAGGAGCAATGCTTAATGTGGTCAAAAGTGCTGAGCCCTTGATTACAGAATCATAGAATAGTTTTGTTTGGAAGGGACCTTAAAGCTCATCTTGTTCTACCCCTCTGCCATGGGCAGGGACACCTTCCACTATCCCAGCTTGCTCCAAGCCCCATCCAAACTGGCCTTGGACACTTCCAGGGATGGGGCAGCCACAGCTTCTCAGGCAACCTCTGCCAGAGCCTCTCTACCCTCACAGGGAAGAATTTTTTCCTAATATCTAAGCTAAACCTACTCTCAATTTGAACCCATTCCCCCTTGTCCTGTAACTACATGCTCTTGTAAATAGTCTTGCTCGTCCTCCCTCTAAGTTCCCTTTAGGTACTGGAAATTCTTGTCTCTGTAATGCCATCATGCAATGAGCAGAGGATAGAAATGGGATGGGAGGAATCTGGAGACACCTTTCAAGGGATGAGGAGTCACCCAATCCCTCAGGTTTGAAGATGCTGACAGGCCACATGCTCTGAGCTGTGTGGAGGGAACAGAATGAATGGAGGGAAGCACCAGCCCTGGTGGGAAGGATGAGGTCTTGCTCCAAGATATGGGTTCAGGCAAGAGGTGGAGCCTGTGGTGAATTTGGCAGAGGGGAGTGCGAGCAGTGCTCACTGCCTGAGCGCACAGCTCAGCACCCAAGCTCGGACTGCTGTGCATCTGGGACTCAACTCATGCCAAGCTGTGAGTGGCAGCTCCTGAAGAGCTTGTGAAGGCCCTCTCCTACTGACGGTGCAATGGGAAGGCCACATCTTTAACTGAGGGACAAAGGCAGGAAGCTGAGAAACACCGAAATCTTCCCACCTCAAGTGGCCAGAATGTATCTATGGGCATCCTGCCTGTGTGCTCAGGGAAGGGATCTTTCACCATAATCTGCAGGGGAAAAAATGTTCCATGTCTTTATTTTGGCCCATGTTGGCTGAAACCACCCATAAACCACTAATTGCAACTGCTAAAAGGGAGCTGGCAGACATGAAACTTGCCCAGATTACCCAGATTACTATTTTATGGATAGAAATAT
This sequence comes from Rhagologus leucostigma, assembly GCA_013397725.1. Classification (NCBI taxonomy): domain Eukaryota; kingdom Metazoa; phylum Chordata; class Aves; order Passeriformes; genus Rhagologus; species Rhagologus leucostigma. The sequence continues at coordinate 154,439 of VZTD01004417.1, forward strand.
GATTTTCAAACTGACTGTGGGGCAGGTTGCAAGCTGGTGTCAGAGAGATGAGAAACCATAATGTAGCAGAGCCCAAAGACATTTTTTGTATCAGTTTGACTTTAAAAATAAAGCAAGTGGACTGTTGTCTCTCAAAGTCTGAGATTTGTTGAGCAACAACCCAGAGTGAGAGCACCAAGATTTATACAGATTTTTCTTAGTGGTTTTTCAGGCATGGCAAAGTTACAGGCAACTCCAGCAAAGAGGCTTCACATTTGGGACACAAGAAAGAAGGACTCTTCAGACTGACAGATTCATTCATGCTGAAGACAGAAGACTCTGTTTTTCCTGAACTGCTACTCTCGCTTTGGTGAGATAGCCTTACCCGTTACTTGGGGGATTCCTCCACATCAAAGTTAGATGGTCCTGACAGATGATGGGCAGGATTTTGAGCAATTCACAGAAAAGTCCAAGTCTGCATCCAGTCTCAACTAGACTCTATTCAACAAGTAGGTAGGAAATGGCTTTACATTAATGAATACTTACTGAAAAGGAGAGCAGAATCAGATCTGACTAGTGCTTGACAGCAACAGATGACAGGATGGCACTCACAGAACATGTTTAGCCACCTGCAAATAGTCTTTTTGCATGAAATGAAGCAAGGAGACCCTTTGGGACGTGTGTCAGGCTCCGTAGCCCAAGGATCCAAGGGTTTGCAGAAGTTCACAGACACACAGCTAAACACAAAACAGCGCTGTGATTGCGGTCCCTGGCTTACCACCACTTCCTGAACACCACGGAATTCACACATACAATGAAAATTAGAAGCCAGAAACAACAGTTATTTAACATAAAGTTGCTCCACAATCCCATGAGTGCAGGGTGTGTGTAACCAGACGTGCCTGGAGAAAGAATAGGCAGCACCTTCTGCGGCGGCCGGGACGAGAGGAGGCAGAAGGCTCTGGGCTTTTCTTCTATCCTGGACAGCTTTGGCAGCCCATGGGGATGGTAAGGCCACCAAGTACTGGGACATAACATTACCAGGAAAAACAGACTCCCGTTCTCAATGAGAACTGCTCTGATGGTGCCACAGTGACTACAAGTTACAGGGCAGAGCTCCTCAGAAGTTATTCAAACACTGCTAATTGTTTGGCTGTAAGGTTTTGAGGTCACAAGCTATAGAAATGATACTTCCATGGTTCGGACGGGGAAGGAAGGTAGGATCTCAGGAACTGTGTCTTTAAGCAGCTTAGTTCTGGAGACAGGAAGTCTGGCGATGGGCTGCAGCAGTGCAGATTTTATTATGCAATTTCTCTTGGAACTAGTCCCTGAATAAAGGAGTTATCCATTAAGCACCTGCTTCACCCTCCCTCCTGAGCACCGCAGATGAAGGCCTCAGGAATCCTTTCAAGGGCTTAGCCATCAGCTGGGGCAGCAGGGAGCCGTGCACTGGGGTCCAGACTGGGAATATTGGTGTATTTGATACATAGTGTCTTTCAAAGAGTTTCTTTTCATTAAATCCTCCTACTCTGTTTGAGCTTGTTCCATGTTTGGCATTACCAGTGGGTGCGGCCATCCAAGTCTTGCAATAGTGATACCAAAGGGCTGTGGTACCCAGCTACTCTTGGGCCTTCAGGGTATTTAATCATAGCTCCCTTTCCAGGGGCAGTGGATAACAGCCAAGGTCTTCTTCTCCCTCCTGCCATTAACCCAGTGCTGTTCTGATCCATGGCAGGGGCAACTGGGGCCATCCTAAGGGGACATTGCAGCACAGAGAAGCTGCAGGACACGGCGGCAGTAGGATCCTCCTCCTCTGCCCCTACTGCCTGGGGTAAAGGATTCCCTCCCTCCAAAGCACCTCCTTCCCCTCCCACTCTGTTCCTGGGACTCACAGCCCCTCTCTGACTTCACCAATGTGGCAAGCCTGGCACTTGCTGTAAAGACAGAGGAGCTCTCCCAGCTAATCATGGCCTCCATACGTCCTCTGCTTTTCTCCCCGTTCTCAACAGTCGGTACATGGCATTTCCCTCAGAGGCACTGACACAGCAGCTCCTGTCACAGCAGTGGGGCTGTGAGGGCCCCTGGCTCAGTGGCTGTGTGGTCAGGGCTGCAGTACTGGTGTAACATGGATGTGTTGCCCAGCACCAGGCAGCACGAACATCCTCTGGAGACGGGCAGTAGCTGTGGGGCCGCTCAGGATCTGTCCCTAGCGGTAGATCTCCATCCTGACTTCATCCCGGAGCTGCAGAGTTAGTGCAGCGGCAGGAAACGGGGTCATGAGGGGAGCAAAGTGCTATGGAGGGCTCCTGGTTTCAGCCACTCCAGCAAATCCATAAGTGATGTAATTGTCGAACCACAGACTGGTTTGGGTTTGAAGGACTTTAAACACCAGCTCATTCCACCCCCCTGCCACAGGCAGGGACACCTTCCACTAGCTCAGGTTGTCCAGGCTGTAATGGCCAAGGCAAGCACAAAGAGTGATCCAAGATGCAGTTCAAAATACACCAACCAAACTTGTTAAAAAGTCAAAGCAGGAGCCAGAAAAAGACACTGCTGTCCTCGGCTGTGCCTGACAGTCTGACCTGACTCCCACCCTTCGCCTCCAACAGCAAAATATTTTTCTTTTACCTAAACTGGGATAAATGCCTTATATCACAGTAAAATGCTGCTGGACAAGAGCTGTTGCTTTCACATCTAGAGCCACTGTGAGACACTAAACCCTGTCCCACACTGAAACAAACATCCTGAAACAGATGGGAACTCACTGCTTTTGAAGGAAATTAAAGCAGGCATAACCAGAGAGCCCTTACTTGTGTAACTAATGAGTAATACAGTGATAGAAGCACAGGCCTGTCAGAGACCTCCACGTGATTACAGCCAGACCTCAGCAAGGGCAGGCACCATGTAAATAAATACAGAATTTGCAAGTAAATGTAATGAAATTCATGTAAATGTAGAAGTAAATGTAATGAATTCGAGTTTTGCAGTAAACAAAAGGCAGACTTACTCTTTGCAAAGGAATCTGTCATTATAGATGTCCTTTAAACCAATAAATTATTGGTGATGAATCCATCTCAGTTTATGGAGCTCGTCAACACATCCTTAGAGTTGTGTCCAGCCCTTCTCCAGCCTCTCCTCCCATTGTGGCTGCCCTTCGAGGACATTCCAACATGATGGCGATGAAAATAGCCCCAAGCAATCAGTTTGGGTACAAGGAGCTCTGCTGCCACACACATCACCGAGGCTTATATGACCTGATTCTCAGGTTGGGAGCCAGTATGGAAATCCATGGAAGAATATGAGCTCCAGTCTTCTAAACCTGTTTTGGGCTGGGGAAGTCTGTCTAGACAGAGCAGAAAGTGTTTGTAAAGTGAGGTTGGGTTTGGTGCTGGTGCCTGAGAGTGGGTCAGCTCTGATGGGAAATTTGCCCTTGTGTGTGGCTGCTCTGAGGGCATGGGGGAAAACGGGGGCACTGAGGGGGAGCTTGGGAGGGGATGTTGTGAGGGGGATGTTGAGAGGGAACGTCCACAGTGGGACTGAGAGGGGAAACTGCAGGGGGTGACTGAGACGAAACTGAGAAGGCACGCTCTGAGGGGGACATTGAGAGAAGACATCTGTGTGGGACTGAGAAGGGAAGTTGAGGGGTGACTGAGGGGAAACTGAGAAGGGAGGCTGTGAGGGGGATGGCTGTGAGGGGGGCATTGAGAGGGGACATCCATGGTGAGACTGAGAAGGCAGACTGGAAATGTAACTGTGAGGGGACTTATGGCAGTCTGAGAGGGAAAACAGAGGGGGACTGAGGGAGAGACTGAGAGGGGACACCAATGGTGGGATTGAGAGGAGAGACAGGTGGGGGCTCTGAGGACTATGAGGGGAGAAAAGACTGTGAGGGGGCACTGAGCCATCCGTGGTGGGACTGAAAGGGGAAATTGTGGGGGTGACTCTAAAAGGACTGAGAGGGGAAGGGGCGACCATGGAGAGACTTGAAGGGGACACTGTGAGAGGGAGGCACTGAGACATCTGAGGGGAGTCAGAGAGAGGACTCTGTGAGGGGGCAGCCCTGACAGGAGCAAACAGAGGAGACTGGCAAACGACTGAAACGAGGGCTCTGAGGGAATGAGGGGAGACTCTGAAGGGCCGTTGAACCATCCACGGTGGGACTGCGAGAGGAGATTGTGGGGGTGACTGTGAGGGGATTGAGGGGAAAGGGAGACTTGGAGGGGTCGCTGTGAAAGGAGCACTGAGACATCTCTGGTGGGACTGAGGGGAGACTGCAGGGGACGCTGTGAGGGGGGAGCAGGAGAGGGGACACTGTGAGGGGACAGCTCTGGGGTCCTGAGGGGCAGCCTCGATAGACAACAGCAAAGACCGACGCGAGGA